>CM061132.1:163723349-163942373 GCA_030789695.1 Scilla litardierei | reverse complement strand
CATTCATATAAAGTTATAAAGAGGTTAGTGAATATTGTGCAAACATGCTCTCCTACATAACCTCAATATATAGCACTCAGCAACCCTCAAAAATATCCTAATGTCATGCAGCCATAGATTACAACCATGAGAAAGCACGATTTGCACAAATTGCATATCAAATTGAGTGTGTTCATTCTGGAATAAAACACCTGCAGGGAATGTTTCAAATGCAGCATGGTAAGTAAAATTAGGGGGGAAAAGGGAAAAAGACTTCGACGTAAGCTTAGTTGGTCATCACCTTCTTGCCATTACAAAGAACAGAGCTGGTCATCAACTAAGCTTAATTGGTACAAGTGTCGTGTATGACACGAGGCATGCTAAAACACACCAAGCGAATGATGAAACCCAATAAAACAGCATATAATGATAAAACATGTCTTAAAACCATAATTTAGAGCTTGCAGCAATATTTACAATGCAGAAGAATTAGATTGACTACTGTGTAACGGGGATGGGCAATCTCAATATAATTATCAGTGTTTAAAACGGCACAACAAAGTCATGCTTCAAGGTCCTGAGGCACACATATGTTGCGTGTATAAAAAGGCACATGAAGGCATGCTTCCAGACCTCGAGACACACAGATGAGCGACCGAATCAGTGTATGTTTCAACATGAGGAACATATGCCTCACGCTTAACTATTATGCCTTACATGTGATGATGTAGCTTCATAAATAAGTCAAGAAAATGGTCATTTCTTCCTGGAGCCACTCCTAGCCCACTTGAGCATACACCAAGGCTATAATACCAAAACTATAATGACCTGAACATAAGCTCACCAGCAAGTTGCAACCTGAGCATAACCCTGTCTGGAAAGGACCAGGCATTACACAAAAAATAACTGAATGCAAACCACCTCATAAGTACCTAATGCAATAATGCAGCTATATCATGTATCCCACCAAGCAAATATATGGTTATTGAGGGTAAGGTGAGACAAACCATGACATCAAGCTCTCTAGGCACTCTTTATATCACATAGAGGATAAAAGGGACATACACTTGAAGTATGGGGAGGGAAAGGCCCAATGGAAAAACATAAACTACATGTAACTCGGTAGAATTTGCAAGTAGGCACTCAATAGAACTCGTCCACCAAAAGTAATGTTATTGATATTTATATTAATTCAAACCAAAAACAAAAAAGGGTCATAGCGAATAACAAAGGGGTACATTATCATATGTGGTCAAAAATTGAATACACATTTTGCAGACAAGCAACATGAGAAGATTCTCAACACTTGAGAACAGCTAATTACCACAAGGTAAGGAACGAAACACAAACTTTCCGTCTGCATTGGATATAGCATGACAAAGAGCACTTTTTTCCCTTGTGATGTTACCAACACCTTGCGGACAATGCACTTCCGATACATCATCTGAATACAAATATACATCAACACCCAGAATTGGATTTCCCTGCCAATAAATAGCAGATGAAAAATAAGACATCAAAATGTGGGCTAAGATTCAGATAACTAGATCATCAAAATAAGCGCAACACTAATTCATACATGATAAATGCCAGTTTAGAAAGTGGGTTACGATGGTAAGATAAGTTTATATTCAATTTTACACACAACTTCGTTAATCTAGTTCTCAAACAAGTTTTGAGGCTGTTTTACCTTCCCGTGCTTTTCCTTTTTTCCCATAATCCTCACAATCTTTTAAAGGTTACAACATTGGACCTCGTTTTTAAAGGTTACAACACTCACCACAATATATCCAACAGTCAAATCAACAATTCAAACCTATAATCAAATCTCATCACTTCCAGATTTATCTTGGTGCATATCCAAATCAATTATCCTTCTATTTTGTTCCTCTTATTTGTGCCCAATACCACTCCGAATACAAAAATGAGATCCTGCCCAAAATAATGATAAATATGTTATCGATAGCAGGTTGTGATGTCAAGATGCTATTGACAGCATATTCGGTATGTTTCGCGCCATAGCGCCATATGTCAATCTGTAATGTCAATAATCGATAGTAGAAATAATGGCTTGATGATAAGATTAAATTACTTAGCAATCATGTTTAATTTGTAATTCAACAAATCCCAAATTTGATTTAGCAACATCTTACCACCCAACATATCAAACTTGATTATCTTAATAAGGGTTTTAAAAATGAGAATAATGGGGAAAAGGTATCATATGAGCAACTTTTGCATATGATCAGTCAACAAATCTACTCCCCACAAAAAATTTTGACAATCGGCACCGTTCAAGTTAATCTTTATATTAGAAAACCTAAAATCACCAAGGATTTACCGAACCCTAGGCTTTTCGCTCAGTGGTCTAGTATGTGAGATAAGTTCTGTTACCGCAAAACCATCAAACTGCCAGCGATTCGATATATGTGCAAATAATATGGAAACAAGATTTTTGATGTATCTATTAGTAAAGATGTGTAGATTAACTTGCAAAGTGTGATTCTTAAAAATTTTGTGTAGATAGATTTTTTACCATCATAGAAGAGAATTATCTCCTATGACACCCCTTTTTGCCATTTTCTCATAAAAGTAAAATCAATAAATTTAAATTTGTGATTAAAATAAAATAACATTTTGACGACGATAATATCCATATATATATAGTCATATATATTTCAAGAATAATGCTTCTCGTACTCGAGGTCAACAATCTAAAGCTATGATTGGCCAGAGATGAATGACAATAAAAAATTGAATCCCTAAACTCCTTCCTATTTGTTCCCAATTGTCAATAGAGCCATGTAACTTGGGTCAGCATCACTCGGGTCAGCAGACCTTGGGTATTGGTATGACTACTCTATTCTCTAATGCAAAGAACAATCTTTGACATAGAAAATTATCAACAAAGACTTATAGACTTTTATGGATAGTACATTCACTGAAAATTTTGTACATAAGATATAAGCACGACATATTAGTATTTTTTTATCATAAAAGAAAATTAGTATTTATAGATGCATGGAAAACATTTAATTATTTGTTTATAACAATAAGATTTGTATTAAAATCTAATTTGAGTAAATTTTTTGAAAATTTTAAAGTGATAAAATTATAACTGTAATAGAGGATATATTTATAAGAAAATAAACCTATTTGAAATGGTTGCAGTGTAAAACTACACAATCTACCCCCCCCCCCCCCCCCCCCCCCAAAAAAAAAAAAAAACAAAAAAACAAAAAAAACACACACTTTTAGACGGTCTATAATTTAATTTAAGTCGAGCATGTGATGCTATGACATTACGACATATGATTTGTGCGATCCAAATTAGTTAAAGCATGTGACTTCAGCTAGAACCTAAAAGGATCATCTCACACTTCATTCCATAGATGGGGTTCGCCACTTTTTTCCCTCTGGCCTAAAAAGATCACCTCACACTTCATTCCGTAGGGTCACACATGCAAACATCGAAGACTCCTCCTTTCTAAGTCTGACTTGCCAAAAAGATGGGATCTTTGTCTTTTTTTCTTCTGGGCCAAAGCTACAATGCTACTTATGCCTGCCCACGCATTCAAATGGGTCCACGATTTTTTTGCCACCAGGATGTCTGTCCACACCTACCGTAGAGTTTAGCCTTCTCGGTTTAAGTAGAAATATCCTGCAAATCTCTCATATTTCAAAATTTATCCGCAAATCTTTGTATTTATAAATTTACCTTTGAAAATAGATTAAGTCTTGTTAAAACATATCTATATAAGTAAAAAATGTTCCCTTATTTGCCACTAAATAAACTATATTTTTTTTAAATGGTTGAATTGCCCACATCTTCTGCATCCCTCAATCTAAGTTCTCTCTCAACAAGAGAACCTAGAATCTTAGCATAAAGAATTCAACAATCAACCAGCATGTTTTCTTCTTTTTCTTCTTTTCTTTTTATTATCGGTCACCTTCTTCTCCTCCCGAGCAGAACCTGACATCCCAACAACATTTCAATTCATACTCATAAGTTCTCAAGACCGCATCTGGATCAGTTTGAGTTTAGTTTTGGGACCAGAGTTAGTCAGAATTATCATCTTGAAAACTATAAATAATTAGAATGTTATCTAAGCATCCATATCCAAAATCAAATATATTTATACACACCCATTTAAAGGCTTCAGTCTTCGTCTGTACTGGAATAAATTTATAAATAGTTCCCTCTCAAATAATTTTTTGGCATACCAATTAAACATGATTTAAGCAATATAATATAGCCCTCCCATATGGGAGGTTATGGGCTCAAAACTTTTCACCAACGGCGTGAAGATTTTCAATCAAAAAATTCTCGGGTCCAAATTCATCGCATAAAAGCCCAGCTTCGCATTGCATTGGAGCTACAGTCGTTTGTGAATATTTATTGTGATTCAAACACACAAGCAGTTCACTCTCGCTTAATGTGAGTTTCTTTCATTCATTATATTAAGGGTTTCTTTCCACTCGTTAGGGCTAAATTAATCAGCATTTAAAGAATAATAAGCAAATAAGATAAAATATAGCTTCTAGGCATTGAGTTCATTCCAATAAAACCATCACTTTCTTTAGCCTACATTGGTTCTATCTTTACTGTGAAAAATTATCATTAATGATTAACAATCACCTTCTTGTTCAATTTCATGTGCATCATTTAGGCTAGCAGTATATGTGTGCCCTCGCTCTCAATGTGCATCTGAAACATTTTTCAGAATCGCAGATAATCACATTTCATGTCCAACAAGATATCAACCTTGTATAGCCAAGCTATAATACATATTTTTTTGTCAAAAAACCTTTACCTTCTAATCTTGTATAGTTATGCATATGGTCTTTCAGAGAAGTAGCTAGTCTGTGTTCAAATTGCTTTATATAACACAAATAAAGGCTATACCTCCCCTCTCTTTCGCTTGACATTCTGATCTCATTCTCATTACTATCTATGTTTGTATCCTTTTTTTTTGTCATTCAATTTTTAGTTCTTCAGTTTTCCTTTGTCGTAACAGTTAACTAAGTTTCAATTTAGAGCAAGTGAGCCACTTAACTAACTGTTCTAAAAAATCATTATAACCTTTATAACAATATTTTATTATTTATAACATAAATAATATTAACAAAATTTAATAATAAAACTATTAACTTTACAAATTTTCACATTACCTTAACAAATGTGTTAGAAAGAGAATAATGAGAATGAGATCACAGCCTTTACGGGTGTGCTATATAAATCAATTTAAACACAATCTAGCTACTCGTACGGATCACAAGCACAGCCATAAAATAACTTAAAAGTTAAACTTTTTGAACGAAAATATAAACTGCGACAATGTTCTTCAATTCAGATTTTTTGCTAGACTCACTAAAATTCTAAAATATGTTTCAGATGCATATTGATAGAACACGGAGAGTATGCAAAGCCAAAACGATGACGATTGCTGGTCTTCAATAATAATTTTTCATAGCAAAGATAGAGACGAGTGAGGCTAAAAGAAAGTGATGGTTTTACCTAAAATGAATGTAATGCCCAAGAATTACATAATATTCATCTACTTTAAAAGCCAATACATCGTAGTAGCCCATATCCATGGAAAGAACCCCTGCTATAACAAGAGAAAGAATCTCCCATCAAGAGAATGAATTCTTTATGCGCTCAAATTGCAATGAATCTCCGCAAACTGTAACTCCAATTCATTGCGAAATCAATTTGGATAAATTTGGACCATTACACTTTTAGATTTAAATGCCACCTTACATTGCCAATGGAAGGTTTCAAGCCGATGACCTCCCACGATGGAAGGGTATGTCATACCGCTTGAGTCAGGTTTAATTGGCATATATAAAGATATTTGGAAGAGACCAGATTATAGATTTATTTTAGTACAGATTAAGATTGAAGCCGATAAATGTGTATGAGTAAAAAAATATTTAAGTTTGGATTAGTTCGCTTAGATAGCATTAAAGTTATTCATGATTTTTAAGATGGCAATTCTGACTAGCATTGGTCCTAAAACCTAGATTCAAACTGATCTGGATGTAGTATCAAGCGGAGTGAATTGTGGTTTGAAAGTTTAGCAAAGATGATTTTCAAAATGTCACCGACTAACAAAATAAACCCTTGAACCTAGGTCTAATCTTAATCATGATTTACTATGAATATAGTATGAATTTGCCAAAAAAGATTTGAACTTGACTGCAAGCTAGATCAGACGCTATTCCTAACTTAGAAACAATATGGGGTACATAGTTATGCTTGAGCATGTCCAATAAATCTGCAAACGGATATGAATTATTTGGTATGTATCTGATTTTGCATTTTTTTTATTTTTTTATTTTTTTGGTGCGTCATTTATTTTTTCAATGTGTACTGTTAACAATTTACATGGTTACGAATATTTTGATAATCAATATATCCAACAAACATAAGAAAGGTATAAATATTTGAATACATCTAAGTGCACCCGTATAAAATTGATCATATTAATGATTGAATATATGGTGTGATATATTTATTAAAAAACAAGACAATGCCAGGTGATTTTAAACAGATTTCACATTTTATCATAAGTTTAAGAAAATAAAAACACTAAAACTGGGTGTAACTTAAATTTTTTACTGAAATTTTAGTCATATCCGAGTAAAACCCAAATCTGATATGGAGCTGAATTTATATACATTAGTATGCAACGGTTTATAGCATCAGACTATCAGTATTATATTCTCAATATGAAATATTAAGAAATGAATGGGAATCTTGTTTAAGATGAAGGAGTTGCTTGGTTTCTTCGAGTAAAAGATGTGTATCTGGAGATGAAACATCCATATTAGTAGTAGTTATTGTTAGATGAGTAAATTACAAAAACAACCTCTGCTCTATTGGCATGATAGCACTGATACTCTCGAATCTATGAAATTAGTACAAACTACCTCTGAGCATGGGATATTGTTACTCCATATGCCAATAGATCTGAGATAGTTTTTGCTAATTTTTAGAGATAGTTCCTGTTAATTTCATAGATAAAGGAGTAGTAGTGATATCATGCAAATAGAACAAGGGTAGTTTTTGCAATTTATCATAATTAGAATTTTAAAACACTATATTCTATTCTTTGTTCTACCGCCAGTTTTATATTTCACGCTGTTTCATAACCTCAAGCATTATAATTTGGTATTTGCCTATGGAAATATTATGCCAACTTGAACAATTTTCATACTAATTCTTGTTTCCTGGTCTTTTATCACACCGATAACAAGACAATCAGCAAATGATATGAAGCACCAATCTTTGTAAGGATGACAATTATTGAAAACTGACAAGGTGAACTGCACTAAAAGTTCAATTCAAACCGTCACTTTTTGTTAAATATTTATGATCTTTTTTTGCCTTGGCAAAGAAGTCACTTTTTGTTACATATTTATGATCTTTTTTTCCTTGGCAAAGAAGTCATTTTTTGTTACATATTTATGATCTTTTTTTGCCTTGGGAAAGAAATACACATGTATCCGGATATTAATCGCCTGGGTTATTGCCCCCCCCCCCCCCCCCCCCCAAAAAAAAAAAAAAAAAAAACAAAAAACAAAAAACAAAAAACAAAAACCAAACCAAACCAAACCAAAAAAACAAAACGAAACGAAAAAAGCAGAAAGAAACATAAAAATTTCCAAGCTGTCCCGGGAAGCTGGTCTGTCTTTGGGAACATGAATGTAACAGAAAAATCGCATCTTTATATCGCTTGAGCCTTTTTGCAGACCCCAAAGTCCACACTTAAGAACCTGTGGGTCACAATACATCATCAACAAATTTCGATGTTGGAACCACATAGACAACAAGTTTATGATACGTTTCAGATCTGGATTTGAAGTAAAGATGGGATTTTTGTGGGTTTTAGGGGTGAAAAGATGGATTTTTATTGAGTAGAAACTGAAAATACAAGATAACTAGCCTCGATTCGAGAAGATGCCTTTCTACTGCCTTTCGACTCGAGATCAAAGCCTAAGATCTCCAACTAGTTGTCCGTGGACAAATTATCTAGGGTTTCCTTCAACAATTTTCAGCATAAACCTCTTTCAGCCGGCCCTAGCTATAAATAAAAGAAAATTACAGATCTGAAAAATTTATGAAAACCCCCCATAATTTCTGAAATTGCAAAAATGCCCCTAGTGGGCCAAAACTCTCCAAAACGCATCACTACTCTGCTCCCGAAGAACCACCTTATCCTCAAGGTGGTGCATGAAGTACATGGACGTGCTAGTCCACACGCATGTACTCTCAATCCTCCTCCTCGCCAGCCTCCAGCATTATCACGTTCTCCTCCTCATAATCATTCGCGATCAAAATCCGTAGAGCACGGTCACCGCATCTATTCCCTGAGGAGAACTTCTCGTCACACTTGAAGCACAAACCCGTGGCACGTTTATCACAATATTAGCCTCTGTCATCGGCCGCATGTGCCCCCAGGTCATGGCTCTACTCCTTCGTGCTAACTGGTACTCCTCCTATGTCAGTGGGCGCCTTTAGTCCCCCTCCAGGCGCATGTTCCTTGAAAGCAGATCCTCCCCACGCTTTGCGGGCCTTCCTCTCCTGGTCCAGTCTGTTCTCCACTATCCTCACCAAATTCATGCACTCACGCAGACTCGACAGCCTATGGGACCTCATTTCTGATCTAATGGTCAGTTTCAACCCCTTTATGAAGCACCCCTTCAGTGACTCCCCTGACACCCACACTGATCCAACTAACCAGCATCTAAAACTTCTTGATAAAATCCCTCACGGTCCCATCCTGCCTTTAGAGAATACGACATCTCAAATGTGTTCCCCGCCTGCACCTCGCCGAACCGCTCCAGTAGTAGCATCGTGAACTCCTCCCAAGTGCCGAATGGTCGGTCCTGCTGGGCCCATCGACACCATGACAACGCATCCCCTTACAAACAAACCGCTGCTGCCTTCAGCCAACCCTTATGTTGAACCAACGATACCTCAAAGTATCTCTCGATTCTGTATATCCATGAGTCTGAGTCCTCTCTCGAGGACCGACATCTTCAGCTTTCTGCCCCGGTTTTCCGCAGAAATCCCACCATTAGCTCCTCTCCCCGGTGGGTTCTCATGTAGCCAATATGGAAGATGGGGAGGTACATCATAACCCTGGCCTCCAACACGGCCTTCTCTTCTGTTCCATGCACCACCACCTCATTCATCTTCCCCTCCATCTCCGTAGTCCCAATAATCATTATGTGGTACCTGTCGTAGTCATCATACTCTGCCTCTCGTCCTGGGGGCCCTCCTTCGTAGAAATCAGCGCCAAAGTCATCTCGAGGACCATCAACCCTCTCGTCGAAATTCCCTCGCTGCTCCAGTCCTCTCCGAGACGTCGGTGGCTCAAAGTAGGGCCGGCAGCCCGGCTCTGGCTGTCGAGTGCCCTAGCGGGCCGCCAAGGGCCCTGAAAGGGCATGGCAAGCAGCCAGGGTTCCAACGGGCCCTGGCGGTTCATCGGATGCCACTGTGGGCCCTGGCGGCCTTGCCAAGTCTCGATAAAGCCCTGGCGGGCAGGCAGGGCCTCCGTCATGCCCTAGCGGGCTCGCCAGGGGGCCTGCGGGCCCTAGCGGGCTTGTCAGGGCTCAACGAAGCCTTGACAGTTCGCCGGCAAAGGTGACGGTCCCTGGCAGGCCCACCAAGGCCTACCAAGTGCCCTAGAGATGTCGTTAACACTGTTCGGACACTCGTTCACCCCCGTGGTTGTCGTAGATCTCCTGTCGTGGCTCCTCGCATTCTTTGGGATCAGAATCTTCGTCGTCTGTAACTAGATTTGCATCCGAAAGCAGTCAAGAGATAAACTTTATCTTTCCCCTTCACCAAAGATCTTGCATTTTTCTCCGGATCTAGGGTTGTCCTGTTGGGATCCTTCTTCTTCGCCAATTTATCAAACCTTTGGTTTATGGTCTCCATAAGTAGCGCAAACTTCCGATCAAAGTCGCTCCTTTGCTCGTCAGTGCTCTTCTTAATCGCGTCATGGATCTCGCCTTCAATCTTTACCAACTTCTCTTCCAACGCTTCGACCTTATCTTTCGACATCGTGTTCGCCATGGATCGACCGCTTTGATACCTATTGATACATTTCAGATCTGGATTTGAAATAAAGATGGGATTTTTGTGGGTTTTGTGGTGGAAATAAGGGATTTTTATTGAGTAGAAATTGGATATACAAGATAACCAACATCCATTCGAGAAGATGCCTTTCTCCTGGCTTTCGATTCGAGAGCAAAGCATAAGATCTCCAACTAGTTGTCAGTGGACAAATTATCTAGGGTTTCCTTCAACAATTTTCAGCATAAACCCCCTCCTAGCCGGCCATAGCTATAAATAAAAGAAAATTGCATATCTGGAAAATTTACGAACCCCCCCCCCCCCCCCCTAAAAAAATTTCTGAAATTGCAAAAAATGCCCCTTGTGGGCCAAAACTCTCCAAAACGCATCAGTTTACAAAGCTCCAAAATAGTTAAGGTATTAGCAAAAAATCAACACTAGCCCTCCAAGCCCTGCAACTGCTAATAAACTTTCATCTCAAACACCTAAAGCATCCAGATGCCTTTCTATTTCCCAGATCAATGTTATAGTGACCCAAAATACTTATCAACTTGATGTAGGCAACCAAAGGACAAAGTTCACAAATCAGAATGAAGGCATGTCATGTCGGAAGATTCTGAACAACTCGGTCTTCCAGGCAAGATTAATACTAATACCATCAGAGTAGATTGAGTACAGAAATGCATGTGATCAAGCTAGACAATCAAGAGCTATCACATATCTATATACAGAACCAATAGAATTCTGCAGTACCGTATCATCATCTTAGCCACATCAATATTTGTTAGAATATTATTAGAAAAGTTGATGTTTTCTATATTCGAGTGGTGCAAGGTCCCTAGAATGAAATAAGCTAGTATGTTTGTGTCCATTGGTGTTCCAGTAACTTGTACCTGAGCCACAACAAAACCTTGAAGATCATACCCAGAGACATAAAAGATATCATCCAGCTCAGCATTGCCAAACCCCAATTCCACCTACATAAATGAAAACATGAAAGATAAGTAACCCAGTATGCTTCAAACAAAGTAGAAATCAAGACAAGCTTTCAAACCTCAGGCGTTCCTCTAACTTCAATTTCTAAATTAGGATGTGAAGCGTGTAATTTGTATCTTCCTGCATCAAAAATAAGAAAAGCTTGAAAGTTATAAGTGTATTCCTGAAAGCACTTGTGATGTTAAATGGAAGTGTTTAGGGTTTGTGGTGGAAGAAATTGGGGTTTTGGAAAAATCTAAACTAGGGATTTGTACGCAACAAGGTAAATCGCTCACCCACTCTTGCGTGCAAAGAGATTCAATCACTAATCACCAAGGTTTCTCCCAAACCAACTCATTTTTCATTTCCTCTTCGAGAATAAATAGTTATAATACATTTCCATATTTATAGCAATGAAAACAAAGTCTTGACTAAACTCAAACTAAGACATAAAAGAAATCAAATCTAAAAGCCAAAATCAACTTAAACTCTAAAAGACTCAAACTAAATCCAAATTGGATCCCCATCAACAGGACAACTAAAAAATGTTTGAAGGAGATGAAAGTCAAATACCTAATATATTATACATAAAGAAATGGCTACTGCAAAAGCAACAAATATGCTACAACATTGCTTCTGCAAGTCTAAGATGAAATGACTTCCAATTAGAATGACAAACGGATCCAGCTTGGTCTAGATGTTCCCAGATGAACTGAATCTGAACCGGGATTAACTAATACACGAGCTACTTAACAAGGCCTAGTCTGACAACAATGTTTAGTTTTTTAAACTAAGATTTGGTGGAGTTTGGGATCCAAATTGAGACTTCAGAAACTTTGACATGTTTGGATTCACCAAATGAAGTTTCTTAAACTGTGGTTTGGAAGCTAAAAACCTTATGAAGACATGGAGTTTATGAAAATCCAATTTGATTGGAGGTCCACAAACTGAGGTTTGTATGAGTGCAAACCTTAGTTTCAATTTAAATTAAATGAAACCTCAGTTTCTGAAACTGTGTTACCAAACTAGCCCTAAACATAGGATAAGAATAAGAGGGGATCCATCGGTCAAGTGATCCGGCAATCCAACTCTTGAATCAGGTAGTATATGCTATAATTAGCTCCAAAAACTCTAACTTCAAAATTGACCCAAATTACCTTATAGGAAGTAGATATCTTAGTAAAGATGAATAGAAGTTATCTACATTGAAATATTATAGCGGTATTTCACAAAAACAAGGTAAATGTCTTAATGATATACAATTCCAAAGAAACGTTATTTTTTCCTCTAAACTGCTGGCTGAAAATATTTGGAGGAAAGAAAATATAGCACAAAGCAAATGGAATATGGATTCAACTGGATGCCTTGTCAATAATCTAAAAGTGCTTGGTCCTGATGTTGACATAGCTGGACAAAGGTAGATCCAGCATTATTGATCAATGTAAGGATCCAGAGGATTCCAACATGAACCTGATCCGTCCACAACCCTAATTTGAGTTGTCATTTAATAGATATAACAATAGACACATACAGGGGTGTGCCCTCCAGTACAAAAATTACGTAGTATTTATAAAAAGAAAAAGAAATGTAGACAGAAACAATCAACCAAAGAACCAAAAGAGATAATTATATGTTAAAACAAAATCTCACAGGACAATCTTCCCTCAATTTCTTAATATCCTACTAAAAGAATGAACCCTTTTCAGCACCTCTATTTTTTTTTAATTCTACCATTATTGGAATTAATTGTTCCGCGAGTGGTAAAATGATAATACATATGTAGGTTTCAAATGGACAATTAATCAAGATAGAAGAATTAGATACCTGGAATGATGTTTGAGAAGGAATACTGGCCCGCTGCTGATGTGAAGGCAGATGCAATGAGGTCATCTGAAGAAGTCAAGAGATCAACCTTTACATCAGAAGGTCCACCAGTCTTCACGGAACAACTCTCTCCACCAACAGCTCCCAGCACCTTTCCTGATATCATGAATCTACATGAAAATATAAATTCATCCAAGGTCAGGAACTGCTCAACCAAATAAAACATGAAAAGATCTCATCACTTCAACCAGATATTAGGAAAATTAAGAACATGTCCTAGCACACAAACCCTGTGAACCGGAAATTGATATCTGCATTAGCATTGCACCCATTTTGATCAACAGTAACAGGAACCTGCAAAGTTTTGTTAACATTTAGACCATGCTTCAGACTGCAAGTGGAGAATAGCAGAGGCTGGTCTGACTTCACAAGTAGCGGAATAATTAAGGAAACTGGTTCAGCAGTTGACTCACGTTGTCAGGATCCCAAGACCAACCATCAGGCCCCTTCGCTTTGATTATAAATGAACCCTGTGCACAAAATGATGTAGCATGTCAGGAAAAGGACACTATATAAGGGCAAAAGCATGTAATCAATAAGAGTAATAGTGAAGAGAAATATCAAATCAATGGAGCACAACCCACAGTAAGAGGTATAATGGGAGAAGTTGGTCACAGTTCACAGTTGTACTTATGCAGTTGAACAGTATTGCATATATCACAGCTGTAAAAAGCTAGGAACTGTATCAGGTTAAATTCCATATGACATCATATACACCTACAGCCAAATCAGGTTCTTTTCCCTTTTCCAGTCAGCCAATCAAGGAAAGCATGTCGTACCCACAGCAGATGAAAAAAAAAGGGTGTACTCATGTCCAAAATCCTTCTCCTCCATAATATTTCAATTAGCCTGGATATAGCTGATCTAAAATGGCCACTATTGACTATGATGATCGCAAATATCCCCATCAATTAACTATCCCAACACCACCCAGTAGCATTAATATTTGTTTATAACCACCCCTTTATTGCAGATTTGCATCTAATGCTAAAATCAGCACAACATAGAAAAAAGACTTCTAATTGTCTAATGCTTAAAAGCCAAAACTAATAGTCCTAACTCCAGAGTTGTAATATGCAAGCATTGAAAGATATGACAGACATCCAACACATGCAAACATCCTACAAGAAACATGGAGGATGTTTCAGAGTAAAGTAAAGCGTATGGCAGGGAATTCAACCCAACCCAACCAATGTCCTACTTGGCCCGGACAATTAGAGCCGGGCATGGGTCAAACATGCAAACTTTTATCCGGATGGGACCTATGTTTTCGGGCAGATTGTTGAACAGGCTAGGCTTAGGCTTACGCAATTGGCCCGATGTGCCGAATTGTATAATGTACACATTATCTATTTAATCCTCATAATATAGGTTTCTTTTAATAGATAGTTATATTGTTCCTAACTTCCTATTACCATATATATACTAGTCATACCCCATGAACATAGGCCACGGGGCATTCAAAATATTCTCCTTAAAATTTCAACTCATACAAAATCTCTTCCCCAAAAAAAATTTGCAGCCCCATTTAAAATATCCACAAACAAAAAAATTTAACCACATTCAAACTAAAATTTAGTTCCCTTCAAAAAATTTAGTACCCTAAAATTTAGTTTCCTTCAGATTTAATTCTCACCAAAATTTAAAATTTTAAATCCACTTAAAATTTTAAATTAAAATTTAGTTCCATAAAAATTTTAGTTTCTTCCAAAATTTAGTTCCCTCCAGATTTAGTTTCCTCCAAAATTTAAACTTTTGGTTCCCTCCAGATTTAGCTCCCCTAAAATTTTCACAGACTCTCATCCTACCCATTGATTTCTTAAGATTCAATCACATCTGTCTTTCTACTCATATATTTGTCCTAGTCAGCAATTCCATTCAAAAATATCTCTCAATTGTATAACAGATATATAAAATAATGGCAAACAGGTGACACCTGATAAAAATGATCGGGTGTGCTAACATGAAACACATGCATTGATTGAGAAAAAAAATTCAAGTCATGTGACTTGTTTTTCCTCTGTCAATGTGCACTCATCGCTTCAGCTCACCTGATCATTTTTATAATGTGTCACATATCTTTTATATATATATATATATATATATATATATATATATATATATATGAGAAATATGATACGAACCGACCAATCAAATAATAATAAAGACAATATTTTTAAGTGGAAAATGGAAAAGGTGGATTAATTCAACGAAAAACAATGATAACAAGATAGATGAGTCTCGTTAGAAGAGGAGACTCGCTCTACAAGCTTTAAATAAACGGAATAAAGCCTAAGAACCGTCAATGGTGACGCCTAGATTGTTCTTCACAATATTAAGCAAAAGACGGCTAGCCCTAATTATAAAAAGAAAAGGACAACTCCAGATCTGAAAGTAAGACTAAAACGCCCTCCGTAGGCAAATATGAACAATATATTCCCTCATGGGTTGAGACGCTTCCTCCTCCTGAAGTAAGTCACGACCCGGCCCACCTCTCGGCGAATGCGCTACATCCCTGGGCATGTAGATGCGGTTGCATCCGCATCAATACCCTCCCGTAGAAGAGCCACCTTGTCCTCAAGGTGGAAATCAGGGAACTGCTACTGTATCATGTATCATGTCTGCCTCCTCCCATGTAGCATCGCAGTCCGGCAATCCCTGCCAATATATCAGCACCTCCCGTCGTCGTCCCGGTACATGACGAACAGCCCTCACGTCCAACGGCTCCATCAGCATCTCCATGTCATCTGTAAGTATGGGAATCGATATCTGCTCTCCAATAGCCCGTCGGAGCTGACACGTGAAAAACGGGGTGAATTTAAGACAAGGGAGGCAGTTTTAGCCTATAAGCTACCACCCCTATCTTAGCCTCCGCCTCAAATGGCACATAGTACCGTGCCGCTAGCTTCTCGTTCCTCCTGTAGGCTAAGGACTTCTGGCGATATGGTCGTAGTTTTAAGTATACCGTATCCCCCACCTGAAAGTGCACGTCACGACGATGACCATCCGCCTTAGCTTTCATCACCTGTTGCGCCCTCGTCAAATGCTTCTTGAGTTCTTCCAACATACTGTCCCACTCCTCCATGTAATCCTCCACCCGTGACACCGGGGTCTCGTTGTGCCCATAATGAACCAACTGAGGTGGGTCTCTCCCATATAAGATCTAGAAGGGTGTTGTACCAGCTGCTGAGTCATAAGAAGTATTGTACCAGTACTCTGCCCACGCTAGCCATCTGTACCAGTGTCGGGGGGTCTCCGAGGTAAAACACCGAAGATATGTCTCAATGCTCCTGTTCACCACCTCTGTCTGCCCGTCCGACTGAGGGTGGTACGCTGTGCTCCTCTTCAAGACTGTGCCCTACACCCTGAACAGCTCCTTCCAAAATCCACACATGAAAACATTGTCCCTGTTGGACACAATCGCCTCGGGAAAACCATGCAACCTGACAATCTCCTTCATGAACGATGTCGCTACTGATACGGCCGTGTAAGAATGCTTCAATGGAATGAAATGGGCATACTTACTCAAGCGATCTACCACTACAAAAATCGTCGTGAATCCCTCTAATCGTGGTAGCCCATCGATGAAGTCTATTGTCACCTCCTCCCAGACCCTCTCTGGTAATGCCAATGACTGTAATAACCCCGCAGGCGCCACCGCCATGTACTTATGCCTCTGGCAAATATCACATGCAGCCATCATCCGCGCGATATCCCTACGCATCCCGGGCCAATAAATCTCCCTAGCCATCCGCATATAGGTCTGCTGCACCCCCGAATGTCCCCCTACTGTTGATCCATGGAACCCCTGGAAAAGCACTGGTATAAATGTCGACGACCGGGGCAAGGCTAAATCCCGTGATAGAGCAACCGCTATCCCTGCAACGTATACCCAGCTGGTCCCTCATCCCCACTCTGCAGTGTCCCCCGAATGCGTCTCAAATCTGGGTCCGACTCCGTCTCCTGCAACATCGGCCCCCAATCCAACCACATAGGTAAGGATAGAGCCTGCAGCTGTGCCTCCCCCTCTCGCCGAGACAGTGCATCCGCCGCCTTATTCTCCAACCCCGTCTTATACTTAATATCGAAGCGGTATCCTACGAGCTTAGAAAGCCATCTCTGGTGCTCCTCCGTCACTAATCTCTACTCCAAATAGGTACGTTAGGCTGCGCTGATCTGTCTGCACCACAAAGTGTCCCCCCAATAAATAGGGCCGCCATTTCTGAATTGATAGTACAATATTCATAAGCTCCCACGTATATACCGATTTCAGCTGTGCCCTGGCAGATAGCACCTGACTGAATAGGCTATATGTATCCCCTATTGCATCAGTACCCCTCAATCCATAGCCTGAAGCATCCGTCTCCACCACAAAAGGTACACTGAAATCAGGTAATGCCAGAACTAGAGCGGTTGACATCCATACCTTCAGCGCCTCAAAAGCCTGAGTCGCCGCTTCCTCCCATCGAAACCCGTCCTTCAACTGCTCTGTCAGAGGCCAAGCAATGGTACTATACCCCTTAACAAATTTTCTGTAATACCCGGTCAAGCCCAGAAATCCTCGAAGCGCTCTCAGTGACGCCGGTAGAGGCCAGTCCAACATTACTGCCACCTTCGATCTATCCGCTGCTACCCCTACTCCTGACAATATATGTCCCAGATACTCAATCTGCCTCTGCCCAAACATACACTTCTTCCGATTTGCGTACAACTGATGTGCCTGTAACTCCTTGAAAACCAGCTCCAAGTGACTCACATACTCACCCATCGATCTGCTATGGATCAAAATGTCGTCAAAGAAGACCAAGATGAACCTCCTCAAGTAGGGCTGGAAAACCTTATTCATCAAGGCCTGGAAGGTCGACGGTGCATTCGTCAAGCCGAATGGCATGACAAGAAAGTCATAATGTCCCTCTTGGGTACGAAATGCCGTCTTCGGCATATCCTCCTGCCTCATCAGAATCTGGTGGTACCCCGACTTCAAATCCACCTTCGAGAATACCATCGCCCATGGAGCTCGTCCAGCAACTCATCTATAACAGAAATAGGAAACCTATCTGGTACAGTTTCCTTATTCAGGCCCATGTAGTTTACGCAGAACCACCAACTCCTATCCTTTTTCTTCACCAGCAACACTGGACTAGAAAAAGGGCTCACGCTGGCTGGATCACCCCGTCCTGTAGCATCTCTCATACCATCCGCTCTATCTCGTCCTTCTGCACATGCGGATATCTATATGGCCGCACGCTCACCGGTGATGCGTCCTCTCGCAAAACTATCGCTTGCTCATGTTCTTGTAGCAGAGGAAGTCCTTGCGGCATCTGAAAAACCTCTTGAAACTGCTCCAGTACCGGCTCCACCTTCGTCGGGGTCTCCTCAGCCTGCCCCTCTCCCTCAGCTGTTATCCCCCTGAAACTCCACCAAATACCCCTCTCATGTCCTCCGCAGTGCCCGAGTCATGGCCTTGAAGGCCACTATAGAAAAACATAGGCTGGGACCCCTCCCTCAGTACTACGGTGTGATCCCTCTCCTGAAACTCCATCCTGAGCTGCTTCCAGTTCACCTTTGACTTCGCCCAAACTCTTTAGCCACTTCACTCCCAATATCACGTCGACATTACCCAAATCCAGGGGTAAGAAATCATCCGCTATCTGCACTCCCTGCAAGGTCAAGCACAACCCCTTGCACATCCCCATGCTCTCCTCCATCTTCCCGGTCCCGATATGCACCGTAAACTTCTCCATGGTGCTTAGCTACAACCCATGGCGCTCCACTATCTGACGGGATATGAAATTGTGGGTGGCCCCACTGTAATGAGCATTGTCACCCCTGCATCGACTAGTCGTCCTGATAACTTCATGGTGTGGTTTAGAGTAAACCTGACCACAGAGTTCAGGGACACCTCTGCCAGGTGTGGGTGTTCCTCCTCTTCCTCTGCCTCAGCCTCATGCTCCTCCTCAAAGTACCCCTCCTCGTCGGGAATTATAGTGATCTGCAGCAACTTGCTTGCACACCTGTGGCCTGGGGAGAACTTCTCATCACATCGAAAACAAGCCATTGGTCTCTCTCTCATCTCCGCCTCCGTCATTCGCCTACTGAATCCCACCGTACAGGTCTCCCCCTGCCTTCTCCCCTCTAGTGTCGTGAGCCCCCGTAGTCATCTTCTGCGCAATTGGTGGTACCTGGTTACGTGGGTTTTGCCCCCCTCCCCACGTACCTTTAATCCTCCTCTCCTCTGCCTGCTTCTCCTCTGCCTTCTGCGCTAGGCAAATGAGGTCCTCCAAGTCCTTGAAACTCTGCATCCTCAGCTCAGCTCGTATAGTTGGCTTCAGCCCCCTCATAAAATTGCCCACCAAGACCTCCTCTAAGACCCCATTCACACTACCAGAAAGCGTCTGAAACTTCTCGATGAAATCCAACACAGTTCCCTCCTGCCTAAGAGTCGATAACTGCTTGTAGAAATCCCCACCCGATGTCCCCTGGAAACGGTCAAGCAGGTATGCCGCCAACTCCTCCCAAGTGGAAAAAGTGCGTCGTACTATCTGCCAACGATACCACACCAAGGCCTTTCCCTCAAAATATATGTCGATAGCTCGCATGACCTCCTCCTCCGTTAACCCCATCACCTGAAAGTACATCTCTGCCCGATAGATCCATCCGTCGAGATCTGTGCCGTCGAAAACCGGCATTTTCAACTTCTTCAATCTCTGATCTGCATTGATATTTCCCAATGGGCCTCCATCATACTTCCTCTCCTGAGGTGAATACCCACGATCTGGTCGTCCTCCACCCAGACCGCCTCCACCAGCTCCTGTTGGGCCTCCATCTTCATCTGCGTACTCCTAATCCGGCCACTTAGGCCTTTCAAAACCCATCTAGATGATAGTAATGCCATGGAAAGCCTGCAAAGGCTTCCCGTGGTTCCCCAAAAGGACCCGCCCCCTTGCGACAGCCGCACGCCCAACGAAAGAACCCGCCGGGCCCTCCTCTAGCTTCGCCGACCCCTGGGAGTGGTCCCAGGGGTTCGCCGCCCATGGGCGACCCCGGGTGGGGTCGCCCTGCCCGCGCGGCCCACGGGAGGGGCCGCCTGTCACTCCCAAGCCTTCGTCGGCCCCTGGGAGTGGTCCTAGGGGCTCACCGCCCATGGGTGACCCCAGGTGGGGTTCGCCCCGCTCGTGCGGCCCACAGGAGGGGCCGCCTGCCCCTCTCAAGCCTTCACCGGCCCCTGGGAGTGGTCCCAGGGGCTCGCCGCATTCGGGCGACCCCAGGGAGGGGTCACTGCTCCCAGGTGATCCCCAAAAAGGGCCTGCCGCACCTTGTCGCCCCCCTAGGGGGTTCACCTGGTCAAACCGAACCCCCTGGGGGTTCGCCGCCCTTCCCTCGGCCCTCTGGGGGTTTGATGACCCCGATCCACCAATCAGAACGGCTTCCGGCCCAGATCCTCTGAAGATGGCGGTCACCTTAGCTTCTAGGGCTTTTTGTCGCTGATTTTCTATTTTTGATTCGTCGATAATCTCCTTCCCAGATTCGCCTTGTGGTTCCTTCCCCTTCTCTTTATCAACAATTAGGGTTTGTACCAAAAGAGCAATATTCGCCTCCATCATATTCAGTTTGTTTTGATGATCTTCTTGGGTTTGCGCATGAACTTTGAACCCCGTGGTGATTCGATCGTTCATTACCTCCATCGCTACGTGGATCTCCTCGCGCAAGCCCTGAATCTTCCCGTCGATTTCCTCGGATCTTGTTGAGGTCGACATCGAATCTCACCGCTCCGATACCAATTTGATACGAACCGACCAATCAAACAATAATAAAGCCAATATTTTTAAGTGGAAAATGGAAATGGTGGATTAATTCAACGAAGAACAATGACAACAAGATAGATGAGTCTCGTTAAGAGAGGAGACTCGCTCTCCAAGCTTTAAATGAACGGAATAAAGCCTAAGAACCGTCAATGGTGTCGCCTAGATTGTTCTTCACAATATTAAGCATAAAAGCAAAAGATGGCTAGCCCTAATTATAAAAAGAAGAGGACAACTCCAGATCTGAAAGTAATAGACTAAACGTCCTCCGTAGGCAAATGTGAACGTTATACTCCATCATGGGTTGAGCCGCTTCCTCCTCCTGAAGTAAGTCACGACCCGGCCCGCCTCTTGGCCCATTCGCTCCGTCCCTTAGCATGGAGATGTGGTTGCATCCGCATCAAAATATGTACGTATGCTAACAACGCATCATAGTTTCCTGCGCTGTCAGAATGTATACATATTTTTATTTTTTTCAAAAAACTTTTTTAGGTTTCGTTCTACACATCATGGATGATCATTATATATCAAAAATCAAGCGAAACCAATGCTATAAGACCTTCGATCTACCCGTTACAAATTCAACGGTTTTAGACCTTTTTGTAATAAGTGGATCGAATATCAAATACCCGTAGGGTTCACCAATATTTGGGGTTTTGAAGTTTTAGAGTGTACGACCCAAAAAATTTCAAAAAACCCCAAGCTAACAGAGCTGAAATTTCCAACACTGTGTCAGCCCATATCCATTAACATATAATGTGTGTGTGGATTTATAGGCACATAATATTGATATATATTTCTTCCAATTATAGATGATGAAGAGTCGTCATCCCACTTCATTTATAAAAATAAAATATAGCTGGTATTGATTAAATGACACGTATTCTTTGGCAAGATTGGTAATGTGTCCAAAATATTACCATATTAAATTTTTCACTTGTTTCTCTTAAACTTATCTTCATTTAGTTAACATAGAAAATTATGGATCATATTAAATTTATTAGATAATAATGTAGGGTGAATTATGGCCCAAGTATGGTTGTTTATTTTGAAAATAGGCTTGGGCTTAAAAATTAAGCTCGATATATAAATGGGTCAGATTTGAACTCGAAAATTTAAACAGATACATGCCACGTGTCCATGCAATATAGCCCTGGACATGGACACAAACATGCCCTGCCAAGAACAACACTATACGTCACAATGTGGGCAAATTCAAAAAGGTTATCGTATCTGACACATGTCTAACAAGTGTTCCCAACACACATTTCCAACACACGTCTGACACATTTGATATGTATCTGATAGGAAAGGTTAGGAATTTGAGATGAAAAAAGATAATGTTTATAGATTTGAAGTGGAATACAAGATAAATGGTCTCAATTAGAGAAAACGACCACTCTCGTATCCTTTGATTCAATATAAAGGGCCAACTCTTCAAGACCTAGATCTAATCTCTACTCTTACACTACTTTCCTATCCCTCAATGTTCTTCTTTAATGTTCTTCTTTAATATTCTGCATATCCTAACCCAAACCCATCACTCCCTATGTATAGGGCTGATTTGCCCATTTTACAAAAATGCCCCCCTAGGCCCCACAATTACAAAATTGTCCCATCTGGCCCAGAATTACAAGTTTGCCATCGGGATGGCCGTAACCCCTCATTTCCAACACCACTCCATCCCTGAAAAATCACATTGTCCTCAAGGAGGTGCATGCAGTCAACGGACGTGATAGAGATTGCTCATTCCCTCCTGGATCAAAGAGATGCATGTCCGCTCCTGGATCAAAGGGCTACCCAAGAGCTTCGTCCTCTGCGAGATGTCTCTATGGTTGATCAACAAGAGTGCAAGGGCAATGGGGCCCCGAAAATTGCTCTATGCCATCATCGGACCCCACCGGACATTCAACGTAGCCCAACCGTCGCAGCCTAAAATTCACTCCATCGGAAAAAACAACCACACTGGGGTCCAACAGTTCCACCGCCAGACAGGGGTGCCTTTCGGGAAAGCTAGTGGCCCGCTTGGAGTTCGATGGGCCTCTGGTGGGCCGTCGGAGCGTCGCAGGCACTAGAAGTGGTCGCTTTGGGGCCGCGAGTCTCCACGCGACCCTGTCAAGGCTCGCCGAACCTCGACGGGCCCTGTAGGAGCTCTCGAGACCCTGATGAGATCGCTTGGGGGCCGCAGGGCCCCTGGAGGCCTTGTCGATGGTCACCAGCCTCCGAAAAGTCCACCCCAACTTTTGTCGGCCTCGTATCAGGGTTGCTGACATCGATCGTCTTCTGATCTGTGTCGTTCAAACACTTCCTTTTTAGATTTGACAGATCTAGGCATGTGGTCTTCACATCTGCCCCCGTCTTCGCAGCGAAAGGGTATCAACGATCGATCTCATCAAAATCCTCAGCTATTAGACGACGTGTCTCCGCAAAAGAGTTGTATCATCTCTTGCTTCAACGCGTCTCCCATCCTCTTGAGTTCTACTTGCATGCTTTCATTGAAAGCTTTCATCTTTCTGGACGATGACTTCAGGATCTGAGTTCTGCTACGATTTGATACGAAAGGGTAGGGATTTGAGAAGGGAAAAGATAATTTTTATAGATTTGAAGTGGAATACAAGATAAATGGTGTCAATTAGAGAGGAAAACCACTCTTCTGCCCTTTGATTTAAGATAAATGACAAACTCCAAGAAATAGATCTAATCTCTACACCTACACTACTTTCATATCCATCAATCTTCTTCTTTAATATTCTTCATATCCTAATCCTAACCCATCACTCACTGTATATAGGGCTGGTTTGTCTATATTTATAAAAATGCCCCTAGGTCCCACAATTACAAACTTGCCCATCGGGCCCAAAATTACAAGTTTGCCGCCGGTGTGGCCGCGACCCCTCATTCTCAACACTACTCCGCGTCCGAAAAACCACCTTGTACTCAAGGTGATGCATGAAGTCCATGGGTGTGCTAGGGATTGCACATTCCCTCCTGGATCGAAGGGATGCCCGTCCTATCCTATATCAAAGGGCCACCAAAGAGCTCCATCATCTGCCGCGAGATGTCACGGTGGTTGATCACCAAGAGTCCAGGGACCGTGGAACCCTGAAAATTGCTCCACACCATCGTCGAACCCCCACCGAACGTACGATGTAGCCCAAAATCAGCTGCCACAACCCGAAATCCACTCTACCGAAAAAAACAGCCACGCGAGGGGTTCGGAAGCTCCTTCGCTAGTTGGGGGAGCCCCGTGTGAAGCTGGTGGCCTGCTGGGAGTTCACCGGGCCTCCGGCAGGCAGCCAGAGGGTATCAGTACTAGCGGGATCATCTGGGGCCGCGCCTAGGGCCGCGAGGCCCCCACGCGACCCTGTCAAGGCTCGCTGGCCCTTAGTGGGCCCTGGAGGGGCCCGCCGGATACCAATTTGATAAGAAAGGCTATGGATTTGAGAGGGGGGAAATGATTTTTATAGATTTGAAGTGGAATACAAGATAAATGGTCTCAATTCGATAGGAAGACCACTCATCTATCCTTTGATTCGAGATAAAGAGCTAACTCTTCAAGACCCGGATCTAAGCTTTACCCCGACACTACTTTCCTATCCCTCAATCTTCTTCTTCAATATTCTTCATATCCTAACCCTAACCCATCACTCACTATATATAGGGCTGATTTGCTCATATTTACAAAAATACCTCTAGGCCCCACAATTACAAAATTGCCCCCCTTGGGCGCAATTTTACATATTTGTCACCAGTGTGACCACAACCCCTCATTCCCAACAATATCTGATACAACACAACTACATGGCTAAAGTATTCGTGCAGCCTAGGACCTTTTCCAAATCCAAAAGAATGGCTATATTCGGTGTAAAAAGCATTACTCGTTGTTAGCTTGGGACCAAGTGCCTAGGACCTAGCCACTTAGTATACCCAAGTGATTTCACTTTTTTCCGTAAAAATATATGGAACACGAAGAGAGAAAGAAGTAGTCGTAGCACAGCAAAAGCAGTGGCAGTAACAAAAGCAAAAAAGAGGAGCAAAAGCTATCTACATGTTGAAGGGAGTGATGGCAAGTTCATCGTCGGTGTGAACTTCAAGTGGCAACGGCATCAACTGGCATCGTATTTCAATTTGATGAGATAACATAGGAGAAAAGGCGACATCTAGGGTTACTTAGAACCTCAACTTGTGTTGACTCAAAGGTATATTAGCTTATCAAAGAGGATTAGTGACACTTAAAAGCAAGTTTAACACTCTTGACTTAAACAAAAGTGGAAAAGAAAGATCAGCCTACCTAGGCAGATTATGTGTCTCAAAACTATCTAAAGAGTTGTACGGGACTCGCCCGCTTAACAAGATAGTTAATAGAATAATTTTTGAAAATTATCCTAGCAACAATCAAAAAGGATTGAATGAAATATGACCAAATGTTGCCCCTTGCATTCAAACTGATGTTTCAATCTTGGATTCATGCCAAGATCCTTTAGGACTTGTTGAAAAGTGCGTCCATCCACTAAGTAAATATATTTTATTGTTTATTATTTTTATCCTTGTCTCAATTTCTCTTTATGCTTTGCCCGTAAATATATTTTTGTACAAAGCATTGCCATAAAATGACCCATCCATCATGCCAAAATCCTTTAAAACTTGAAGAAAAGTGTATATATTCCGTTGCATGCATCTTTTAAACTACCGAAACTTTAATTACTAACTAGTAACTATAATTATGTGAAATCAATATCAAAATCTCATTACATCTAGGATGAGATAAAAATTACTCTCTCAATAATTCACCTTGTTATAAGTTTTTCAGATAAATAGTTAAACAATTAAACACCCCATAAACATTATACCAAGAATTTTCAATGTAAAAGGCTAAAAGCCATCATTAGGTTACTCTTCGTAACCAGTACTTGATACTCAGTTGAAATATTTTTCAATAATAGAGGAAATTATAAAGATTATCAACAACCTAGAACCAAAGATAACATAATTATTATATCATAATCTAGCAAAATATAAACTGATGCTAGCAAAAGGAAAAAAAATGGAACCCGTATTCCTTTCATAATAACCCATCAAAATATGTCATCTTTCTAAGAAAAGGAAATAGGTCATGCTAGAGTAAAAAAAATGTATAAGTTTCTTTTGATTTAAACGAAAATCATGTTAGTTTCTTTTAAACAATGTTTCAAATAATTATACGGGGCAACATCATGGGTTTATAAAACTTTACAGCTAATAGCATTGGAGGTGCTCTGTTTTGGGAGTGGTCTTCGTTTTCTTGTTTTTGGGGGGTGCTTGTTTTCTTGTTTTTGGGGGGTGCTTGTATGTGTACGTATTTTTAGAGTGGCATATTGGAGGGAGTAAAACATAGGATAGGCTGGAACTCTTAGAAGGAGGACTGTGTGGTATAATGATCGATTTACATCTTCATAATTCCAATCAAGAAAAAATAAATTCCTGCAACAGGCAGTTTCAGAAAGACCTATTTATATTATTTTTGAGCACAAAGATGTTAAACCAATATAAAAACATCTATAAACAAATTTCCAAACTTGTATCACACCAAAACAAGGATTGTGCTGCTGACATGGACTGTCGAAATATAATGAAAAGTAATAACAGTTTCAAGCAAGTTATAAAAGAGACCAATATAGTACCTTGTCATAAACTGGGATAAAATAGTAACCATTTGGCGCACATTGAGTCCTATCCTTGACTAGCCCATCGATTGTGCGAAGCTCCACCTATATTCCATTGGATTTATGAGAAGTGAGAACCACATAGCTTGTAGCCTAATCATTACAACATTATGTGCTCGACAAAAAGATCAAGATAGAACATCAAATAAGAGAGAATACACACTAAGTTGCAGCTTAAATAGGTTGTAGCATAAATAATTGTAAACATCCATATTTATCTGCATGGATAATGGATGGGAGTTTGGGAATATGATCCAATTTGTCATTAACCTAGTAGCATGTTATATAGATTCATACAGGCACCAGGGAAAACATCAACATTTCATTTCATGTACCCTTTTAGCGTACGCGCAACTCTGATCATTGTTGGGTAGCTCTTTGGTAGACTGAGCTTAAACTACACGCACAATGATGCAGGTTTCTTTACATACCAACTAGTGGTCCATGCTCTACAGCGAATTTCCCTACCAAGGCTAGACCCGACAGAAATTCAATATATGACATAAGCTTGTCAAGTAGATGCTCAAGTTGGATAGTCTGATTGTAGTTAAGACTATAAACAAGCTCAGAAAACTCTACCCTCAGCCTGCAAACCCGTTCTTACATGAAGGCTCGAAACTCAGCTTCATAAAGTCCATTCGTACGTGTTCAATGACAAAGAACCAAGTTTGAAACACAAATCAATGTTTGAAGAAATGAATGAATGAACTATAGCCGTCCAAACATGGCTCATGTTCAACCTAGGCTCAATAATGAGCTTGGAACATTATATACATTTTTTGTGTATTGACATTTTCAAGACTATACTGTCCTGATAGCAGGAATTATAATCCGCATACATCCTACGGCATTTTCAAACAAATAATTACTTCTCTAAGATTTAACTACATGATTATTGACTATCGAAAGCATCTTCATATGTGTTCTGGCTTCAGACCGTTTGTTGTAAATTCTAAAGAGGCAATACATTTGAACAGCGACTCAGCTCAGGATTGTCAAAAGCTCACTTGAATTTGTTCACGCATTTAATGATCAGAGCTTGAACAAAATTCTAAGCTCGTGTAAAGAGAATTGACAATAAACAACAATCTAAAGCTCCACATATTCAGCTTGTTTAACCACAAAAAATGTAGCTCTCTGAAGAATTGAATCACAGACCCCATTTAACTGGAAAAGACAACGACGACAATGATGATGAATTAGGCAAGGAGGTTGTGTGTGTTGTGCTAAATGACTATTGTTGTATTGTTACATGTGCAAACCTAGCCTTACATGATCATGTTTTTCTTAAGCTGGATCAGCAGCAACTGACAAGCACCCCTGCACAAAAATGTATATCTAGTTTCTTTAGTGGACTCTTTGAAACAGATCATACAACTTATACAAGCATCTGACTACTTGAACAAGCGATAATGCATACTGTTCTACACATTTTACATAGTAAACAAGTGTATATGACCCAAGGTTGTAAAATGCTGGTTATACGACTGAAAGCATGTAATGGACAAAAATTTTATACTTTTCTTTTTTTTTCTCTTTTTTTCTCGTTCTTTCTTTCGGGCAGTCCATCAGCCCAAGCCCGCTCAGGCCTATTTTATTCTCCTTTTCTCTTTCTCCCTCACTTTCACAGCCGAGCCCACTCTCGGACTTTCGATCGTGACCGCCTCTCTCTCTCGTTCTCTCATTCGATCGAATTGTGCGATGTAGTCGCCTCCCTCTTCTCTTCGATCGTTCGAAACTTTAAAGCGAGGCGGTCGAAACCCTAACCATCCCCTTTCGCTTCGATCGCGCAAATCGCGCGCCACGATCGCCCCCACGACTTCCTCTAATGGTTCCTCCGATCTCTATATCTTCTCCATCTTCTCCTTCTTCAAGAATTACACGAAAATTGTAAGTATTTTTCTCAATTTACTGGAGATTTCGATTCGATTTTCCTTCTGCTTGTGGAGTTATTTTCTAGTGGATATTTTCGGATCTGTGCTGGGTGCTTTCGGTTTTCTTTGATTTCTTGGCATCGGCGGTGAACGGTACATTCTTACCTTCCTCATGCTTCAGTTTAATTTCGGTTTCATTATACGTAAATTGTTAGTTAATTTTGTGCAAAAGTAGGATTTTCTTAAGAAACTAAGGAAAATGATAATTTGGGAAACAATTTAGGATTTGATTCCCTTTTTGAATTTTTGTTGTGGGGTTAGCTCCCTTGCTTGCTTGCTGTGGGGTCCTGGGTTTCTGTGCTTAGAATGATATAAGGTTTCGGCCCCTTATCTTGACTGGTCGTGAGTCTTAGCTTGTAGATTTGGACTGATTTGGGGTTTCGGCTGGCCCCTTAAGGGGTTACAGAGTTTTGGAATATTGTTGGTTATTCATGGAGGTTCGGCTTGGCTGTTCTGGAGTTCGACTTGGAGTTCGACTGGTTTCTTTGCTTGCTGGTCTGGGTTCCTACATGGCTTATTTGGGATCTGGGGCTCCCTTACCCTGTTGTCTTTGGTCCTCTGACCTGGTTCCTTGATGTTCGGATCGCTGTCCCTATGGACCTTGTCGTAGGCTCAGGTCCCACCCCACAACGTGATGAGATTCCCAAAATCTGATCCCCTATATATTATATTTTTCTGTCAACATTTCCAGAAAATCTCAAGTTAATTTGTGGGTTTAAAGGTTCAATTATGTTTTCCTTAAACCAGGGTCCATTGTCTTCTTTAAATCAGAGTCATATTCTATTTTAGAATTCAAATTTGAATTTGAAAATTTAGTTTAATTCTCAGATTTTCCAAAATTAGTTTTATTCTGTTCTCTTAATTTCACAAACTTAAGTGTGGAACCAAAGGTGATCTCCACTAGTTTAATCTAAATTGCAAGCTTTGGAATAGTAGTCTTAAGGACGAGTAAACGTTGAGTTGAATTCCATGGAAGTCCTGAAATACTTTTCTTATTATAATGAATGATCTCAGTATCTTCATTTACGCAATTTAGGGGTGATGCATGATTGTAAAGTGACTTGGGCTTGATTTATGGAATAGAGATATTAAGAACCCCCCAAATTGCATAAGTTAAGATAATGAATAAAGTAGACAATCCTGAGAACTTTGATATCACCAGACATTGATATAGTAGACATGCAAACTTAGAGAAAACTGAACATCTAGACAACATTTTCCGACATGAATATTGCATATGACAACAAACTGTTAACTAAACTTCACATGATTCGTTGGGGTTTTGGAAACCTTATAATTGAGAGAGTACTGGAGCAAATGGAGCCCGTCTTTCGGCCCGTATCTGGGAGGATTTTGATAGGAAGTAAAGAGAATCGGAAATTTTATTGATTAAACTGAAAATAAAATAAGATAACGGGCTACAATTAAAGGGGTAACCTTCCTTCCAAGACGCCAATTGATAAGAGACGTCAGTACCTTCCCGAAGAACTAGGAGATCTCTCCTCTCAATCACAATTCTCAAATTTCGCATAACTAGGGCCAGTCGGCTATCCCCCTATTTATAATCTTCTACTTAAATGTCTAATTACTCAAATACCCATACTTTAATAAAATAACACAAAACACCCCTAAATAAACCTCCTTTGGGCCGGATCTAACATTACTCCGCCCCCAAAATCCACCTTGTCCTCAAGATGGTACATGAAATCGATGGCGGTCTTACTCCATGCGCGAGTCGTCGTCCACCACGAGCTCTTCATCATCCACGACATCTTCCTCGTCATTCCCGGCTATCAGCACTTGCAGCTTGCGCGCCCCCACAAAGGTGCCCTGGGATGAACCTCTCATCGCATCCGAAACATGGCCCTTTCTGCCTCTTCTCCCTCATTTTGGCGCCAGTCATACTCCAAAACTGACCACATGCTGGCGGTGCGCTGCTCTTCTCCACAATCTATCCAATACTCACCGGATCCGCCTCGTAGCTGTCTTCAGTTCTCCAGTCGCGATCGAAACACTGCTGGAAACCGGTCTCCTCCAACCACCTATCGCTCTTATTTCCTCCAACTGGCAGTCCTCTGCCATCTGAGCATACTCTATGGCCTCCATCAGGCTCTGAGGCTTCTACATACGGACCGCTGCTCGAATAGTAGTCTTCAGTCTCTTCATGAAGGTGCTCTCCATCATCTCGTCAAACACCCCACGCACCTGTCATGTCCTGACAGTGCCTCGAACCTCTCCAGATAGTCTCTCTCGGTGCCCTCCTACCTGAGTAACAGTAGCTGCTCCCTCACATTCCCCAGATGGAAATCTATGAACCTCTCCACCATCTGGTCCCTGATCTCCTCCCATGAGCGAAAAGGACGCATCTCATCCTTCCACTGGAACCAAGCGAGGGTCTTTCCCATCCAAACATATAGCAGCCACCTCCAACTTATGCTCCTCAGTCATGCGAGAAACCCTGAAAAATCTTTCTGCCCTGTAAATTCACGACACCGGATCCTCTCCCTCGAACATAGGCATCTTCAGCTTTCGCATCATGTCCATAGTGAATGTCCACTGGTCTCATCGTAACCCGTAGTACATGGGCTAGTGGTAATGCTGCTACCTCTCCTGGTGCCGATCATAGCCCCCACATGGGTCTCCATCATGGAAACCGTGACCCCCTCGTGGGCCTCCTCCTCGGCCCACATGTCCTTCCCAGTCGTCGCCTCCCAAACTGCCCTCGTGCTCCTCCTGGAAGTCTCTGTAACCTCCCCCAAACTCTCCAGGACGTCCCTCATGGGTGTGGGGTGGAGATCGCCCTCTGTCATCACCATACCGAAGGTCGGGAGAGTCACAAAACCCTCCCACATCGTCGACATATTCCTGAAAAACTCCCGAGTCAAAACCATCATTGTAACCATGCGCCGGGTCCTCCGAATAGGGCTGAACCCCTCTCCAATCCTCCCCTCCTCCACGTAAAGCGCCAAAACCCCCCGCGAGGAGGTCGTCTGGAGTCGGCAAGGCCTCGATGGCCCGAGGGAAAGGCCGCCGAAGCCGGTCGGCCTTCATCAGGGCCCCAGCAGCCTTGTCGTTGATCGACAAGGGCCGTCGGGGCCCTGTGGGTGTCTGTCGGGCCTTGGCGGCCCGGGGGAAGGTCCCATGGCCCCGCCGAGGCCCCAGGTGACGGGGCCCCTATCCTCTCGTGTCGTCGAGGTCTGTAACCATCGCTACATGCTCAAACTTGGAAGATGAGTTCCACATGCTCTGTAATTTCTTTCACGCTCGCGACCTCGCCCTTAATGACCGCGACCTCTCCCATAAAATTCTCCTCCAACGCATCGATCCGATCTTTAGATCGCGTAGCCGCCGCCATGGATCGAAGTGCTCCGATACCAAAATGGTGGGAACTAAAAAGAATCGAAAATTTTATTGATTAAACTGAAAATAAAATTAGATAACGGGCTACAATCAAAGGGGTAATCTCACTCCCAAGATGTCAATTGATATGGGACGTCCACATCTTCCAGAAGAACTAGGAGATCTCCCCTCTGAATCACAATTCTCAGATTTCGCATAATTAGGGTCGGCCGGCAATCCTCCTATTTATAATCTTCTAATTAAATGTCTAATTACCCAAATACCCCTACTTTAATAAAAATAACACAAAACACCCCTAAATAGGCACCCTTTAGGCCGGATCTAACAGATTTCTGTATATGGATCTTGAGTCCATGCCACAGTTAATCTCTAGACTCGGCTCGGTGTAGCGTCCCGCAGTCCAAGATGGTCTCCGGGTTGCACATCATGCTCTCCATAATAAGTCACAACCTAGTATTGGTTAAATGAATAATAACTAGTCATAACCCGTACCCGCAGACACGGTTCATTTAAGATTTTCTCCCGCGAAATTTTTGTTCCCCAAAAAAATATTTCCACAACCAAAATTGACCGGAACAACAAATTAGCGTAAAAATATTTAACGATACGAGCGCCTTCGGTACGGAACAACAAATTCCGCGCAGGCGCATTCGACACGGAACAACAAATTAGCATTAAAAAATCGGCGCAGGCGCCTTCGACGCGGAACAACAAATTAGCGTAAAAAATTGCGCGGGTGCCTTCGACGCAAGAAATTATTCTCATCTTGTTGCCACATGCATCGAAGAGACAGTGGGTCCCGCGTTGAGGGAGAGATTATTCGATCTGCAGTATTAAGTGTAAGTTAAAGTTTTTTCTCCAAATGCATTAATTGCGTGCACTCTGCTATTCCCTTGAAACTTTCAATCCCAATAGAGTTTCATTTACCCAGAAACTTTCATTTCCCTATAAATGTTTTTCCCTCCAAAACTTTCCACAAAATCTCATCTCAACCATTCATTTCTCAATCTTAAATCCAAGCCGTCTTTCTATCAATATGTTTGTCCTAGTCAACTTTTCCTAGTCAGCCCTAGAATTCAAAACCAGTTGTGTTTTCATATATAGATAACTTTACACATGTATATGACATCTTTGTACTACATCCATGACCTTTGATATCTTTCTACAGTGCAGTAGTATACTTTTATACCTCTGATACCATTTAACTGTTCATAACATGTTATACTCATATACTCTTGTACTGTAGCCACTATATCTACATGATATTATATGATTTTTGTTCTGTACGATTAATGTTGCTTGGTTAGATATAATCTACTCTATTGAGCAGAGGTACACCTTCTGTTGTCTCCGCTAGGTGACGAACCGGAATACACGGAGACACATGTATACGAGGAGTCGGAGTTTTCGGTCCAGAATGCTAAGCTTTAAGGGCTAGTTGAGTATGAGTGTTCTTGGTATCTTCATTTTCATGTATTTACTTTTCAGCGTTAAAGTGAGAATATACTTTTATTTCCTTGTACAAAACTTTGTAAACATGATATGAAGGTAATGGAATGAGATGAGTATTTTAATTTTGTTAATTTCTACTCTACTCTACATTATTTTCACTGATACTTGCAGGATCTGCATCTAATTGTATAACTGCGACAGCACCCGGACACATGGCATTACAAGTGGTGGCCCATGCAGGTCCGCACAATCACCTCGTGAACAGTGTATAGCGAGTAAGAGTTACATGTTTAAGATACGCAATTGACTTACTCTTACCTTATAAATATATGGGTATGAAAGTTTACGTGCGCAAAAGACGTAAAGCAGCTAAGAAATCGACTATGGATGAAAACACTTCTGGATTGGGATCTGGATCTGAGACAGGCAACAACTCTGGGTCAAACACTGTGCATCAGATCTCAGACCAGACTCTGCGAGAGATGATCCAGTCAATACAAAGGAACCCAGGCAAGAAGGAGGAGTGCAGTAGTTTCGAGCACTACGCCCACCAACTTTTACTGGACGAGAGGACCCTCTGGCTGTAGAGGAATGGATGTGTTCTAATGCTGATGTGCTGAAAGCAACACTGATACCTGCAGATTCATGAGTTGACATGGTGAAACTGCAACTGACCAGAGAGGCCAGGATATGATAGGATTCTGCAAAGGGCCGACTGACACAGCCGATCTCCTAGTATACTTTTAAGGATGCATTCAATGCTCAGTACTTCTCACCATAGACGCAGGTGGTGTTGGAGGCGTAATTTGTGAGTCTGAAGCAAGGCTCTATGACTGTAGAGAAATACAACGCTGAGTCTGCAGGTGCGTATTTTAACGTGTGGCTGTTAACTATACTGTGCATATGGATGTGCTAACAAATTGTTATTTTAGGTTTACCGAGGACATGGTGTACACCCCCTCTGGCTTGGACCAAGCACTTTCAGCAAGGCCTGAACAACGATATCCGTGAAAAGCTGGTTGGGTTCAACTTGAAAACACATGATGTTGTACTCTCCACAGCTCGAGAGTACGAGTATGTACAGAGGAAGCGGGAACGAGAGCAACAGACGACGGCCCCTCCGAGACAACGACCACCACCTACAACAGCTTCTGCGGGGTTCAGTCGACAGCCATCTACCTCCGGCAAATAGATACACTGACCCATCCAGCAGACTCAGTTCAAGAGACTGGCATCGCAGCAGCATCAGCATCTCCATATCCCAATCTATTATTACTGTAACAAGCCCAGACACATCAAGCCAGAATGCAGACTGTTTTTGAATTTATGTCCCATTGTGGGGCTAAAGACCATATTGTCAGAGACTGTCCACAGATGGGACAAAAGCCCATAGCCCCATCTTCGACGTCTGCACCAGCTACTGCTCCAGCTAAGGGGTACTCAGCGTGGACCCTAACTTCCACCTCAGTGAAAGGTCTTTCAGCAGGCAAGATCGCAGGCCCCGCCTCTCAAGCGCCAGACATTCATTATAACCGCTGCAGAGGCCGAAGCTACTGGACAAGTTATTACAGGTACAACTTTATTATTTTCAAAATTTACTGTATTTCGCGCACTAGCTACTGTATGCTTAGACGTAGTGTCTATTGCCTTAGGTATCGTACTAGTAGCTAGCAGACATACTCTTGCATTATTCGACTCGAGAGCTTCCCACTGTTTCATGTCGAGACGATTCGTCGACCAACATATTTTTCTTGAGTCATCCCTTACCTCTTGTTGGGATGTCAACACGGGCGGTGGAGTGTTGAGGACGTCTAGACATGAAACTATGCAAAATTATCCAAAATGGCCTACCAAACTATCCAAAATTATCCAAAATGGCCGACCAAAGTGGCCTACCCCTTAGCTTCGTAATAAGTCAAAGTGGCCTACCAATCTATCCAAAATTATCTTCTTCTTCTTCGTAGCCTTCATCTCAAAAATTAGGATTTGCTTCATGGACATGATAGAAAAAATATCGGATCATGATCACATCAGATCATGATATCGAATACTTGTTTTTCATAAATTACGACATAAAACTTTCTCCTCCCTCAAGCCACGATCTTTCACATCTTCTCTTATCACTTTCATCCATATCTTCTTCAATTTACATCTCTCTCTATTGGATCTTTCAATTAGACGCATCAATAGGTTTTCGGTATATATGGTCAACCTATCCCATCTCAAGCAATGTCATTTCATCTTATCCTTTATAAGAATCACGCCTGCTTCACTTAAATATTCTCATTTATTACTTCTTATTTTCTAAAATTAAGATCCTCCTGAATCAGTACATAACTCGGTTGCATTATATTGATTACAAGGCATTTCTTTCTTGTGCTAACCAAGGGGCTTGAACACAACGCTCTCCATAACCCACCCTTAACCCTTTATCACTGAGCCCGGCCCCGAGTGGGTATCTATATGTACTAATATATCATCCACCATGTGCAAAGTTTAATAAATCATGAAATTAAAGAACTTGAACACAACACTATCCACAACCCACCCTTAACCCTCTACCATTAAGCCAAGCCTTTAGTGAATATCTAATATATATCCACCACAAGCAAAGTTTAGGTAAGCATGAAATCGCTCACTCGACCTTATTTATGACAACTTTGAAGTTGCACCATGTAGTTGTTGTATGTAATCAAAAAAACTTTTTAATAAAAAAATGATCATGTGATCTTTTCTACATTGCTAAATCTCAACTGTGCACACTAATTGCATTCCATTTGATTATAATACCAATATTGTCAAAACATAATTCATCAATCGGTTCATCTAGGTTAAACCGAATTTGCACAAGGGTCAAGAGATATATTTATAATGCTACAATATATATACACACTAGTTATAACCCGTGCCCGCGGGCACGGTGCATTTAAGATTTTTTTCCGCGAAATCTTTGTCCCCTAAAAAATATTTCTACAACCAAAATTTAAAAGAACAACAAATTAGCGTAAAAAAATTTAGCGGGCGCCTTCGGCGCGGGTAGGTTGGTTAGACCTCTGCTTGACGCCCAAAAAACTCAACCCGCCTCTTTGAATGCACATTCGCTGTATTTTTTTTGGGTCTCATTTTTTTGGGTCATTTTTGAATGAAGAGTATTAAGTGATGATGATGCCAATTTCAATAAGAAAAGCTTTTGTATTCTCCCAACAAATTTTCTCCCAACCCAAAAAATTTTCCCCCCAAAACTTGATGTGACATTGCCACATATGACAAAGTTCAAAAACAGCCCTCAATTGTTTAAGAGTTTCCCTTGCGAAATCTTTGTTCCCAAAAATTATTTCTACAACCAAAATTTAAAAGAACAAATTAGAGTTAAAATATTTAGCGGCATGGGCGCCATCGGCATCGGTGCCTTCGGTGCGGAACAAAAAATTTGGTGCATGCGTCTTCGACACAGAACAACAAATTCGACGTGTGCGCCTTCGACGCGGAACAACAATTTCGACGTAGAACAATTTCAGCGCAGGTGCCTTCGGCGCGGGAAAAAATTAGCGTAAATAATTTTAGCGAGCGCCCTCTAAAATTATTATCTAAATCAAATTTGTTTATTAAAAAATTCTGCATCCCAAATTTGTTTATTAAAAAAATTCGGTTTAAATACATGTTTATTCAAATCCATATCAAATTTGTGAACATGTTTATTCAACGGGCACACACGATTTAGTGAGTAAGTTGAGAGCAAGTGGGCATCATGATTTTGTGCTCTCACACAATTTGTGAACAAATCCCACGGTACACAGTGACAATTTGTCAAATCCCACAGCAAGCAAATTGTGAGCAAGCAAATTGAGAGTAGTTGACAGCAAATTGCGGGATTTTGACAAATGGTCACAGTGCACCGAAACCCTTGGTTTGCACGATGTTAGTGTTGCGAATAGTAGTAATAATATGTCTTCACTGAGTGCAGAGTGCAGCAGTGCTCTGGCTTGCACTCCATAATTTTTGCTGCAAATTAGTTGTGACTATGGTTATCTAAAACCCAAACACAATTAGTCAACCTGAAGAAATTAACGGTGAGGGCAGTAAATGAGGGAACCGGCCATCACTCAATTCAAGTATGGCCCACTTCATCAGATCTTACAGCGAGCCAGCTTGTCAACTGCCATGAAGTCAAAATTTTGCGTCGCCAAGACCTTGCCCTGGCCCTTCTCAACACACATATATGCACAAAAGCGATAATCAATTTCTTTTGCTAAAAATAGAATTAAACCCAATGTATAGAAATTTTCGTACATGTAACTTTTTTGTTGCTTAGTATTCATGAAGTTATTTACTACTTCGAGCTGTCCTCACCCACTCACCCTCCTCAAACCATCTATTAAACCATTTCATTCCATCTTCTCCTTCTTATTTGCTTGGTTACAATTGCTTTACACTTCAAAAAGAGTGTGAGCTTGAGAGTGAGTGGGTGAGTGAAAAATGCTAGGCACGTCCCAAGCTTCATTGTTTCACTCACCCATCGCATTCCTTAGTTTCACTCACCCATCACATTTGTGCTTCCACCCAAAGTACCATCAGATGTAATTATGTCAGCACCAAGCTTCATTGTTTCCTTGTCCAGATGCAATATCGACACCGCGCTTGCCTGAGTTGTGGTCGTCGACAACGCAGGAGAGTGCTGCTGCTCAGGAAACGGGAAGTTAATCTTCGCTCGTGCTCCACTGAACTCAATGGCCGCATCGTCGTAGGCCCGCGCAGCGTCCTCAGCGGTGTCGAACGTGCCCAGCCACTTCCTCGCCGCTCGCCGTGGGTCCCGAATCTCAGTTGCCCATTTCCCACAGGGCCGCTGCCGGACTCCACGGTACTTGCAGCTCTTCGCTTTCTTCCTCCTCGATGACCAGAAGAACGTCGTGTTTGGCAGGGTTGGAGGCTGCGTCGGCCTTGGTGGCTCGGGCACATAAAATCTGGTTGGCGGGATGGCTCCGGTTTCTTGCCTGCAGCCACCGGTGCCATTCTTTTATGTTGGCGATGGCAAACACACAGACACGGTTATATAATAGACGCTTGAGGAAAGGTCCACTAAATGTTGGGGCTTGAGAAACGCAACGTTTCATTTCTCAAATAGTAATTATGTCAGCCTTGCATGCATGCTTATCAGGCTTTTCGTGTTCTCAAAATTGAAGCTGCACGTCATCCTCTGGCACGGGTGGATATCGAAGCGCTTCATTGCTTTTCCAAAGATTATGTTGACTGAGTTTATTTCCGATCAATTCAAAAGGTTTTCCCAAAGTTTCTTTTTGAATCTCATTTCTACCGTTAATTTTCTAAGATCAAATCCTGGCCGTCTTTTATCAATCAGTGTGTCCTAGTCAGCTTATCCTAGTCAGCCCTAGGATTCAAAAATCGCTGTCAAATGTATAATAGATATATATGGATTAATGTAAAGCAGGTAACACCTGATCCAATGGATCAGGTGCAGGACACAAAAAGGTGGGACCCAACGAGTACAAGCCCATGTGGGAGCTTGTACTTCCCATCTTTTTTGTGTCTAAGCACCTGATCCATTGGATCAGGTGGCAGCTTTTCTACATTAAATCCATATATATATATATATATATATATTAGAATGTTGTTTTATGTAAAATTCATGAGAAAGACATTGGTCCATTTGAATAAAAGATGGATAATTCTCTTTTTCCAAGGGCACGGTTTCCAATCCTTTCTCAATAATTAACAAATTTAAGCGCTTTTACATTACATTATTAAAAAAACCCAATGACTCAATCATACAGATGTAGAAAACAAAATTTCCTTTCCTAGCAGAAGTGCAAGACATAAAAAAGGTGAAAACATATGCTTAATTCAAAGTAAATACTCAAATTTCCATACTCAACCAATCTCTTTTTGTAATTGCGGTTCAGATTGATTCACTAGATTCACTAGAACAAATCTGTTAACCAATACGTGCATGAACCGTCCTGTTTCAATCCAGTTCAAGTGTTTTTCTTCTATTTTCTAGTCCCCCATATGAACCAAAATAGTTAGGTGACCCATCACGTTTACCTCGGTTAAACCGGTTGCCCTGGTCTGATTGGATTGTTTTACAACATAAAGTAATTGAAATGAAAATCGAAATGAGATGGTCCATGAGCATAACTATATCAAATGTATTTAAAAATTTATTCATTGATATCATATCTTTGTGAACTTGAATTAGGAGCGGAAAAAGCTCATTGTGATATAATTTCAGTTTACAGGAAATATTATTCATCAAGGCCGCATTTATGGAATAGGTAAGTTACCGTACCTCCAAATTTTAGAGGCAACCTACCTCTAGTTAAACTCATCTCTTGTTACCATACCTCCAAATACCTTAGGCCCCGTTTGGGAACAAATGTTATACAAAATTTCAAGATGTATCAATGTTTGAACCCCATTTTGGATGTATCAATGTTTGAACCCATTTTGGAAGTTAAATACCTCCAAAATCTTGGTATAAAAGTGGAAATGCTGAAAATTCACTCTGGCCGGAGGGTTTTTTTCCTTAATTTTTTGAAGGTGATGTCTTGCAAAAGAGAGATTGCAACCCTTATGTCCACTTGAAGGTATCTAACATTGGTTTACAAACAAGTTCTTGGTTGTAGTTGCATTTGGAAACCATTTTTAATGTTAGGTACCTCCAAAAATTTTGGCCTAAAAGTGGGTGTCTAAAAGATCCCCTCAGACCTAAGGTATTCTAACCTCCATTTTTTTAGGAAAGGGTTTGCAAAACAAAAATTGCTACCCATCTTCATCCACTTAAACGATACCCAAAAGTATCTAAACTGTGTTCCCAAATGGGGCCTATGAAGCTCAATGTGTTGTATTCAAGCATCGGTATGTCCCAATGTTCCATACATCATTAGTGTTCCTAGATCTCTCAGACATGGTTCTGAGCTAACTTACTATTTCTATAACCATTACAAATAAACCATTTACTGCTTGGGTGGACTGATAGAGCTTTCAATATTGTCTTGAAATGCAACATGCAATGCATTTCATGAAAATTGACTCTGACCGGAGGTTTTTCTACCTTAATTTTTTGAAGGTGATGTCTTGCAAAAGAGAGATTGCAAAGGTATCTAACATTGGTTTACAAACAAGTTCTTGGTTGTAGTTGTGTTTGGAAACCATTTTGAAGGTTAGGTGCCTCCAAAAAATTTGGCCTTAAAGTGAGTGTTAGAAGATCCCCTCAGACCTAAGGTATTCTCTACCTCCATTTTTTGAGGAAAGGGTTTGCAAAACAAAAATTGCTACCCATCTACCTCCACTTAAATGATACCCAAAAGTATCTAAACCGTATTTCCAAATGGGGCATATGAAGCTTAATGTGTTGTATTCAAGCATCGGTTTGTCCCAATGTTACATACATCAGTAATGTTCCTAGATCTCTCAGAAATGATGCTGTGCTAACTTACTATTCTATAACCATTACAGATAAACCATGTATTGCTAGGGTGGACTGATAGAGCTTTCAATATTTTCATGAAATGCACCATGCAATGCATTCAGAAGATTTCGGAAGAGACCTTAAATGATCCGCACATCGTCCGTTTTCATTTGTCTAGCAGACAATCACCTTTAGCCGAAACACCAAGCAAAGTTTTCTTGCAATACTTTATGGCTCAATTGAAATCGTTAAATGTGCAATAACAAGTGTTGCTTTAAGCCAACTAAACAATAGATACAGCTTCAACCCACTTAAGCTAGTCCAGTTCATAAGCAACTATCTATCAGTCACTGATAATACTAAAACTCGCTCACCGTGATCTGTGAGTAATCCAGTTTCGCGTTAGAAGCTTTTCTCGCCTTGATCAACGCCGAGCTCGCCTAACAAAACCAGAAACATTCCAAATATCACGACGCTGAGATTAAGTGAAGATACCGATAGTCGAGACCGATCGAATTCACCGAAGCTAAGGATCATCTCACCTCAACGAATCCGCCGCATCCGTAGATCGAGTCGGCGGCCGCCGCCGAGATCGACAGAGCGATGAAGAAGAAGCAAACGAATAAACCATCAAACGACATATTCTCCTCTCTCTGAAGCTAGGGGAACAGATCTACATGAACTGGTTGCGCGTTGAGATCAAGGGAGGAGACGACGAGAAACCCTAAGCCCTGCTTTAACTCGCGGATTTTGTTCAAAATGACGGCTCGTGGGTTTATTTACAAATAGCCGCGAGATTTCAGCACCGTTAATGCGTCGGCTACGAGTAGCCAGGGTTTCGCCCTGGATTCGATCTGAAGTGTCTGCGGTAACTTTACCCCGTAAGTCGTTCTAATATAAGCTCTCCCGACCAATCGCCCGAGAGAAATGGTGCGGTAAGCTAACCGATCGATATCTAAATGATCTGTCATGTAGCAACGAGTTCGGGTTGGGCACTTTTATGGGTTATAGGCAAAGTAAGTTAGTCGCGTAATGGGTTGGGCCTAACAAAGTTGTGCTCAAGTGATCAATAAATAGCTTATTCACTCAAATCCAAGTTGTTTCAGAGTGTTTTCTCACTACAAAAGCGTTGACCGTAGATAACCCGGTCAACGTGGTCAAGGGATCCGCTTGGGTCCCTCGGATGTGTCGAGTCAGTGCCGACGAGGCGCGAGTCGAAGTTGCGGACGACGTGGAGCGCGTCGGCTTGGCCAAATCGAGATCCTTGGTCGCAAGGGGGGCGAGGGGAAGCCTCGTCCCGGGTTAAGACGATCGGCCTCGGATGGACGTGATCGGCCTCGGCGGTCGGACGACGAGGGGATAGCCTCGATCGTCCTGCTGGTTACGTGGCCGGTCGCGGGGCAGAGGGGAAGCCTCGGCCCGTGGATGTGACGTCCTCCTGCGCAGATGAGAACGCTCGTCAGAGGGGCCGGACCTTGGTTCCGGCCAAATCCCCTCCGATGCCTAAGTCAGATAATGATTTGAAAGAGGAGGCCCGGCGGAGACGGTTCGACTCGAGAGGAGATCGGAACGGCGTCTACCGGCGCGAGCGGGGGAGGAATTTAGAATGGTGGAACTAGGTCGTTGATGGAGTACCTTAGGTTTTAGTTACCTGAGATCCCGTCCCTTGTCCAGTCGCCCTTCTAGCCCTTTTATAGACCTCCCGCCGTGATTGCCCCCGGCCCACGTCGCTCGTCCGCCTTCGATCGTGCACTCTCAATCCGCCCCCCGTCGCCGCTCCCAGCGCCATGCCAGCACCTCCCCATTACGGCCCATAAGTGGTAACGGGATCAGGTGAACGGTTATCGCTGGAGTGGGCGGGTGACTCGTGCGTTATCGGGGACGGGTCGGATTGATATTTGGGAGCCCTCTATGGGACTTCGCCGGGTGGGCCTGATCGCGCAGATGGGCTACCGATCGGCGGTCGGGCATCCAGGCTCGTATCTTTCGGGCTTCGTTTGGTGGGCTGTGTCTTTGGGCCTATGCTGTTGGGCCTTCGCAAAATAGACGTATCAATTGCCCCCATCGGTGGAGCCGATCGGCCTTGGCCAGCTCGGTTCGACCGATGTGACTCCTGGGGTTCCGTGTGGTGCTTCAATCGAGGCGTCGTCATAAATGGAGGTCATGATGGGGCGGATCGATTGGACTTCCCTTGGCGCCGATTTTGAAACGCCGCCGGCTCCTTGAGGCCTGCCACGTGTCCCTGTCAGGCGTTTCGAATCCGCCCCTGGGTCTGGTATATAAGATCCCCGGCAGCGTTGATCCCAACTTCTTTCTTGCACTTTCCTCTGTTCTAGGCTTTTCACAACTCGGAGTCTCCCGCCGCCTTCGTTTCCTTGTCTTCTCCAAATTAACAAAAAGGTAACTCCTTTCTTATATTATGGCTGCTCTTAGGATAGGTGGTTCTGGCCAAGGGGCGAGGGATCCTCCTGAGTTGAGGCGGGGCGGGCCCCGACTTGTGGGATCAGGTTCCTCCTCTGGGAGTCATCCCCTTCGAGATAATGGGAAGGGGAAGCTCTTCCCGGACTACGCCGGCGATGATGCGGCGTCGGCTGCCGTGCGACTTAATGTGCCCCCGGTTATCCTCCGAACGCCGTCGGGGACTCCTCCCTCAGTGCCCTCGGAGATCCGGGAAAGGTATCTCTGCTATCCGTACGATATTCGAGTTCCATTCGTCGACGAGCGGATCTGCCTTCCGAGGAGCAATGAGGTCGGCGTCTACGTCGAGATGTTCCGCCTAGGTCTTCGCTTCCCGCTCAATCCCTTCTTCATCCAGGTCATGGAGTATCTCATGGTGCCCCTTTGCCAGTTCACCCCCTGTTCGATTGCGGTACTGACGGGCTACGTGATGCTCTGTTGTACCCGTGGTCTGGAGCCGTCTCTCCCCCTTCTCTTCTACTTTTATCAGATCCAGACGGTCGGCCCAGGGTCATGGTTGCACCTCCGAGCCCGCTCGAGGAGGGAATGCCTGATCGGGCTACCCCCGCTGGTCGGGGGATTGGAGCTCGGACTATGTCTTCGTGGTCTTCCTGGAGGGTGCCCAAATTCTGACAGGCGGGGGTGGGTCGGTCCGGCCTTGCTCAACGCTAGCCCTCTCCGAGGCGGATCAGGCGGCCGCCGCGCTGCTGTCGACCCTCCCCTTGGAGGCGAAGTCCATCTGGTCTTTGTTGGACGACCTACTCTTGAAGGCCGTCTTGTGGTCTCCGGGTAGGTCGCTTTTTTGGTCTCAGGTTGCCCCGCAACTTACCCTGATTTCGGTTTCCCTTGCAGGAATGGCTGGTCGCGAGTTCACCCGCGATGTTGATGAGCTGATCCGTCGTGGAGCCGCTCGGATTCGGGGTAGTACCTCCGGAAGGGCGCCTCGGCGAACCGTTGAGGAGGAGGTGCGCCGATCCGAGCCCACCGTGGGTAAGGTGGTGGCCGCGCCTCCTGCCTCTTCCTCTGGTGGTATCCTCCCCGGGAGGGTCGCAAGGGCCGAATCCGTCCCTCCGGCCCAAGTGGCGGGGGGTAACGACGGGTCCGGTGCAGTCCCTCCTGCACTTGGCGTCCCCCCTCTCGTCCCCGATGGTGGAGATGGTGCGAGGCGGAAGCGTTCCCCTTCGGCACCTGCCGAGCCTCGCGGAGGGAAAAGGGGGAAGGAAGACGTGGATCCCCCCAGTCCGGTGCGCTCCGTGCCTCCGGTGGTGATCGCCAGGGATCTCCCGGTGGTCCTGACAACCACCCCCGTCGCAGCGTCCCCGCCTACATCACCGGGGATCGGAACCCTGTTGGCGAGCAACATGGCTTCCCTCGAGGTCACCCCCGGGTGTTCGGTGTTTGCCGACCGAGCCTTGGCCCAGCAGGTTGCTGAGGGCTCCGTCCTTCCCCAGGACCGCAGTCTCCTCGAGAAGATCCCCGCCGACAAGGTGTCGGACTCCTTGGTCTGGACCCTCCAACAGGTTCGGCTATTCTGCAGTCCTTCCCTTCCTTTCACTCTCTTCTTGGCTCATGTCTCGTCTTTCAGGGTTCAACGCTCGCTGTTGAGTTGCAACGTCGAGCCGTCCGTTTGAGGGAGTTGGAGGAGTCCTCTGTGAGGGCCCACGAGCGGGCAGGGGCGGCGGAGGTAGCTATGACGGAGGCTCAGATGGAGTCTCGGCATCTCAAGCTTCGGGTTGCCGAGCTGGAGGGACGAGTGGGTGACCTCCAGGGAAAGTTGGAGGACGCTCGGCAGTCGGCTGAGGAAGCGGTGGAGTCGTTCCACCTGGAGAGGGAGGAGCTTCAGAGGGAACTGTCGGATCGGCGTCAGGTGGCGCGGTTTGCGGAGGAGGTTGAGAGGGGCGTCGTCGTGACCCTGGGGGGAGAGGATCTTCGAGGTTCTTAGGGGGGCCTTTGGTACGTATGAAGACCTCATCGGCCCTCGGATCGTCGAAGTCGTCCAGTCTTCCTTCCGGGATTGTGCGGAGCGCGTCCGGCAAGCCCCTCCGCCTGTCGATCCGCCTCGTTCCGAGCAGGGCGAGGTGCATGAGGATGCGTCCTCCCGATCCCGGGCCCCGTAGGTCATCCTTCCCGGCCTGCCACACTTGTTTTTATCCTCAAATTTTTTAGCATCCGCTTCGCTTTGGCCCGGCCTACTTGAAATGGATCCCTGACCTCGCAGCCAATAATTGCTGGTTGCATGGATGTTCGCTTAGGCCAGCAATTTTGGGGTTCTTGGTCGACAAGTTTTGCTCCGCCGGCGTTGTCTTAGTCTTCGTAGGTGATGAATTTTGTTGTCCGCCGTGAGCGGGTCATTTGTAAGGAGGTTTCTCCACTTCAGTTTCCTGTAAACAAGACACACTTCTGTACCTTGGTTAATTGTTGGAAATGAAATTGACTTACAAGAGTTTCCCGCGCATTTTGCTTTGTTGCTGTGATTCTCGGTGCCCTCTGCTGACAGTGGTCACTCGCCTCCTTTCTCCGGGAGGTTGTCCCTTGCCCTCCGAGCGAACAAGTCGGTATGCGCCCTTGATGACTAGGGGGGCTGCCCCGGTCTTATGAGTAGTGAAGTCGGTCGGCGGGGGTGTAACTCCCCGGCTTAGGACCGGTCGGCGTCCTAGCTGGCTGGGGGAATTGCCCTCCGACTTACGAGCGAAGGAGCCGGTCGGCGAGGGCAAAGCTCCTCGGCTTAGGACCGGTCGGCGTCTGCGCTGGCCGGGGGAATTGCCCCCAGACTTACGAGCGATGGAGACGGTCGGCGAGGGCGAAGCTCCTCGGCTTAGGACCGGTCGGCGTCTGTACTAGCTGGGGGAACTGCCCCAGACTTACGAGCGAAGGAGACGGCCGGCGAGGGCAGAGCTCCTCGGCTTAGGACCGGTCGGCGTTTGCGCTGGCTGGGGGAATTGCCCCAGTCTTACGGGCGAAGGAGACGGTCGGCAAGGGCAAAGCTCCTCGGCTTAGGACCGGTCGGCGTCTGTGCTGGCTGGGAAGTTGCCCCCAGACTTACGGGCGAAGGAGTCAGTTGGCGGGGACGAAGCTCCTCGTCTCGGTACTGGTTCTGTCTGACCCCCACATCCGGTGAGGTGGCGATCTTTGCTCTTATGCACCTTTGGTGAAATGTTGGTTTCGTCGAAGATAAAGAGAAGATAAAAGGGAACACGTTTGTACTCTTAAGGGTCCTATTGGACTAGTACATTTGGAGGAAAGAAAACAGGAAATAAAGCTAGACGGAGGGGTGTAAACCTAGATAATCTCCTCCGGACTAGGATGCGACCGGGGCCTCGCCTGCTCACTCTATGATGCGGAGGGGTCCTTGGACGGTGTTGACCTTCTTCCCCTTGTCCGGCTGCGTGGAGGTTCCTTCTCCGTGGGCCGGCTCGTCGGCGAAATTCCTTGCGTGCCCTCGGCTCATCAGCTTCTCAATGTCCTTCTTTAGGTGCCAGCAGTCTTCAGTGTCATGGCCATTGTCCTTGTGGTATTTGCAGTACTTTTCCCCATTCTTCCCCCCCTCTTTTTGTCTTTGGCGAGGGGCGATCGGTACGTTCTTCCTTCTGAACTTGAGCGAGGACGGCGTCTGGGGTGGCGTCCCTGGTACCCTCTCCTCGCTGCCTGTTTCTCGTCCTCTTCTCGGTCCGGTACCCTTCGGGGCTGCGGCGTTCGCTATCGCCGCGTTTGGTCCCTCGTTTGGCCTTTCCCGCCTCAATGGCCAAGGTCTCCTCGGTCAACATGAAGCGCTCGGCCCTCGCCATGATCCCAGGAAGGTCCTTCGGGGGATCGTTGTGCAGAGACTTCTTCAGGCCTCTATGGCGCAGCCCTTTCTTTAGGGCCGTTTGGACAACAAGGTCGGGGGGCTGTTCACGTTCAGCCGCTCCGCGTTGAAGCGGCGCATAAACTGTCGGAGCGGCTCGGTGGGGCCCTGCACTATGTTAAACAAATGTTCAGCATCAGGCATTACCTGTCGCCATGCCATGAACTGTTTGCAGAACAGCTGGGTGAGTTCCTCGAAGCTGTCGATGGAGCGGCTGGGTAGGCTGCGGTACCAGGTTCTCGCCGCTCCCCTGAGGGTCAAATAGAAGCCCATGCAGAGCAGGTCATCGTCGGCTCCTTGGAAGGACATGTCCCCCTCATAGTCCATCACGTGGTTCCCCGGGTCTCCTATCCCGTCGTACTTCCCCAGCGCCGGGATCTTGAATCGAGAGGGGACCCGCGCGTCGGTTATTCTCCGTGACAGAGGGCACCGGTCTCCATGGATGCCCCCGGGGGTCCGACATCCGCCTACCTCCAACTCGTTTGGTGGTGGTGGGGGAACAGGCGCCGGCGGGGCCGGCTCCGCGTCCCTCGCCACACTTGGGGTCGGGCTGACCCGGCGTTCCCGGCTCCTCCGGCGGGAGCTCCCGCTCCGCCGTGATCAGTCTCTCGAGTGGTGTCGATCGCTTCTTCTGCGGTGGGGTGATCGTGGCCGACGAGACGACGCGGTCACCGATTCGTCCCCCGTGCCCTCGGTTTCTCTTTGGCTCCTTTCACGATAAGGGGAGGAGGCGCGTGATCCCGCTTGACGGGAGCCGGACAACGTGGGCCGACGCTCCGTGTTCGGTCTTCGGTTCCCGTGGTCATCGACCACAGCGGACCGTAAGAGCGGGGGGCCCCCGCCCAACGATGGCCGTCGCCCAACACGTCTCCGTTGGCTGGCGCTGCGCCAACGAGCTGCTGTACCGTTGCGACCAACGTCTGGAGGCTCGCGTTGGTCTCTTGGGCCAGAGCGCGAAGCTGCCCCTGCGTGGCTAGTTCCAATCCGCCAGTCTCTTCGGTAGAGGGGGCGGGGCGATTGTCGTCAGGCGCGTCCTCAAGGTTGCTGTTGTGCGTGCCATTCCCCTCCTCCGGGATGGGGGGCATGCGTCTCTTTCCGTTGCAGGCCCGTGCCATTGCAGGTGTGGTTTGTTTCTTTGTGGAACGGTTCGGTTCCCACAGACGGCGCCAGATGTTTCAGAGTGTTTTCTACTTTTCTCACTACAAAAGCGTTGACCGTGGATAACCCGGTCAACGTGGTCAAGGGATCCGCTTGGGTCCCTCGGGTGTGTCGAGTCAGTGCCGACGAGGCGCGAGTCGGAGTTGCGGACGACGTGGAGCGCGTCGGCTTGGCCAAATCGAGATCCTTGGTCGCAAGGGGGGCGAGGGGAAGCCTCGTCCCGGGTTGAGACGCTCGGCCTCGGATGGACGTGCTCGGCCTCGGCGGTCGGACGACGAGGGGATAGCCTCGATCGTCCTGCTGGTTACATGGCCGGTCGCGGGACAGAGGGGAAGCCTCGGCCCGTGGATGTGACGTCCTCCTGCGCAGATGAGAACGCTCGTCAGGGGGGCCGGACCTTGGTTCCGGTCAAATCCCCTCCGATGCCTAAGTCAGATAATGATCTGAAAGAGGAGGCCCGGCGGAGACGGTTCGACTCGAGAGGAGATCGGAACGGCGTCTACCGGCGCGAGCGGGGGAGGAGTTTAGAATGGGGGAACTAGGTCGTTGATGGAGTACCTTAGGTTTTAGTTACCTGAGATCCCGTCCCTTGTCCAGTCGCCCTTCTAGCCCTTTTATAGACCTCCCGCCGTGATTGCCCCCGGCCCACGTCGCTCGTCCGCCTTCGATCGTGCCCCCTCAATCCGCCCCCCGTCGCCGCTCCCAGCGCCATGCCAGCACCTCCCCATTACGGCCCATAAGTGGTAACGGGATCAGGGGAACGGTTATCGCTGGAGTGGGCGGGTGACTCGTGCGTTATCGGGGACGGGGTCGGATTGATATTTGGGAGCCCTCTATGGGACTTCGCCGGGTGGGCCTGATCGCGCAGATGGGCTACCGATCGGCGGTCGGGCATCCAGGCTCGTATCTTTCGGGCTTCGTTTGGTGGGCTGTGCCTTTGAGCCTATGCTGTTGGGCCTTCGCAAAATAGACGTATCACAAGCCTACGTTTCTTTCAGGCCCAAATAAGCCCAGCCTCGAGCGTGGGAGTCGCGTCTCAATATAATATCAAATCAATCGGAGCTTTTGGGGACGCCGCTGTCACATGTCAAGATCTCATTCAGCGACCGAAATAATGATCACTTATTATCACCGTCGGTGACGCGACAACAACTGCACATTCTATCACCAATCAGGCAATCGCGTCCACTCATTATCAATCAAATCAGCACCCAACGAAATGGACCCCGGCGTCCAACAGCCCGTCAGGTCCACGTCACGTCCGGCTTCGACATTTTCGGCAAGAAGCAGCATCCCGAGATTCGCTGCACAGGTTTCCAAAAATGGGAGAAGGTCCCCGATGGATCGATCGTGACCGTCGGATCGTCGGCTCCGTGGTCCGCGATCATATGGGCCGGGCCCATGAAATTGGGTTGTCTGTGAGTTGGAAAGCTACGTCCGAGGTGACGGGTTGCTTTCCGTGTGAGGCGCTTGCACATGGGATGGAATCTGCAGGAGAGGAGTTCATGTCTGTACTGGCCCAACTAGGGGCCCACATGCATAAAAGAACCCATCACCACCCTCCCATCCGTTGACCGGAGAAAAATAAACCCGGTTCGTTCACACATTTCGCATTCTTCGCGGCGTTCTACTTTATTTTTTTTTATAAATATCCTTCCTTTTGATCCTAATCGATTATAAATTAAATTCTGATTCAGAGTTTCCTAAATGTAATTATTGTTTAAGAATTGATACAACCACATAATAATTTGAATTCGAAACAGAATGTATAATAATGTTCCTGTTAAAATTCCTTTTGAGTTAATGAATTGGCTCGATGAAATTATAGATAAACTTGTTAAGTTTCCAACGAGACCAAGAACATCAAATTCCATTGTGTGTGCATGTATTTATATCAATTTTTCTGAATTGTGTCAAGACTGACGATCAAACAAACATGTTGTAAAGATGGAATTTTTGCTCCTAATTCTTGAATTGAACATATATAAAATTTATATAATTTTGGGGTAGAACTTCAAGATCTACTTGGATAAATTTTTTTCGAACCCTAATTCGAGCTACAGTAACTAGAATCAAGGAACTAACAGACATCAAGATTTCAGAATTTCAAACGGGATAATTTTGCTAATAATTTCAAGGGGAATTTCAAGAAAATTGAATCAAATCACATTAATTTGACTACCCCTAATTTATATCAATTAAACATGATATAAAAACATGATGAAATGGAACGCTAAACAAATTCCCAAATCTAAGTTAGTTTCCTACCTCAAAACTTTGGTTTTCCTCCTCTTTTCTCTTTCTTTCTTCTCCTTCTTCCCACTTGCAAGCCACATGACATACTTGATTTTTGGAGTGAGTAATTAGGGTTTTCATTGGGAGAAGAAGGGGAAAAGAGGGGAGGGATGGCCGGCCTAATTAGGTAGGAGAGGGAGAGGAGAGTGAAAGAAAGGTATAGAAAGTTCAAGAAAAGAAAAGGAGAGATTTTCTAAAGGAAATTTCTCCACATCTCTTACTTGCTCCCTAAGCCATGAATTGCCTAAAATGTCTAAAATATCCTTCCAAAAATACCCCTCAACTTTTAGATAATTACAAGTTTGACATTACTTTATGCACACACAACTTTAGTATGTACGCACAGCAGTTTTAGTCCAAATAAACGTTTTGCCACTCGCCTTTCTAAAAATTTACGGGGGTTGCCATTGACCCCTAACCCCTTTCACACTTGCATGGCTTCCCCACACACACTCGTGCATGCCTACACATGCATACATGTACTTCGCACACACGTTTAACACATTCATGTTGTTTTGCACCTACGACGTCTTTCACACTTCTCCCGCATTCAATCTCGCTCTCTCGTCTTTTAGCCACACTTCACGGCTCAATCATCCTTGCACTACGTTACATACATCGATATCCACGTTTATTTCATGCCTACGTATGCACCGTATGTAGAAATACCACGTGTGTTCAGTAGAATACACGTATAGTGCAAAATAAGGCATGACAATCTACCCACATTAAAATAAAGTCCGTCCTCGGACTTTCTAGGGTGTGAACTCTGGTAAATGTCAGCTAGGTATGATGGTCTTTCTACACATGAAGTACAAACAAGAATACATATCTACCCAACACTCATATACACTATATGCTTCACTGTCATCCATACACACCCGCATGGCACAGATATCACAGATACACCCTATTATTCATCTAGTAGTACAGCCACATCACTAAGTGCACTCACTACATACACATACATATATGTTCTTCACATAAACATCTAAGCACATGTATTCACACACTAACATACACATCGCACACCATAAATAAGTCTCTATATGTATTATTATACGTATTTAGATTACTACTCATATCCATGTGCATACGACATCACATCGTATCCATATCGCGATACCTTCAAGTATAGCGACTTATATTCTAACTGCTCATATATACACATATACGTCTATATCCATGCACAAACACACAACAATACACATTAATCTACACACCATTTCTTGATAGACAGGGTCACTATCATGGTGTCACACCGTATGTACACCTGATCCATATACACCCAATACTTGGTCATATGGGCTCACTTCCGTGTATATGCACTTTAATATATATACACACTTTATTTAGTCACATCCATACATACATTCACGTGTGCGTACTAATACATGCATGATCGAGTCACATAAGGTTCACAATCATACTATAAATAAATATACACATAACCTCACATCCATAGCAGTGCACCTACTGCCTCACACAGATATGCACATATACCACATACAATACACACAAGAGTGCACAAACATAACACATTCCCTACCATATATATATATATATATATATATATATATATATATCCCTCTCTCTCTCTCTCTACATTTGCACATCCTACGTACATACTGCCATGATATTCAAATAATTATAAATATCCATATACACCCTACACATGCATATATATATGCAAACAATCACACATATCTCAATACCTACATACCAAACAGTTTCGTTCACTTATATTCATCAAATATATATACACACACCTATATTTCATACTCATCACATTCATACCCACACTGCATATGACTATACGTACACACATGCTATAGTACAGACCTACACATACATGCATATACACAGGGATACGCTTCTACCAGATACACATAGATAGGCAACCATGTCGGAAAGATTCACAGATAAACAAACAAGGATATATATATAAGTATATATTTATTCAACCAATATATACACAACCATACATTACCTCTACTGCACACTGTACATGCATGAACTGTTGGATCCTGTGGATGGCAAACAACACTAGAAGGGGGGTTGAATAGTGTTGTATTAAGATAAAACTTTTTCGTTCTTTAATCAATCAACACAAAACAAAACCTTCTAATGTTGCCTAAGAAACTAAGTAGAGTGATCTACGCTTGGTTCTTAATCAACTTAATTAATCTTCAAAACAAGTCAGAGATAAAACTCTTCTAGTAGTCGACTCCCTAAGAACAGTAGTCGACTCCCAAAGGGAAATTAAGCACAGCTCAGTTAAATAAATACTTAATGAAGATATATAAGATTTCACAGAAGTATAAGAGAGAAGCAGATACAGAAATTGATCTTGCAATATATTATGAATGAGTTACAAATGTAATACTCAATGAATCAAGATAAACAAAGTAGAGATAAACAATCACAGAGAGAATCAAACGCAAACACACGGATTTTTATCCTGGTTCCCCACAACCCTGGGTATGTCCAGTCCCCGACCAATCTGGTACGAGATTTCCACTATTGCCTTAGCAATACAAATACATAGCCTCAACTAGGATTTCCGACCACCTAGACTTGTCTAGGATTTTACCCTTGCCTCACAACCCGAGGACTTTACCTTGCCTCACAATCCGAGGACTTTTCACAAACACCTTGCCTACAACAAGGATTTACTCACCACCTAGCCTTCAACTAGGATTTACAAACCTTTTGACGATTTACAAAAAACTATAGCAACTTGATGAAGCCCTTGTGTATGTGATTGCTATAGGAGTAGATTTGATCTCAAAAATATAGAACTTAAAAGCTTTAGAGATCAAAAATTAAACTCAGTTTAAATCTCGTTAAAATATAACTTTAAAAACAGAGATTAAACAAGTTTAAAAAAATTCTTTTAGCCAATATATATGTTATGAATAATGTGGCTAAAAGAAATAGAAATCCTTTTGATCAAATAGAATATAGAATGTAAACTTGATCAAAGGAAATAACTTGAAATTGATTCTCTAAAATCTTAGCACTTGGGCTTTATAGAGATCAATATTCAAGACTTGATCTTTGAAAGAATATAGATGAGAAAGCACAAAGATCAAAAAGAAAAACTTGAACTTTGCATCTCTAAAAATAAAAGCTTTAAGCTTTGGAGATCAAATTCAAGTTGGTGTTAGGCCAATAAATAAAATCAACAAAAGAATTTTCAGCACAGAGAATTAGAACAAGGCCTAAAAGACTTTTAAATAAAATAGGAGAGCTTTGAGAACTTTGAGCAAATAATTTAGATGAGAAATTTTTCTTGTGTCAAATCCAAGCTCAATACCTCTATTTAAAAGGATGAAAAGTCATTTCAAAAAATTTGAAATTTGAAATTTGAAATTCAAATAATTTCCAAATATGTTTGCATTAATCAAGGAGATTGAAATTTGAATTTTGAAATTTGAATTTCAAATAATTTCCAAATATGTTTGCATTTGAAATTTGAAATTTGAAATTTGAAATTCAAATTATTTCCAAAATATTTTTCCAACATTTATAAGTATTTAAACAAGGAGACTTTTGAAAAATAATTTCAAATTCATTTATATGCAACAATTAAAACGATTTTGAAAATCTAACCGTTTAACCCAATGCTAGAATGTCGTCTGGTAGTCGACTCCCAGTATGATGGCAGTCGACTCCCAGAGCCATTTCCAGTATGGGCTTTTGGGCTCGAAAACTTAGGAAAAAAATATTTAAAAATATTTTGGCATAATCCTAAGTGTGTGTATGGGCTTAATCAAATTGCCTTAACAAATTACTAAGACTCAAATAAAAGCAAAAATTACATATTACATTTAAGCATGCATTTCTTCTTGTTGGCTTCATTTGGACTTGACTTGATTTGCTCCTTGCACATTTGAGCTCCTATCATTCATAGCTCTCATTTGTGCAATGCATCTTTGCTTCATACGCTATTATTAAAAATACATTTCCTGCACACAAACTTGATGAAAATATTAGTAGCATAATATGTTGCTCATCATCAAAATAACCACGGGGTGGAGACTCGATTTCCAACATGAACACATCCCCACACTCCATTGTAACACGTATAATAGAAATCCATACAACCATAATACATGTTCACATATACACATCAGTCAATACACCACACAGATACTCTATTTGACCCAATTATATGTACATATGCATTATGTACACGAAGAGGTATACATATCAATTCCATATATAGATATCTAAGCCTGCACATAGCCAAATACACGTTTGCCCATACACACCAGATTATTATTCTAATAGTAGGTATGCACACAAACATGCATATATATACGTACTATGACTAAAACACCATGCACACACATTACCATGTATGAGCGCACACACTCATTCACACTTAGTATACATATACTGCTATCACACACTAATACAGTCAAGCTACTCAAACTATACTAGGAGGTAGTCGGTAGCTACCCATACCACTATATACCTAACACTCAATATATCTACACTTTTACTAACATACTAGTATACACACAAATAAGTGTATTTCAGCATTCGTACACATTCAGTAGATAGTCGCACTCCATATACGTATACATTCATATACTGATACATGCATATCCGAATAGGCATCATTCACATACATATACATATAACCACTCATAAAATATACACCAATACACATTCAATAATAACAACACATATACACAATCACACCACGCTTGCTACAACACACCTACATACATATAAGTATCTCATTTACCAATACACAATCCCCCTCATGCCATTATAAACGGAAGGGTGCATGCACTACATATACATCCAAATGTTCCTATAGACACCATTTTATGGGTAAGAGTATACACACATATATACATATACCATACCTCCACTTAACCGTGCAAACCCATAGCCACCCCAATTATACATGCACTGTATAATCTCAAATGCTTACATTCATCGTATTATACATATGATACACGTCACACTTATATCTCTATCCCGTAATAGGCACGATATAGAGCTAAGGGCCTCAACTTAGGTGGGCGGGTCTAAAGCACCCCCTACCCACCGTATGATACATCTACTCCAAACACCCTGGAGCACTACTCATACTGCCCGTGTGTTCATTACTTATCTATTTCGCTACATACACACCATATATGGCCATAGCACACCACATATCTTCACGCTATAATACAACACACGACCATATACCCAAGTAAAACAATATACCAATTTCCTATAGGCACATAAGTAGCACATACATATATTCTCAGTTATTTAAACTTTTAACACATTAGGAATTCATACCGTGTTAATGCAACACTATCTATATATATACACTAACTTCCCACACATATATCTATGCCCTCTACCCATTCAGGCTCACATATATCCACACATATACACTTCCCCCATATCTAAAGACAATATAGACATTCCACTACTCTATCCATACAAGGATAGATATACACACATTGGTGCTTCCCCGCATGAAACACAATTGTAAACCGCATACATGCACTTATGTCACATACGTGCACACCCTCACTCACACCTCCACAAGGTATATATACATATCCCTACTAGTTTATATGTACCCACCAGTATACCCAACGAATAAACACATACATACCCATATGTCTCATGGTCACACAATTTTAACACATGACTGCTCGCATACCTGTATCATGTTTATATATAACGGCATAACATACACACCCTCGAGTGTTCGCCCACCTAATATATACACCCACGCACAATCATATAGCACTATAATCATCCAGGATACGTGCTACTTTCATGTCATTCCAATATAAATATACATACTAATACGAGTATACCTGCAACGTAGGCAATTCAAATATCTAAGCACAACAATTGCACTTATACACACAATTCACACGGTTATAACTGCACACGTATACCCACAATATACATCTATAATATAATACAATGTAGAAAGTTCATCCCTGGACTCCCTAAAGCGAAGGGTTCAATGGTGGATCACTTAAAACTCTAAGGTCACTAAAGTCTCTACCCACCTAAGGGGTAATCTATTCCAATCAAATATTGAAGCATTACATGTACTATCCTTACGCACATCGCAGTGCGGTAACCTGCATGGGCCACCAAAAACTGTCACGCCCCGTTCCCCAGAATACACGGCATTTAATTTTTTTGTGTTCAAGTATCCTGAAGAGTGAGGGTGATGATAGAGAAAAAGAAAGAGAAATGAGAAACAGAACAAGCAGGCCACTACGCACATGCTGGGATAGTACAAGTAAAACTCCACAGTAATATCATGCAGCCTCATAAAATAACTATAACACATTTTATATAAAAACTTTCATTTATATACATAACCCAGATATATCATTTCTCGTACACCAACACTATCCACCTCCCAAGACAACCAAGTCACTCTACAAGCTACAACTCACACCGAGCACTACCCTGAGACCCCACTCCAAGTCACCTCCAACCATGCTGACCATGCTACCTGAAAAATGGGAAGGAGCACGGCAATGCGTGCCCCAGTAGGAACAAACTTGGATTTGGAACATCGTTTTAAGGTTATCAATCCACAAGGCAATGCAAGGGAAAAAAGACATGTAAACTAAGTATAAAGCTAAAAGTAAATAGCCAAGTAAGAGGATCATACCTGCGGTCCAATGTCGAACTACTGCAAGAAAAGGGTTAGCACGAATAATGAACAAATATTCATACAACCATAATCTAAAACGGGTGTCACAAGAGTCAGAAGTATAACACAAATGTCACCAGTGAAGCAAGTAAAGGAAAGGGAAGTGCTGTCAGCGGAAGAAGAACACGCAAAGTTCTCATTTTACAATTGAATTATTTGGAACTTGGGTAAACTGTGTGATACTAGGAACTGGACTTCACCCCAAATTTGGGGTGAATATAGCACACGGCGCAGTGTACACAGGCACTGTACGACACCGGGCCACTCAGCTCCCCGTCCCTGGCAGGAGTAAGGCTCTTCCACAATAACACAACCTCCGTATGTCCCATCCACTCCCGGTAAAGACGAGTGGGTATAAATATCACATATCACATAATCATATCCCCCAACTTCACAGTCCATGCCTCATATCCACAATTTACTCAAATCCCACCAAAAACCCGGGTTTTGCTAACTCATCCTCATTAGAGAGGACTGCGACATTATAAACCATCAATTAAACATCATAAGTCATCTTATAAGAGACATGATGGCATGTTTTCGTCGTGTCAATGTTTCTCATTCATATCGATATGGGTCATCACCTAAGTGTCATGCCATCTATCACAACCACGTCACATTATGTTAGTGTGCTAATCAAACTTATGTTTTAGTCTCAGTTTATCTTAATGATTAAATGATGATGAGACAAAGCATAATGTTTGGAGGATATTACAAGGGATATCTTAAAGACATCCAATAGTGATGGTGTGCTCAAGCTTGGATGAAGTCATGAAGATCATCTAATGAAGCCAAAGCTTGGAGCATGATGATGGATGGACATCTAGAGGAGTATCACCAGAGCTTAGAGCTTGATGAAGGAAAGCTCATCAAGGAGTGCCAAATCTTGGAGATGATGGGAAGCATCAAGGTATCGTGAGCTTGAAGACTTAGACTCTAGGAGATACAATATGCAATCCATGTAATTTCAATTACTTGCATTTCTCTTTTTGAGTCTATGATTATTGTAATACCTTGATAGATGGTTATGCTCTCATGCATATACATTTCACCATCTTAGTGAGCCTTAGGATTATCATAGAATCCAACCCTATAGGTTTATCTAGCCCAAAGACTCATTTGGAGTCTCTGGCTCTCCAACAGTCGCCTGATGAATGTTTTACAGTCGACTGGGTGATTCCAGTCGCCTGTCGAGCCTTTTACAGTCGACTGTGATGCATAGCTCAAGTCAACATTATTGACTCTTCTTGAGCTTTTCGCATCAGTCGACTGATGTTCAATTTACACTCGCCTGTGTTTCTACAGTCGCCTGTGAATTGGTCAACAGTCGACCGTGCGCTTCTTGCATTTTCTGGACTTCATCCCAATTTGCAAGACAGTCGCCTGATGAAGTATTTACAGTCGCCTGTGAAATGGTCATCAGTCGTCTGAAAGGCGTAAGTACGAAAATTGCATCTCTCGGGTTTTCTTCATCCACTGCAGCAGTCGACTGATGAAGGATTTACAGTCGCCTGTCTATGGTACAGTCGAGTGTACTTTGTTCATCAGTCGCTTGTATGCTTACTGGGAGAAAATGCATCTCTCTCTGTTTTTCTTCCATCACTGCAGCAGTCACCTAATGAAGGATATTCAGTCGAATGTCTGCTTTACAGTCGTCTGTGTAGTCTTATACAGTCGACTGTCCTGGCTCAGATTATAGCCGTTGGAATTTTTCTAGCCGTTGAACAGTCGACTATTTGTGCCGTAAACTGCCAAAATCTAGCCGTTGCATATTTCTTCCCTTTGGGTTTTTGGCTGGTTTTATGGGCTCTTCTTGGCTTCCTATAAATAGGAGTTGGCTTATTTCATTTAGAACTCTTGGTTAATATTGAATATCTTTGAGAATCATTAGCCACGCCTAATCTCTCACATTTCTCTCTCATGAGCACATTCCTCTTCATTCATTGAAGCTAGCTCATAGGAAAATTCTCCAAGGGATCTAATTCTCATTCCTTTTCTTGGAGATCATCTTTCTTCTCTTCATCTCATACACTCAAGTTAGAAGTGTTCGGATTCATTCCTAGAAGAGAGAAAGATCATCAAGTGCAATCAAAGCCTCATCTCAAGCACTTGGTCATTCACTTGCATGCCTTCCTCTTCACATTAGTAAGATCATATCAAGGCATATGTAAGTGTTGTTTCGTTTTGTTTTTTGTTTGAAACCCTAATTCTCTTTGTGGGAATTAGTTACTCTCTGTGTGGGAGTTGTTCTCTTTGTGGGAGTTTGGTTCTTTCTGTGTGAGAGAACAAAATCCTCTGTGTGAGGTCTCTCTGTTTGAGAGTAAGGATATCTCTTTGTGGGAATTCTAAATCCTCTGTGTGAGGTATCTCTGTGTGAGATTGTATTCACTTCTCTGTGTGGGAATATAGTGAATACTAGTATGGCTGGACGTACCTAAGTTTTGGGGAACCAGTGTAAAATCCTTGTGTTTGCGATTGTTGTTGTTGAGCACTCTGTTTATTTTTCGTTGCTTATTGTGATTTAATATCAGTAACTTTTAATTAAGCACTTTGCTTGCCATTACACTATTCACCCACTTCTAGTGTGTGTAGCCCCGCAAAGTCCCTTACAGAAATATGGCGCAGATGATGCAGTGCAGAAGAAGCACGTTGTTGTGAAGTGGCTAACTTTCCAAATGGTCGATGACAAACCAATCATAGAATAGGTTCATATCTACGAGAACATGTGTGTTGATGTTCTTAATGAAGGCATGAAGACGTGCGAAATCATTCAAGCGAACGTGCTATTGGAGAGGTTCTCACCATCCAGGAATGAATACAGGAACCACCTCAAACACAAGAAGAAGGATATGTCATTGTAGGAGATGATCAGCCACCTGAGAACTGAAGAGGCTAATCGCCTCAAAGATAAGCATGCTTCTCTTCCTGTCAATTTTGTAAAGGCTAACATCGTTGAATCTGCTAGCCCGTTCAACAAAAACAGGTTCAAAGGCAAAGGCAAGAAAACCTTTAACCAATGACAGAATAAGAAGCAAGGCCGGTTCACCAAACCAGAAGGCAATTTCCAGAAGTCAAACGTGGTGTGCTATGTCTGCGGCAAGATGGGCCATAAGGCCTATCAATGCTCTCAGCGCCAAGGACCCCAAAAGAGGTTCCATAAACAATGTGGAAATGTTGCTACTCTAGCTAACCTTGCTGAACAGTATAAAATCATTGTTGACGTGGTTGTTAAAGCAAACCTGGTGGCCAAACAACACTGATTGGGTGTTGGACACAGACGATACAATGCACTTCTGCGCCTACAAAGATCTGTTCCATAACTTCAAAGCCGTTGCTGATACAGAATACGTTTTCATGGGAAATTCAACAACTGCTTGAGTTGCTGATAAGGGTAAAATATGGTTGAAAATCACATCAGGAAAAACCATATCCCTCAACAATGTCCTATATGTTCCTTCACTGCGCCGCAACCTCGTGTCTGGTGCCTTACTGAATAAAGCTGAACTGAAACTTGTCTTTGAGGCTGACAATGTTGTAATCACTCGCAGTGGGGACTTTGTAGGAAAGGGGTATCTGAGTGAGGGTCTGTTTATTCTTAATGTTGCTTCTGAAATTCTGAATAAACATGCTTCTGTTTATATTGCCGAGTCTTTAGATTTATGGCATTATCGACTAGGGCATGTCAATTTTGCTCCTATTAAAAAGCTAAGGAATTTGGCCCTAATACCTGCAATATGCTCAACAAAATTCTCCAAATGCTTTGTTTGTGTAGAAGCAAAGTTCACTAAAAACCCAAGCAAACTTATCTCTAATAGGTAATCAAACCTTCTATAACTAATTCATACATACTTAGCTGACTTCAAAAATACCAAGAGCAAAGGAGGAAAACATTATTATATCACATTTGTTGATGATTACTCTAGGTTCACTAGGGTGTACCTTCTTAGAACTAAATGTGAAGCAGATGAAATGTTCATTAAATACAGGGCCGAAGCAAAAAAAACCAACTTGATTGGAAAATCAAGAGAGTTAGGTGTGACAAGGGTAGATAATATAGTACCAACTCTCTTAATGATTATTGTGAGAAGAATGGAATTATACATGAGTTTAGTGCCCCGTACTTACCTCAACAAAATGGTATAGAAGAACGTAAGAACTGAACCTTGAATGAAATGGTGAATTTTATGTTTTTGAGTTCAAGGATGTCCGATGACATGTGAGGGGAAGTTATTCTCTCATCTTGTCATGTTCTTAACCGTGTACCCCATAAGAAACTAGACAATGCACCCTATGAGATGTGGAAAGAGATGTGGAAAGGATTTACTCCCAACCTGAATTTTCTTAGAGTGTGGGGTGTTTGGCTAAAGTAGGTCTACCTGACTTTAAGAAATCTAACATTGGACCTAAGACATGATACTGTGTTCATTGGTTATGCTCATCATAATGTTGCCCATAGATTCGTGTCTTTAAAAAATCATTCTATTTCTGAGTCTAGAGATGCAGAGTTTTTTTGAGCATTTGTTTTCATTTGAAAAAGAAATCCATGTATTGTATGCATACTGATGTTTTTATGTCCACTCCTTCATCATTATCTAATGATATTCATACAAATAGTCCTACTTTTACTAGTACTATTATTGATGAACCTGGAAGGAGTAAGAGGCAAATAACTGAAACCAACTTTGGACCGGACTTCATTACTGCTTTCTTATCAGAAAGTGCATGTGTAGATTTGCTTAGTGATGAGCTTGTGTCTACTTTCATGGTAGAAGAAGACCCAAAAAGTTATGATGATGCAATGAGATCCATTGATGCCAGTTTTTGGAAAGATGCTATTAAAAGCGAGCTTGATTTTATTGTTTCTAATCAAACTTGGGAATTGTATGATTTACCTAAAGATAGCAGACCCATTAGTAGTAAATGGATCTTCAAGAAAAAGATGAGACATGATGGTTCAATAGAAAAGTTCAAAGCTAGACTTGTGATTGGGGTTTTTCCCAAAAGAAAGGCTTAGACTATTTTGATACGTATTCTCCTGTGACCAAGATTGTCACAATAAGGACTCTAATTGCTTTAGCTACAATTTACGAGTTAGTTGTACATCAAATGGATGTGAAGACAGTTTTTCTAAATGGCGACCAAGATAAAAAAATCTACTTATCCCAACCCGAGGGGGTTGTGATTGTTGGTCAATAGAATAAGGTATGCAAACTTAAAAAATCTCTATATGGTCTAAAGCAAGCACCTAAGCAATGGTATGAGAAGTTTAATAGCACTTTAGTGAGGAATGGCTATACTGTAAATATCTCTGACTCCTGTGTATATTCTAAACTAATAGGATAAGATTGTGTGATTATATGCCTATATGTAGATGATATGTTGATTTTTGGGAACAATCTTGCTAGAACTCCGTATGAACATAGCATACATCTAAAAAGAATTTGGGTGAGAGTGTTTACCAATCTGGATATGCTAAAATCATAAGAAGTGTGATGTTCCTTCTGAACTGCACTCGACCTGATATAGCCTATGTAGTTGGTAGGCTAAGTCGTTATACACATAACTCTAGTAATGAACATTGGAATGCACTTCATCGTTTGCTAAAATATCTAAAAGGAACTATTGATTGGTGTTTGCATTTTAGTAGATTTCCTGATGTTTTAGAAGGATTTTGTGATGCAAACTGGATTTCAGGTAATGATGAAATATGTTCAACTAGTGGCTTTGGTTTTACTTTGGGTGGAGGTGATATATCATGGAAGTTTTCTAAACAGACATGCATAGCACTATCTACAATGGACCCTGAATTCATTGCTCTTGAGTTGACAGGGCAAGAAGATAAATGGTTACAGAATTTGTTAGCAGACTTGCCACTGTGGGAAAAAAAACTACATCAGTTTCCCTTCATTGTGATTCTCAAGCGGCCATTGGAGTTGCTAAAAATAGTATCTACAACGGGAAGAAAAGACACATTCACATCTGCCATGGCCTGTTTAGTCCTATACGACGACTGATACGGTAGCCCTTTACGCACGAGTAGATGAAGTATAATGAGTTGATGAGAGGTGATATGGCGTGAATGTGGCCCGTGGCAGTCATGTAAATTTGTGAAAAGTGTAGGGGCATTTTGGTCATTTGACTACACTGGTGGAAGGGTGTGTGTAGAGTAAAAGTGGGTGTGTAAATAAATATCAAACTTCTAAATTTAGAAAGAGTGGGTTAGTGTGTGAGTGACTAGTGTGAAAAGGGATGGGTTTAATGGCACACACGTAAATTTTTAGAAAAGTCAAGGGCAAAACGGTCTTTTGGCCTAAAACTGCTGTGCGTACATCCTGTTGTTGAGTGTGCATAAAGTAATGGCAAACTTATAAATACTTGAAACTTGAGGGATAATTTTGGAAGGGTATTATAGTCATTTTGGGGTGTGCATGCTTATCCAAAGAAAAATCTAGAGATAAATATTTCTTAAGAGAATTCTATCTCCTTCTTTAACCTTCTTCTCATTTCTTTTCTTTCTTCATTCAATCTTATCACATCCTAGCTTGGCCGAACCCCCCTTGCCCAATTTCCACCTCCATCAACACTCAAACCCCTAGCTTTTGCTTCCAAAAAAATTCAAGGAAAACCCCTTGCTTTCAAGAGAAAGAAAGGTGGAGAGAAGAGAAAGAGAAGAGAAGGAGAAAGGGAGTTCCTTGAGGTAAGAATTCTAACCTAGGCTGGGAATTTCTATTTAGGAATATGAGAATGTTAGGATGCTATTTATATTGTTTATGTTATGAATTTCATGTTTTATGTTTGTAATAGCCCAAAAAGATTCAATCTTTCCCGTCTTTCCTAGCAATTCACCCGCTCTTGAAAAACAGAAATTCTGCATGTGTGTTTATGCATCAATTCTGATTTCTGTAGTTGGAATCACTTTCTTAAAAAATATGTAGCTGTAGATCTTGAAGTCCTACCCCAAATTCATATAAAATTTGTCATATGTTGAGTTCAATAAGTAAGAGTAAAAATTCATTGTTTGCAAGATGTCTGAAATTTTGTCAAGTTGTACAGAGGTTAGCAAAATGAGCACTATTACCTGCACACTCCATGGATTTAGTTGATCTTGATCTTGTTAGAAGCTTAAGAAGTTTTTCTAAAAGTTCATCAGATTGATTATATGTCGAAATACTAGCTAGAACGTGCTTAAAATTGGCTTTCAACACAGGCTCAGAATTCTGTCTGAAAATAGCCTGGGTATGCTGCACCAATTAATTCACTATAAATCAAATACTTAATATTTTTGTCTGAAAGTTTATCTATGAATCCAGGACTAGTATATCTCCAACTTTCATTCGGTAAGTTTTGTCAAATTCACATGAGAAATTGATGAAATATGCTGACTTTTCTAGTTGCTCCTGCAATTTCAATATGTTAGAATGTTTCGGATGATGTTGGATTTATGTTGTAATGTTAATTTTCCATCCCGGTATGCATGAATGATGTTGATTCCTATAATAAAATTTGATTATACTATTTGCTACTAAATTTGATGGTGTGGCACTTACCATTTACATGGCGACCGCCATATGTTCGTTAAAATGCCCAAGTAAACGTGAAAATTAAAGAACATGAAAAATGGCCATTAAAATGTTGTGTTATGTATCACATTTATAAACTTAGATATGGTCTTTGAATATGGTGACGCATGACATGTTAATTGGGATGACTTGATCTGCTCTAAAGCAGGTGAGCATTCTGGTATGGGGATGGGGGAAGTTTGGATAAAACTTAACTATAAGGGGATGGACTGAGAAGTTGGAGAAAGTGATATGTGATACATGATATTATTTTACCCACTCGCCTTTACCGGGAGTGGAGGGGACATACGTAGGTTGAGTTATTATGCGGAGCGCCTCCCTCCTGCAGGGACGGGGGAGCTGAGAGGCACGGCGTACAGTGCCCGTGTCCACTGCGTCGTGTGCTGCATTCACCCCAAATTTGGGGTGAGGTTCAGGCCCTTATCTTGAGGTGATACCCAGGCTTCCAAATAATAACTAACATCTTCTAACTAATGAACTTTGTATGTGTTGTTGTGCACACTTGTGTGTTGTACTCTTTACTTTGGTAGTTTGTACTTATATTGCCTTTACACTCATAATCCTAAATGATTTTCCCTGTCCTAGTTAGTTTCCTACTGGGCACGTTTGACGTGCTCATTTTACTTCAGGTCTTGAGCAGAGGTCACCAGAGCAGAGTCTCCCTCGGGAGATTCATTAGATGTGGGTTTTGGTTTGGGGATACCACTCTTTTTGGGATGTGTCTTGTAGTGTGAGTTGGGTCGTGTAGCGAGCGTGTGGTCTTTTGTAGCTGTGGCATATGTTGGGAGCTGGTGATACTTCTCATGTACTACTCGATTCGGTTCACTTTGTACTTGATGATGGTGTGGGGTACGCTCTTTGGTTATGTTGTTATATGGATTTTTACTCTCTGTGATGGCTGTATGTGTTGTTTCTTTCTTTTATATATATCTGTGATGTATGATCACAACATTCGTAGTGGCCTGCTTAATGTGTTTCTCTATTCACGCTTGGTGTAATATCGCGGCTTGTCAAGCTCCATCCTCCTTCCCATGAGTTGTGTTGCCTTATAAAGTATTTGTGGGAATGGGGCGTGACAACATCAGACACAGCGTGTTTAAACAACTCCTGAAAATGGAGTAATATAGTTGGAATATGTGAGGTCCGAAAGAAATCTTACAGATCCACTAACCATGGGGGTGCCAAGGAAAGTGGTTCTTGATTCGTTGAGGGTGATGGGGCTAAATCCCATGAGTTAAAATAATATGGTTGATACCTAGTGTGGTCTAGTGAAGCCATATGGTTCTTAAAATACACTACATTTCCATCCTTATGGCGTGTGGTAGTGTTTTTGAATCCATAGCCAAGTTTGGTGGTGCTATTGAGAAGCACTTGATGGATTCACTTAGAGATAAGTCCATAAACAGTTTTTGGTGATGCTATAGAAAAGCACTTTATGGACTCATCATCTGTTGTGAGGTTGAGTAATATGCTCTTAATGGCTCCATATCCCTTGTGGCGGTACTATAGAGAAGCACTTGATGGACCACCTACATGGGTGTGAAGGTCTAGACTCTATCTATGAAAGATAAGGGCAGTCTTTCTATAGCACTCATGAGATCCAAGGTGTGCGCATGGCCTTAAAGTGCTTGATATGTATCGCGAGTTTGCACATACTCAAGGTTACAATATGAGTTGTGGGGGTCCCAACCGAACTCTAATGAGTTTAAGAGAATTTCACTCATTAGGAAGTAAGTTGTTGCCTTAATTCACAACGTAGAAATTTAATCGAAAGACATTGATGCTTAAGTATATATCCTTTCTTTACCCATGATTTTTCTGTTTCTTTTCTCGAGCCATTAGTGGGGGATTGTGGGAAATAATACGCTCTAAAAAGCATTTGTTCATTCCCACTAATCTGTTAGTCACATATTGCTTGTACAATTTACAGTCAAGGAGTTTATTATGGAAGTTGTAGAGACTTGGGACGTGCCCCAAGGGGTACGACACTTTTGTGAAGGGTAAAGGTCTTACATGAGCATGTGTCCACCACACGCGCGCGCGCGCCGCCGCCTCCCGCCGGCTATCCATGACATGCCTGTGCGCGCCGACCGCCCACCTACCGTCCGTGTCGTAACGCGTGTGCCTTTCCTTTTTGGACGGCATGGCATTCCTTTTTTGGATCTAGCCCCTTAATGTCTCAGATTTAAACCTTCTAATTGCAATTTAATTGCAGCATTCATTAGTACGCTTTCATTACAACATTCATTCGAGGCTGTTAATAGTCCAAACAGTTATGATTTTATTGCATCTGTTACAGCATTCAAACGCGATATGTAATTTTTTGCACGTTTGAATTTTGTAACAGCCATTTGGTGACGCCTATAAAAGGCCGTGCTCTTTCCTTTTGCTGCATACGAAAATTGGCTTCTTCTTCCGCCTTCCAGAAGTCATCTCTTCCCAACCATCATCTCTTTCTCTGCTTGTTCTCCTGGGTACCTGTACTGTGCAAACTCTAAGTCTCTGGCCACGAGTGGATGCGTCCAGTGGTTGCTTTGTTAACCTTGGGGAGCAACCGACGATAGAGATTACCACCGAGGTCGCGCCGTAATTGCTTTCAAGACAGTGGTCGTCCCACGTCACAACGCTTTCGCTCACATCAGATAAGTATTTTTTTCCCTCTGTCCGATTCTTTTCCTTCCATTCCTGCAAAGTAATAATCTGCAGTCTTCAATATTACTCTACAGTCCTCTATTCTCTGTTTCTCTTCTCTGTTTATTTGTTGTTTCGTCTCGTCAGCCATAGTAGTGCACCCCTTTGTTCTAACAGTTGGCACACCATAGTTGAGGTGATATATCATCCCTTTCTCTTTGGCACATGGGGCAGACCCTTTGTCGTACCAGGACAATGGCAATGTGGTACTTCTCTATTTCATAGTTTAGATAAGCCACGTTCTTTTTTATGAAAGTCATGGGTAACAAAAATAAACATCATGTTTCTATACAATAAAAGAGGAACTTACATCCTTACCATTTTCCCATCGGGAATAACGATTAGTCCCATATAACACCATTTGGCCCAAGTGGGAAAGGGATATGGGCGCCACATCAAGCCCCCACCTCCTATCTCCCCAGCCACATGGGGATGCCATATTACCTGCCAAAGAAAGCCCATTGTTTACATATTTGCCATTGTCCTTTTATGAACCCAACGAGCAACACCAAAAGACCCCATCTCTTTCCTTTATTTACGGGTTTGTCGCTTGTCTTTTTCCACACACACCCACCCCCCGAAAAAAATTTTCAATGTAACCCTTGCTTTTCCTTCTTTTACTCCAAGACAATAACCACGCACAACCACATGTTTCTATACTCTGACTTTTTTGTGCTGGTCATGCATGGGAATTTCACACTTGCCATTGGACCATTAGGACAAATGATTTGTCCCATGTGGCAAATTGAGAGTGGTGACACACAGAAAAATTTATTGAAGACCAACTACTTACATCTTGAGTGCTGTTAGATGCACCGCATATTCTTATGATTTCACTGCAATTGTTAATTTTTCGAAATTACAAATTTAACCTTAATTAGAGTTTAATTATTACTCTTAAATTTGTTAATTAATTACAAACTTTGCCATTTGATCTTTTGATTTCCCCGTAAAATTTGATTTTCTCTCTATTTCTTTCTCACGTCTCAATTTTCCTTACTATCTCATCCTATGTTCTTCTTTCTTCACAATTTTGCAGCAAGAAATTAGTACTGGAGTATTGCGGTAAGAAATGGATGATTGTTAGGCTACGTAAATCGGCATACAATTTCCAGATTAGATCTAATCAAATATGGAAATTAAAATGGGTAGGAATCATCAACCACAAGGATGGCATATTGCTAATAAAATTAGACCCGAAAACAATCAATCATCCATTGCTGCTAGCATGAAGCATAATCAATAAGAATGGCACCTTAACAAGCACAGTACCACCAATTGAATTTCAACAAGAATCTTGTCCAGTACACAATAACATAAGACATTAGTCACGATTTACAATCCAAACAAAATCCATAAGGGAATGACAAAAAAACTTCATCTTGGGAAGGAAATTCAGTAAATTTCATCAGAAAAGTACAGAACGATTGGTTGAATTTTGAACAGTTCAAAAGAAATACACTGAAAAAAATAGCAAACTAGTTTAATTTAAACAATTGCACTGGATTTGTTCGACCATGTCATCAAACAAAATTGTGGTAGGCAGACTGCCATTAGAGAGTACCAAATTGATTTCTGTAGAAATTGATTTCACCGAACAAGTTCACTCATTCTTCGTCATCACCGAACAAATGATCTCATTAAAAAATACAAACTTGTAAAAAAAATCCTGAAGCCATCGCGGGGGGGGGAGCAGACAGGCGGCCGGGCAGCGGAGAGTAGGATATCATTTCAGGGAAGCTCATTGAAGTGAGATCGAGCTGAGCGAGCGACAGAACTGATTTTGAGATAGAGGGAGGATGAGGTGTTTTACGGTGAAATTATCAGAAAATGAAGGAGAGAGACACTTGAGGTCCGGTTTATATAAAGGGTAAAAATGAAACAAATAAGGGTGTGTTGTAAACTCATTGGCTATGGAATCCATAGTCCTGTATTTATAGTAGTAGGGTTACATAATGGGTGGATACCCACTAACGGGTAGGCCCACCAAAAGCCCGTTTATAACACTTCCCCTTATCCATCCATTGTTGTAAGCCGTGATAAACGCTTCAGGGTTCATAGAGCTTATCTGATCATGGGTCTATGGATACTTCTGGATCCCTAAGTTTAAGAGTACTTGCCTCATTAAAACTTTGCCAAGAAAAACCCAGTGGGAAAAACCAGTGGCTAAGGGAAAAGAGTACAAGTCTCTGTAACTTCCCCTGATCGATGGATAACATCAGGGGTGGATACTTCTGGGTCCAGAGTTGATGTGGCTGCCTCGTTAAAACCTTTGGCTATGGAAAACCCAATGGGAAAACCCAGTATCCAAGGAAAAAGAGTACAGCACCACATTAACTTCTCCTGATAAGTACAAGCTTCAGGCTTGTAAATCTCTCAACTGTCTCATCCCAATTCCTAGTACAAGTTTTCTAAGGGTACTGCGAGGCAAAGCTTTAGTGAATAGGTCTGTCAGGTTGTTGCAAGACTGGATCTGCTGGATGTCGATCTGGTTGTCCACTTGCTGTTCATGCGACCAGAAGAGCTTGGGGGAAATGTGCTTCGTCCTGTCACCTTTGATGTAGCCACCTCGTAGTTGGGCGATGCAGGCAGCGTTGTCTTCATACATGGTGGTAGGTCCAAGATCTCCCGTCTGCAGGCAGGTGGTCTTGAGGATATGGTTGATGACTGATCGAAGCCAAAAGCATTCTCTGCTAGCTTCGTGGATCGTAAGGAGCTCGGAGCGGTTGGATGAGGTTGCTGTCGATGTCTGCTTCACGGATCTCCATGAGATGTCCGTCCAACCGTACGTGAACACGAAGTCGGTCTGGGACTTTGCGGTATGCAGGTCGGACCTGTATCATGCGTCTGCATAATCGACCAAGTCGGAGGATACACCTTTCTTGAAGTATAGTCCCATGTCCACAGACCCTTGGAGGTAGCGCAGAAGTTGCTTAACTCCGTTCCAGTGGCGCTTTGAGGGCGCAGAACTGTATCTGGCTAGTAAGTTAACTGCGAACGCTATATCGGGACGCGTGCAGTTTGCTAGGTATAGGAGTGCTCCAATTGCACTTAAGTAGAGTACTTCAGGACCCAGTATTTTCTCCCACTCTTCGAGCGGTCGGAAGGGGTCTGTGTCGACATCCAATGATCTAACGACCATTGGTGTGCTAAGCGGATGACATTTGTCCATAAGAAAGTTTTTAAGCACTTTCTTTGTGTATGTCGATTGGTGTAACAGGATTCCTCCGCTTAAGTGTTCAATTTGTAAGCCTAGACAGAACTTCGTTTTGCCAAGGTCTTTCATCTCAAAAGTCTGTGTGAGACTTTTGGATATCTCACCTATCTCTTCAGGAGATCCGATGATGTTCAGGTCGTCTACGTATACGGTAATAATTATGAATCATGTTCCCTTTGTTCTTATAAAGATGCAAGGGCAGACTTCATTTGTTGTGAATCCTTGCTGCATTAGGAATTCACTGAGTCTGTTGTACCACAGTATACCTGACTGTTTTAGACCATACAGTGATCTTTGGAGATTGACAGAGTAGACGTCCCGAGGTCTTTCTGTCATTTTTGTCGGTAGTTTGTATCCATATGGGATTTTCATATAGATGTCCTTATCTATAGTTCCATATAGGTATGCAGTCATAACGTCCATGAGCTGCATATCCAAGCCTTCCTTTGTGGATAGGCCAATAATGAAACGGAAAGTGATCGCGTCCATGACCGGGGAATAGGTATCGTCGTAGTCTATTCCTGGTCGTTGGGAAAAGCCTGGTGCAACAAGGCGTGCTTTATAACGCACGATCTCGTTATTCTCGTTTCTTTTTCTCACAAATACCCATTTATTTCCCACAGGTTTAACACCCTTTGGTGTTAGGACTACAGGTCCAAAAACTTTGCGCTTCGAGAGTGAGTCCAGCTCTACTCCTATTGCCTCGTTCCACTTTGGCCAATTCTATCTGCGTTTACATTCTGCTAGAGAGCGTGGATCGGTCTCATCGTCGTATTCAGTGACGTGCGTGGCAATAATGAGCGCGAAGTTATCATCGATGATTGTGCTTTTTCTGTCCAGTACTCCCCAGTACGTACATAATTTAATGATATTTCTCCTATATTTTCCTCTTCAGGGGTTGTTAGGGGGGGAGAGGTAGCTGGGCTGAGCTCAGCATCCTGTGGTGGTATCATTATTATTGCTCCAGGATTTTTCCTCTTTCGAGGGTTCTTATCTTTGGAGCCTGGGGGTCGTCCTCTTTTTTGTTGAGGTACGGCCGCTTCTGCTGCATGTGGATTGCATCCATCTTTGGGTATGTCAATCCTAGCTGGCGTATTTGTAGCAGGGACGTGTGATCTGACAATCTTCTGGTTGTCAGTGAATTTGTCCGGTAAAATGTGAACTGTGTTTTGAATTTGAAGGATCTTCAGGATCTCGTCTTCACATTAATGTATTCGTGGATCAAATGGGATAAAGTCTTTGTGTCCCATGTAATGGTCTTTGAAGCTTATGTCTTATGTGTGTTAATGACTAGTTTGGGAAAAGTGCTTTTATCAAACTCACAATCTGCTAGACGTGCTTTGAAGGCGTCCCCCGTAAGGGGTTCGATGTATCTAATGATCGATGGTGAGTCGAAACCAATATAGATACTAAGACGCTGTTGAGGACCCATCTTGGTTCTCTGCGGTGGTGCTATGGGGACATAGACAGCACATCCGAATATCCTCAAGTGAGAGATATCGGGCGGGTTCCCATATGCAAGTTGCATCGGAGAATAAGATTGACTACTTGACGGTCGTAATCTTATTAGCGATGCAGCGTGCAATATGGCATGTCCCCACGCACTTACCGGCAACTGGCATTGCATCAACAATGGTCGAGCGATCCATTGTAGTCTCTGTATAAGAGATTCGGCTAACCCGTTCTGGGTGTGAACATGAGTTACAGGATGTTCAACTTATATGCCGGTTGCTTGGCAGTAGTCTAGGAAGACTTGTGATGTGAATTCCCCAGCATTGTCCAGAAGCAATTTCTTGATCTGGTTGTCTAGGAAATGTGCCCGCAACTTTATAATTTGTGCCAGTAGCTTTGCAAAGGCTACGTTGCGGGTGGACAGGAGACACACATACGACCATTTCGAAGATGCGTCAATCAGTACCATGTAGTACCGAAATGGTCCACTTGTGGGGTGAATAGGCCCGTAAATGTCTCCATGTATTCTCTCTAGGAAGCTTGGAGACTCAGAGTCCACCTTCAGGGTGGATGGTCTCGTAATCAATTTCCCTTTGTGACAAGGGGGACAAGAATGTACACCCTCCCGAAGTAGCTTCAGGCTTTTTGGGTTAATTCCATGGGATTGAGATATGATGCGACGCTTCATATTCTTTTCAGGGTGTCCTAGTCTATCGCACCAGAGTTTGAATTCTGGTTGATTATGACACTTCTGGTTCTCGAGTGTGTTTGCTTCCATTGCTCTGATCCTTGTGTGGTAGAGACCCGACGGGAGTCCCTCAAAACGTTCGACGGTGTTTTTAGCACCGCTTTTATGAGACGTTACATATATGAATTCTCTGTTTTGTTTGCTCACCGTCTCAAGGTGGTATCCGTTTAAGCGGATATCTTTAAAGCTTAACAGGTTTCTATGCGAACTAGGGGAGAGAAGCGCATCTTTTATAAGTAGTTGTGTTTTGTTGGGGAGTATAAATTGTGCTTCCCCTGATCCTTCAATGATACATGTGGACCGGAAATTGTATTTACGGTTTCATCGTATTTATTAATGATTTGAAAAGAGCAGATGTCTTGGAGGATCTTGTGCGTAGAGGCACTGTCCACTAGGCATTTAAAGTCCATCTATTTTAAGAGAAAATATCGCAGTATAAGGCACAAGAAAAGATATACTACTGATAATCAAGTAATGTCTGAAAAAGTACTCCAACATGCTAGAAATAAAACAAGCAGATAAATAGTTTCTCAAAAAGGAAAGCTACAATGCATAGAAAATAGATAATGTCCTCAGTCAAGCAGGTCATCGTTTGAGAAGTCCTCAGCGATGAACCTGATTGGTGACATGTCTTCTTGAACCACCAGGTTTGTCTCAGCTTGCTTCTGGCTCGCTTTGTACAAGTCCTGTAGATGGCGTGGAGTCCGACAATTCCTGGACCAGTGTCCAGTCATGCCACACCTGTGGCACTTATCTTCCCAGTCCTTTCTGGGGGCAGAAGTCTGGCCGTCGTCCTTTCTCTTCCACACATTCTTCTTCTTCTTCCCCTCATTGTTGCTTCTGGGAGGGGGTCCTCTAGCCTACTTCTTCATCGCCTTACCCTTCTGGGGTTTGCTTTTGAAGTTGCTCCACTTCTTCTGGGAGGAGCTGTGATGCGCTTCAGGCGCAGGAGCAGTGCCGGTAGGGCGTGAGTTATGGGTGGCCAGAAGGAGGTCACGATTCTGCTCTGCCATCAGAAGGCATGAGAGAAGCTCTGAGTATTTCGTGAACTTTCGTTCACGATACTGTTGCATCAGTATGACATCCTTCTCGTGGAAGGATGTATACGTCTTCTCTAACATGCGCTCCTCCGTCACTTTTTCACCACACAACTTCAGGCGTGAGGTGATGCTAAAGAGCGCCGAGTTGTACTCGGTGATAGACTTAAAGTCTTGGAGACGGAGGTTCTCCCATTCATATCGCGCTCGAGGAAGTATAACATCTCTCTGATGTTTATATCTGTCCTCGAGGGCGGTCCATAACTCATAAGAGTCTTCCACCGTGAGGTACTCGGCCTTCAGGGTCCGATCGATATGGCGTCTGATATAGATAATTGCTTTCGCTTTATCTATATCAGAAACCATATCACCTACAGCGATGGCATGGCTCAGTCCCTATGCTCGCAGATGGAATTTTATGTCCAACTGCCAGCTTAGGTAGTTCTTGCCTGAAGCATCCAAAACGTCGAAATCGACGCTCGCAATTTTGGCCATTTATCACTCTAGCATGTTAAAAGATAGGCAATAATTAGATATTTTTGTAGAAAAATAAATAATTAAGCATTTCAAACACAGATATTTGTTGCATGGATCGGCTAGTCACCAAATTAGTTACAGTCCATACAGTCCCAAAAAGAAATGAAAGTACAACTCGGGAACCCCCGTGGGGCACCTATTCTTCTGGAATGGTCCTTCATCTTCTTGAGGCGTCCGCCGGTCTTGTTATATTACAAAATTATCCTCACTACATTTTTCTCTCAAAAAGGAAATAATGCATGAAAAAGAAAATGGTGATACATAGCCGATCCAAAACCACAGCAAATATTAACATTCGTCGCAGGCAGATAAAATGCAGCAGTCATTTAATCATCACAGGCAGTTTATTCATTACAGGCAATTTATTCATCACAGGCAGTCTATAATGGAAAATGAAGATCTTTCGTTTAAAAATTATTGGACCACTAGGCAACGTCATACACCGTTAGGTTAGTTGACTAACGGCAGAGCGGTCGCAGGATCTTCCTAATTTTTAAACGTTTAAAAATCATATAATCCGAATAAAAAGCGTTGAATGAAATCACATGTAATTTGTCCAGATTATAATGAAAAAAAATCGAATTAAATCTGAAAAAAACGTTTGAAAAATAGTGAATTTTCGGGGTGAAACCCTAGTTAGGGTTTTTGGTCGCTCGGATTGCCGCTTCAGGTGGCTAGGGTTTCGGGACATGCACGCGCACCGGGGGGGGGGGGGGGGGGGGGGGGGGGGGCGATGCGGGCGGCGGGGGTGGGGCTCCCGCCGCTGCAGGTGGCGGGTTTTGCCCACCGCTTGCAGCGGCAGCGGCGGGAGCCCCGTCGCTGCGACGGCGGGCTCGACCCGCCGCCAGGGCTCCCGCCGCGGCAGGCGGCGGGTTTTGGCCCGCCGCGTGCAGCGGCGGGGTTGCCTGCCGCTGCTGGCGGCGGGTCGAGCCCCCCGTCGCAGCGACGGGGGTGCCCATTGCCGCAGGCGGCGGGGTTTGCCGGCCGCCTGCAGCGGCGGGGTCGCCCGCCGCTGCTGGCGGCGGAGCGAGCCCGCCGTCGCAGCAACGAGGGGGGCGCCCGCCGCTGCAGGCGGCGCGGGGGGGGGGGGGGGGGGGCGCCGCCGCTAGCTGCGGCGGCGCGAGGGGGGGGGGGGTTGCCACATGCCGCAAAGGGGCGACGGCGGCGGCGCGAGTTTAGGGGGGTTTCGCACTCCGGCGAATATATCCCCTAGGGTTTAATGATATTTGGGGATAAAAATCCAATTTTTAGTAGAAAAAATCACCTTTTTAATCTCTAAAAAGACGTTTTTATTGAAAAAAGATTTTTAGCAATAAAAACGATAATAATACATCAAACAATCGATCCAAGTGATTGGATCTTAAACATATGCGCACATGAAAGTTTAGATCTAGGGGAAAAAGTTACATCTAGATCCTACCCGCCGGATCTAGCGACGTTCGGTGAAGAAAGCCCGTTCGCGTCGCGTTCGTCCGTCGGCAGAGGTTCGGCTCAGCCTTGAGCGTGCTGATAACGTGTTGTAAACTCATTGGCTATGGAATCCATAGCCCTATATTTATAGTAGTAGAGTTACATAATGTGTGGATACCCACTAACGGGTAGGCCCACCAAAAGCCCGTTTATAACAGGGTGAATTAATAAATGTTAAGAATTCGGTACAGTTAATTCAGCGTTGTGATGAAACTATAAAATCAAGCGGTGCAATTATCAGCACTCTTTACATCTTTTCCATTGCCATTTAAAGAAAATAAAGAGCACCTAAAACCCATTATTCTTTTCCATATTTACATGTTGTGCTTTGTTTTTTCTTGGGTCAAACGTGCACTGTGCATGGTTTATTTAGTGTGAACATTTATACGGTAAGGATGAGAAATTATTGTGTCCCATATATATGACATAAATCTATCATATTCCAAGAACGACACTTTTGAAATGTAGCTTATCAAGTTAAATTTATTCATAATATAGTTAATAAAGTTATTTTTTTAAAAAAATAACGTCTTCCGAGAAGATAAAGTTTAAATTTTGTTACATTTCATACGACAAACTGGAATTATCTTTTTTAAGAAACATGCTAATTAATACATATACATGCTCAGTTTAAATCCAGATCATATACAACCCAGGTAAGAAGGAAGAGGCTATTGATTCGGACACGGCGTTTAGTATTATCTTAACAGATTAACGGATTCGACGATAATTATATGCGTCCAAAAAGTAAATTTTTTAAAATAAAGATAAAACTCTTTTATTTGTTTACTGTGTCAGCAACGAGAAAGAAATAAAGTGGACGGTCTTTCGTTTGATTTTATTTTTCTTTCTCGCGAGTTACGATGCGCCTGCGGATATCGAAGCGTGGGAACCGCCAATGCTTTTTTTTCCCCGAAATTTCAAAGTCCAAAAACACAACATCCGCTCGATCGTAGAGCCCGAGGGACTCCCCGTGAGCCACGCTGCTGCTGCTGCTGCTGAGGCGCTCTTGAGTGCGCGCCTCTCGATGCAGCGGCTCTCTCTCTGTCTTCGTCTCGGGGCGATGCTGGGGCTTCAGTCAACACCGTAGTCACAACGTACCGCCCATTAGATTCCGTGCTTCCCCCGTGACTTGAGTAAATTTTTGCTCTGCTTAAAGCTGCGCCACTTCGTCACGGGTGGCCGCCTTTTTGATGGCCCTGATTAAATCCATAGAAACGCAAAAAATGGCTTTTTTTGTCTGATAATTTCATTGCTATTTTATCTTAATCTCATTTATTTACTTGCAGGCTATGAAAGCTCCCGTTGCCTCGAGAACCGGCGGGGCAATTAGCGTCTCTCTTCCCGAGGGGCTGAAAGCCTGAAAGCGGGACAGGCTTTTTTTAATAAAAAGGGGATGAAAAGGGTGTGAAGGTAAACAAACGCGGTTGATGTCTTCAAGGCCATCTCGAGTGAAGACAGCGCTACATGGATATGAATGAATGCAACGCCCTGTCGCTCGATTATTGAGGGTTCATCCATCCACATTCACCAATCCCAAGGGGAAACGGATCAAAACCCTAGATGAGGACTATCTACACCGAATGCTTCGGTGTATGCATTGATTAATTACTGGTTTGAGAAAAAAAACATCTAATTAACAAGTCACTTCAAGCCATCTTTCCCATATTTTTTCCAAAAATAGAATGTAATCATTGTTTGCACCGAAACAGTTCGGTGTTTATAGTCCTCCCCAAATCCTAAATGAGTTTTTAGTTCGTAAACACCAACGAATTTTGCTAGCTCACCTTGATTATGGGAGGCGCCGCTTGACAGTGTTGGCCTGCATGGCTATTTAGACAAAGCCCAGACGGCTAAAGACCCAAACAAACGCCGTGGGCAATATCTACGGATTCTCGCGGGGCTCAGGCCAGGCCTCGGTAACAGGCAATCCCGCAACAGAGGGACCGAACAGTACGGTTTCGTCTGACAGGGACAGAAACCCTGTCGGCCTCACCATAAGGAGGTGGCCTTTCGATCAGACTCCGATGCTTAAGTTGGATTCAATCGGAGGATGGAGTGGCGACGACCAGATGTAGCCGTCGCTAAGGGATAAAAAGTGCTCGGGTTTAGTTGGGGAATTCCGCATACCTGATAGAGGGAGCTTACCCACAATTTATATGGTTGGATGGACGACTCTGCCACGTCAACAGCCCCCCCAAGATCTGTAGAAACTAACACATCAAGTGTTTGGTAGGACGCGGAGTCGTGTCAATCGTAACTGCTTCCTGACAAAGCCGGCCACGCGTCCCCTTGCAAAAGGTAGCACGCCCTCCTTTGACGACTCTGGCCCGGTAATACGTTTTGGACGGGCCAGCTGATAGCGACTCATAGAGGATGTAAATTGACTTCTTGGGATCACACTACGTGGAGTGAGCCGAGCTGAAAGGACAGGCAGGTGGTCGTGAAGGCTGACCTCAAGATGTGAGATCATCTCCGATGATGCGTGTTGAGCTGAGCTGAGCTGAGCGGGGTCAAGTCGAGCTCACCCATTCGAGCTGGTCTTGGAGGTCCTTGTTAATCGGGACCCCCATATGGCATGTTGGGCTGGGCCAAAGTACTGGCTGGCCCCTATTTCTGACGAACTAGGCTGGTTGGCCCAAGTGAAAATCAGTATCTGTAATGGACATGGAATATATATATTGGACTCTAGCTTGAGGACTACACATTATGGCAGATGGGCATTAGGAGAGCCGATCAAGGAGCAAGACCCGGACTCGAGGAAGAAGCCCCAGCTAACTCCGTGCATAATGATCAGACCACTAGCCTTCATCTTCATCTGCGAATAATTGGTCTTTGTTGCAAGTCATTTTGTATTCAAGACCCTGTAAGGATCGCCATACCCTTGCAATACTAACAACAACACACCAGAGGAGAGATGAATAGTGTAATGGCAATAAATTGTGCAATTAAAATTAAACTTGCAAATGCGGAATAATAAATGCAAGAGGAATTAATCACCACAATAAACACAAACGCAAACACACGATATTACCCTGGTTCCCCAAAACTTGGGTACGTCTAGCCACACCAATATTCACTATATTTCCCACAAAGAGAAGTGAATACAAATCCCACAAAGAGATACCTCACACAGAGGATTTTGTCCTACATAAGAACCAAACCAACCCTACACAATGATCTAACTCCCACACAGAGAATTTGGGTTAGCCCTACACTATGACACCAATCTCCCACAAAGAGAGTGACTCTCACAAAGAGAGTATCTAATTCCCACAAAGAGAATTAGAGTTTCAAAGAAACACAAAACAAATACTATTACATATGACGTGAGATGCTTACTCATAGATGAATGCAAGGCATGGAAGAGGATCTCCAAGTGATGAGATGAGCTTGAAAGCACTTGGATGATTTCCATTGAGCTTGACTTCAATGCATGAAGGAGAGAATGAGCTCTAAGAGGGAAATGAGAGAGTTTGAGAGTGGCTTAATCAATCTCTAATGATTTGCAATAGATCCAAGAAGCTCCAAAGAACTGAGCCCTCTCATATATATAGGAACCATGTATCAACTCTCAAAACCAAAGAAAAGTGCCAAAAAAAGCTGCAACAGCTAGATTTTGGGCTGAAACATCACAGACAGTCGACTGACGAACAAATGACAGTCGACTGTCCAACGGCTAGATAAAATCCAACGGCTATAATCTGAGCTACGACAGTCGACTGATGAAGTCAAAACAGTCGACTGTAAACAGGACATGTGCCTGTTAAACATTCAGCAGTCGACTGCTGCAGGGGATGGAAAATAACAAAGAGTTGCACTCTTTCTCCCAGTATGCTTACAGGCGACTGAAGAACAAATGACAGTCGACTGTAAAATAGACATGCGACCGTATATCCTTAATCAGTCGACTACTGCAGGAGATGGAGAAAATAGAGAAATGCACAAGTACTAGAGGGGGGGTGAATAGTACTTTAAAAATAACGAGGAGTATAATTCCTAATTATAATGCAAACAACTACCAAATCAATTTGCGGAAGCTTAAATTGAATGACAACACAAAATTAACAACGCTAACAAGAGATGTTACTGGGTTCGGATCCACCCAAGTCTCCCCGACTTGTTCCCGGTGATCCTACGTCCCAACCACCCGGATCCCCTCCGGATACTTGAGTTAGAAACCCTAACTCAAGATTTCCACTATGAAATACTTGTGAAAAACCTCCACAAGTCAAATCATACAAAATGTAATTTGTGACTCCCACAACCCGGGATCACAACCACACTCTCACAACCGAGAGTGAAACTTACAAATCAAATATGAAATGAAATAAAGAAACTTCTTACCGAACAAAATACCTATGCCTTGAGTATTGCTTATGAATTAGGGCAAGGATGATTTTGAGGAAGAAGTGGCACCAAACCCTAGCTCCAAGATGTAGATCAGCGATGGAGAGCTTTGGGGATGTTGGTGACCTAGAATCAAGCACTTGGCTTGGAAGGCTTCACACTTAATGAATCTCTCTTTGGAAGTAAGAGTTAGGAGAGATTATTGAATGGAGGGAATGAGCTTTGAATGAGCTTTGAATTGATTTCTCTTGAACTCTAAACTTGCATTAATATCAGCCTTGGCAGCAATGAATGCAGCCCAACAAGTATTTATAGGAAAGAAGAGAGAGAGAGAGAGAAACGTTTCAATTAGGGCTCCAACGGCTCTTTTCTGAACCCAACTAGTCGGTCAAAGAACAATCACCGACCGACTAGTTTATCAACTAGTCGGTCGGTCACTGAACGTGAACCGACTAACGAGTAAACTGAGAAAAGATCAAAGTACAGACTAAGGAACTAGTCGGTCTAAGAAGAGTAGCTGACCGACTAGTTTCACAACTAGTCGGTCGGTTACACAACGTGGACCGACTAACAGATAAAACTGAAGTCTGAGAAGAAATGTACTTAGTCGGTCCAAGAACAACTGTTGACCGACTAATTCACCAACTAGTCGGTCACCAAATAAACATAGACCGACTAACGATAAACAGTAAGTATGGTGAAGAATTTGGCATGTACAGTAAACTAAACTAGTCGGTCCAAGAAGTAAAGTTGACCGACTAGTTCATCAACTAGTCGGTCGATCAAAGAGCACAGACCGACTAATGATAAACAGTAGCTCAAGTGAAAATGTGCATGTTCAGGGAAAGCTCAACTAGTCGGTCACAGAAGCATCACTGACCGACTAGTTCACAAACTAGTCGGTCGGTGAGTCAACTTAGACCGACTAACTGTAAACAGTAAAGAGCTAAGAATTAACTGACTGAAACTAGTCGGTCCAAGAAGCTTGGCTGACCGACTAGATCACCATCTAGTCGGTCAGTTCTTCTTCTTGAACCAACTAACATGCACAAGAAGTCCCGAATCGAAGCGCGAAGCTTCGGGAAGAATTGTATGGACTTCTACTAAGATCCTAGAGCTAAGATATGAGCGTTATGAAGAATTAAAACGTAAGACCTACTCAAGGCTTAACATTCTACGAAAGAAGCTTAAAGACTATAAAAAAACTTGACGATACCGTCTTCAATAGCTTCAATCGAATCTTCATGACTTCTAAATATGTCCATAAGCTTCAACGAAGCTTTAGGCATACGATCACGTGCTTTGAGAAGTCTCGAGACGTCGTTATTGATATTCATATGAATTTGACGACGATCTCCATAACTGCGCTCACAAAGTGTTAGTGCATATTATATTTATGTGTGTTCATCATCCAAAACCAAATCCGGGGAGTCCAATATCCAACATTCTCCCCCTTTTTGGTGATGACAAACCAACATAAATAATAATAAAAAATAATAATTCAAATGAAATTTACTTACTCCCCCTGCATTGATGACACGTTAATTCCAATTTAAACAAAAATGATACGCATCAAGCAGACGAGTGAAGTATATTAAATGAGAATCGATTGTTGAATTATAGAAATACCAAATGAAGGTTATTGAAATATCGGATTTGAAAATCCATTTATATATCTTAACTCCCCCTGAATCTAACACATCAAGTTAGATTCTTGGAGATTGTTATTATTATATCTCTCCCCCTTTGGCATAAGCAAAAAGAGCGGGAGGATAACAACGACAACAACAATGGCCTCAAATTAAAAAGCACAGGAGTCGTAGAATATGACGAAGGTTCAAGTGACACCAAAGAGAAAAATACGAATTGAATCAAGGCGTGTCAATGATACCAAGGTCGAAAAAATCGTAAAACAAAATCATCAAAACTCAAATCAATTTAACGGATTGAGTTATGAAATATACTCTCCAATATCAACATTCTTGGTTAATTTAGTGCATGGAAAACAATTCTATGTTTTCATAGAAGAAATTTATATTGAACCAAGTGAATATCGTCGAGCGACGAAATCAAACATAAGAGACATAAAAATTATACATTGCACAAAATAATGAAATGTCAACTGAGATATATATATATATAATGCATGAAGCAGAGTACATCACCGATATACACACCGACGATCAACAGATCGGGGCACAAAAAAAATCATACATCATCACAAAATATCGGAGTGTCAACAAACAAAAATACATCATCATCATACAACATCAACATGATCCAAAATACATAGCCACCCACACTATCCTACCCAACATCTCTCACAACTAGATATATCATCCAATGAGTATCAGGAGAGGCCTCGAAGAAAGTCAAGAGGCAGCGGGAGGATCAGAAGCAACTGCAGGCTCAGCAGGAGCAGAAGAGGTGACTGGATCAGCAAGAACGTCCGACGGATCAGCAGGAGAGACGACTGAAGTGGCAACCTCTGAAGCAGCAACAGTAGTGGCCTCGGGAGCACCAGTCGGAGTATCCACCACAGACGTGGTGGCAACAGGTGTGCTCTCGGGGGCACCAGCAGACGTAGCAGCAACAGCAGCACCGGAAGAGGTAGCACCAGCAGAAGTGCCCTCGGGGGCACGAGTCGAAGTACGACAGATCTCCTCAACGTCCTCCTCATCCATCTCATCCAACTCCTCGCCCTCAGACACGGAAGGAGGAAGCTCAACACCCATCTGACGAGCCATACGGCAGACTACCTCCTCGGTACGAGCCAAGCGGGACTCGTGACGAAGAAGTATCCGGACGACATCATCAAGGGTGGCAACGGGAGTAGCAGAGGCACTGGCAGAGGCAGGGACAGACGCTGAAGGTGTCGTCCTCTGAACGTGACGAAGCGCCGCAAGAGATTTCTTGACGGCCGTCGCATTCAGGGGAGGACCAAGGGGACGCTCATCGTCACGAGGCAACGTGACACGAAAATGACGAAACACGAGGGTCAACATGCATGGAAATGGGATATGAGCCGATTTATTGGACTTGCGAATACACTCGAAAGAGTCAATCTTATCGAGTATAATTCGAGCCCAATTAATCGAGCTCCCCATGAAGATCGCATAGATAAGCTTCAAAAATGGCTGGGACGGGAGAGATGAGGAGCCGTACTTGGGAAGCAAGCACGACTTCAGAATCAGATTTAGGACCCACGCATTTGGCTTGAATGATTTAGATGGCACGCCAATCATGGCAGGAGGGATCTGATGGAAAATCTCTGAAAGGATGGTCTGATCAAGAGAAGAAATATCGTCAACCGAGATATCAGCGGGAAGAAGGCCAGACGAAGAGATACCCAAAATCTCTCCTAAGATTTCCGCAGTGAGGACTATAGGAGTCCCCAAAACGGTCGTCTCAACAGAGTGGCTCTGATCGTACTGACCCCGGATCCTATTCGCATAGAAAAGCTTCACTAATCTAGGGTAGGGGTGAGGATTCGCCTTCGAGTCGTATCGAAGATAATCGAGGAGACCCGACGACGACAGAAGATCAGCTAACCCTATAAAGTCGCTAAACTGGACGAAATGCTCCAGAAGCAGAGGGCAATGTTCGATACGGTTATACGCCGCGAGACACAAAGGGTCATCGCGACATAGCGAAATATCGACACCGCCCACCGGCATCGGACCCTTTCCCTTAGGCTTTCGGGTAGACGTACGAGGGTGGGTGCAAGACTCGGGATGGATAGGAGGAGTGGGTTCCCTATGAGTCTCGGTCTCGGGGTTATACTCCGTATCGGAATCGGTAGGAGTATGGAACGAAGAAGCAGAGGCAAGAATTTTGGCCTTTGGCTTAGGCTTGGGTTTGGGTTTCGGTTGACCTCTAGGTTTAGCGGTCGTCGTCCTCTTCTTCTTGAGAGGAGGCGAAGACGACGAGGGATGGGTGGTCTTGGCTCTACGTTTCGGAGGGGTTGGATGTTCGGGATCCGAAGAGATTGGATCAACGGTCATCGGAGAGGGGTTAGAGGGAGTGATCGGGATTCGTGTTCGGGCCATAATCGCGGCACTACATGAGACACGAGATCAAATCAAAGAATCCTAGCACAACCCTAGGAAATCCGAAACCCTAGAGGAAGAGATCTAGAAACCTAGGCTGAAAACCTAACCCTAAACTGAAAATGATCCCTAGATAGGAGAGGGAGGAGAGAGGGTTACCCTAGGAGGAAGAACGACGGCCGGCGACGGCGGAGATGATCGGAACAAGGCCGGAAGTCGAAAGGTCAGCGAGGGGTCGGGGGTTTTTGCTGAGGGAGAGATGCGGTTTCGATCGATTAGAATGAGAAAGAACCGACTAAAAGAAGATTAAGTCGGTCGGGAGCTCAAAAGACCAAACAGTCCCTGGCACAACTAGTCGGTCACAGTTCAAGCACTGACCGACTAGATCACGATCTAGTCGGTCGGTCAATGAGCTTGAACCGACTAGTTGCAAACAGTGGCTGAATCCAAGATATACTGACAAGATTTAGTCGGTCTGCGTTCATGTACTGACCGACTAGATCTCAATCTAGTCGGTCGGTCACTAAACATGAACCGACTAAAGAGTCAAAAACTTGAAAATCAAGTTCTCTCCATAATACGCTTGGACGATATATCTCAAAACTCTCAATAATCATCTAAATTACCCCATTAAACATCGAAAAACAGAAATTTGACGATTACGCACAAATCGAACGAAAAATCAAGATATCACATAAATTCCCGAAAAATCCAATAATTCTAGCATGAATGAGATATTGCCAAATATAATAGCATGCAAAATTATTGAATGAAACATGAATCCTATATCTCGGATTCACCCATAATCCCCAATTCTCGACGCAACCACACAAAGGAGTCCTCCTTTAGGGGTTTCGTGAAAATATCGGCGATTTGCTTTTGGGTTTCAACATACACTAAAATGATGTCCTTTTTAGCAACATGATCATCTAAAAAGTGGTGTCGGACATCTATGTGTTTCGAACGGGAATGGTGTACCGGGTTATTGGAAAGACATATTGCACTTTGGTTGTCAACCATGATAGGGCAAGTATCACAATTTATACCAAAGTCTTTAAGTGTGTGTCTCATCCAAAGAACTTGAGCACACGCGGCACCGGCGGCAATATATTCCGCCTCGGTGGTTGAAAGTGATACGGAATTTTGCTTCTTGGAAAACCAAGAGACAAGAGAATTTCCTATAAAATGGCAAGTGCCACTAGTACTTTTCCTGTCGGATTTGCATCCCGCATAATCGGCATCACTATATGAGATTAACTCATATGTGCTAGATTTCGGATAAAGTAATCCAAAATCTAAAGTGTAACTTAGATAGCGAAAAATACGCTTTACCGCTACTAAGTGAGATTCCTTAGGTTGAGATTGATAACGAGCACATACGCATACGGCGAACATAATATCGGGCCTACTAGCGGTAAGATAAAGCAAACTACCTATCATACCTCGATATAGACGAATGTCTACATCTTTACCGCCCGTATCTTTATCAAGATGCGTAGTCGTGCTCATTGGAGTCTTTTTCCCGGAAGCACTCTCCATTCCAAATCGCTTTAGCAACTTCACTGTATACTTCGTTTGGTGGATGAAGATTGCATCGTCCATTTGGCGAATTTGGAGACCTAAGAAATATTTGAGCTCACCCATGTGGCTCATCTCAAATTGTTCCTTCATAACATTAGAGAACTCTTCGCAAAGAGCAAAGTTAGTGGCACCGAAAATGATATCATCAACATATATTTGAACTAAAATTATATCATTATTCGCATGCTTAACAAAAAGTGTAGAATCGGCTTCTCCCATTTTAAAATTCAAATCCAAAAGAAAATTCTTTAGGCGATCATACCAAGCTCGAGGAGCTTGTCTTAAGCCGTAAAGCGCTTTCTTTAGTTTAAAAACATGATTTGGAAAATTTTCATTTATGAAGCCCGGAGGTTGAGAAACGTAAACTTCCTCAACAACATCTCCGTTTAAAAATGCACTTTTAACATCCATTTGAAATAATTTAAAATCCTTATGGCATGCAAAAGACAACAATAATCTAATTGATTCTAATCTAGCTACCGGAGCGAAGGATTCTTCGAAATCAATACCTTCCTCTTGTCGATAGCCTTGAGCAACTAACCGAGCTTTGTTCCGGACGACGACTTGGTTTTCGTCGGTTTTGTTCTTGAAGATCCACTTTGTCCCTATGACGGTGTGGTTCTTCGATGGCAATGGAACAAGCTCCCAAACTTCATTTCTCTCGAATTGAATGAGCTCCTCCTCCATGGCTAAGATCCAAGCGCTATCTTCGCATGCTTCATTAATATTCTTTGGCTCTATCGAGGAGGCAAAGGCACAATGAGCGAAGTAGTTCACTTGCGATCTCGTCTTGACACTATCATGGATATTGCCAATGACTTGCTCATGAGGATGGTCACGAACGGTATGAAGCTGTTTGGGAATACCTTGATCACTAGGAACATTCTCAACAACTTCATTAGTTGGGTTAGTCTCAATAGAATCAATAGAATCATTAGACTTAGAATTATCAAGTGAATCACATAAAACATCCATAGAATCATTTTCATTTGAAATTCTAGTTGGAACAAATCCTTCATTAAATGAGACATGAAGCGACTCCTCGATCGTTGAGGTTCGTTTGTTGAATATCCGGTAGGCTTTGCTACGCGAAGAATATCCAACAAAAATCCCCTCATCGGATCTTGGATCGAATTTGTCCAAACTACCATATGTGTTCTTAATAAAACATTTCGAACCAAAAACACGAAAATGTTTAACTTGAGGCAACCTACCAAACAACAATTCATAACAAGTTTGTTTAGTGCCGGGCCTCAAAAGTATTCTATTAAACACATAGCAAGCGGTGTGTACCGCTTCCGCCCAAAATTGATGGCCAAGTTGGCTATCATCAAGCATAGTGCGAGCACACTCCACTAGCGTCCTATTCTTTCTCTCAACTACACCATTTTGAGGAGGTGCACGAGGGAAAGAGAAGGTGTGTGTAATACCAACTTCATCACAAAATGTCTCAAAAGACTCATTCTCAAATTCACCTCCATGATCACTACGAATAGTGACAATGGTGGTTCCTAATAGATTTTGTACTTTCTTAACAAAAATTATGAAGTTTTCAAAAGCTTCATTTTTATTACACAATGAAAATACCCATGTAAATCTTGAATAGTCATCTACAATGACAAGTCCATACCTTGCATTTCCTAAGGAAGCAACTCTAGTTGGCCCAAATAAGTCTAGATGTAATAGCTCTGGTGGCCGTTTAGTAGAAATGCTTTTCTTAGGTTTAAATGAAGATTTAGGAAGCTTGCCACGTTGACAACAATCACAAAAACTTTTCTTCTCAAAAACAAGCTTCGGAAAACCTTTAATGGAATTTAATTTTGAAAGCTTATATAGTGTTCCAAAGTTCACATGTCCAAAGCGTCGATGCCATAAGTGTTGTTCACTTGTGTTGGCAACGAGGCATTGTTCATATGACTTAGGAAGATCCAAAATATAAATGTCTTTATGACGAGTTCCGGAAAATAATAATTTATCATTATCTTTTCTTAAGATGTGACACAATCCTTTCGCAAAGCTAACTTTGTAACCTTTGTCACAAAGTTGGCTTATTGAAATAAGATTATGATTTAAACCACTAACAAGATAAACATCACTAATTAGGGGTTTAGAAGGGTTACCCACTTTACCAACACCTATGATGGTTCCGCTCTCGTTGCCTCCAAATACGACGCGGTTTCCATTTGCTATGGGAACCACTCCGGAGAGCAAACTAGCGTCACCCGTCATGTGTTTTGAACACCCGCTATCGAGTATCCAATTTCCCTTGGAGCTAAATTTAAATTTGTTGCTCCTTTTCTTTTTCTTTTCCGTGAGTACCTAAAGATAGAGCATTTCATATCATGGTACCCAAGGTCATTGGGTCCAAAAGATTAGACCTTTGGAAGCCAAGTCCAATTGGACTTAGACTTCCCCACATAATTTCTACTATGCACAACATCCGAAAAATAAGCATTCATATACATTTGTTTTTCGTCCATGCTTGTGTCCTTTGGGCTCCAAATTGTGAAAATCTTGGGAGCCCTCATCCTATTGGGTGCATGCATTCTACGTTGATTTCTACGTGATGCATGTTGTGGATAGGCATACGGGACATGATGGAATGGTGCACGATGAGAATTATTCATATGATGTTGTGGGTGAACATATGCATGTGAGGGAACACGTGCATGAGGGTGTCTCACATTGTGTGCACGTGCCCGAGAATGTGTTGCATAAAAATCATCATATGTGTGAGCCGGTGGAGTAGAACGTGTGTTCCTACGTGGCATGGTATTGGTGTACATGTAGGCATGCCCCTTCTTTGGAGGTCCACCCAAAGTGGGTTTCTTTCCAAAAGAGGGTGTGGACGAGGTGGAAGCACCATTGGTAGAAGAACTACCAATAGAGTGTTTGCTCCCACTCGTTGAGGCTTCGGAAGTTGGCCTTACAAAAGTAGTGACCGACTTGGATGAATTTCCCATCATATACCCCAAGCCAATGTGGTGTTTGGCCGGAAGTAAGTCTTTTAGGATATTATCCAAGTGGCCCTTACCCTTGTTGAATTTGTTGATTTGGCCCAATGTGTCCTCATGTTTCTCTTTGAGAGAACGCAAAGAAATATCCAAAGTGGATATTTGCGATGTGAGCACATAAACACGAGATTTAAGATTCTCGTTCTCAATACTCAAAGTCGAGTTTTGAGAAGTTAAATCCGCTATCTTATGTTCTTCCGCATCCTCAATGCTAACATGTTCAAGTTTAGATTTGAGATTTACAATCTCATTTCTTAACTCTTCAACAACGGTGTCGTTGTTGGTGATGATAGTCTTAGGCGAGGTTTGAATGCTAGCTAGGTCATCTTTTACCTTAGTATATCTATTTACTAATTTAGTGTATTTTGACCATAATTGAGAGTTAGCATTCCTAAGGTCATCCATAGTTACCTCATCGTTGCCTTCGTCATCACTATCATCGGAAGAGGAGGATCCTTGATCATGCTCCTCTCTTGCCATGAAACACATGTGCGCTTGCTCCACGTGCTCATCATCCGACTCTCCGCTTGAAGAATCATCGGAGTCGGTGAAGGTAGCTCCGACAAGTCCCTTCTTGTTTCCTTTCGTGTACTTCTTGGACTTGTCATACTTTGGCGCCTTCCACTTCTCCTTGTGCTTATTGAGGGGACACTCCGCTTTCATGTGTCCCGGCTTATTGCACTTGAAACACAAAGGAGAGGAAGAGGCGTTAGTAGAACCAAATTTAGCTTTGTTCTTGAAGTTACCTTTTCGGAAGAAACGGTTGAACTTCTTGGCCATGAGTGCCATGGACTCCAAGTCCAACTCGTTTTCCGAGTCTTCATCATCGGTTGATGTGGATGTGGATGGAGCGGCCTTGAAAGCAATGGCCTTCTTCTTTGGCTCGTCTTGCTTTAGGTAGGACTTCATCTTTTCTTGCAATTTGAGCTTGCTATCCTTGCGTACCTCATATGACATTAAAGTACCCATTAGTTGAACTACGGTGTACTTATTCATGTCATTACCTTCCTCGATGGCGAAGGTGCGCTTTTCCCAAGAAGAAGGAAGTCCTTCGATAAGCTTCGAACACTTCTCCTTTTGGGTGTAGGATTTGCCAAGAGCCTCTAACTCGTTTATGATGTCGACGAAGCGAGCGTAATACTCCTTCATCTTCTCGCCCTGTTGCATATGAAACATTTCGTAATCTTTGTTTACAACTACGAGTTTAGAGTCTCTTACCCGACTCGTCCCTTCATGAAGTATGAGGAGGGAGTTCCAAATTTGATATGCACTCTTACATGTGCATATCTTATTGAAGTCCTCGGGCTCCAATGCGCATTGCAAGGCGTTCATCGCCTTGGCATTGCTTACCTCCGCGGTGACCTCCGCGGTTGTCCATTTCTCGAAGTCTTCTTCTTCGGGCTCGATGTATTCCTTCATTGTGGTCCTCCATAGAGACGCACTCCGGAGGAAGGTTTCCATCCGGCATTTCCAGTACCCGTAGTTGGTACCGTTGAAGAATGGAGGCCTAGTAGAGGAATGTCCTTCCATCACCGAAGATGCTCCTTCACGGTTCCTGAAGGTGTCATAGTTGGAAGGTGGACGCACGGTCTTGTTGTCGTTGGCAGACATAGCTAAGTATCTGGCTCTGATACCAAATGTAATGCCCTACAAGCTACTGCACAAGTACTAGAGGGGGGGGTGAATAGTACTTTAAAAATAACGAGGAGTATAATTCCTAATTATAATGCAAACAACTACCAAATCAATTTGCGGAAGCTTAAATTGAATGACAACACAAAATTAACAACGCTAACAAGAGATGTTACTGGGTTCGGATCCACCCAAGTCTCCCCGACTTGTTCCCGGTGATCCTACGTCCCAACCACCCGGATCCCCTCCGGATACTTGAGTTAGAAACCCTAACTCAAGATTTCCACTATGAAATACTTGTGAAAAACCTCCACAAGTCAAATCATACAAAATGTAATTTGTGACTCCCACAACCCGGGATCACAACCACACTCTCACAACCGAGAGTGAAACTTACAAATCAAATATGAAATGAAATAAAGAAACTTCTTACCGAACAAAATACCTATGCCTTGAGTATTGCTTACGAATTAGGGCAAGGATGATTTTGAGGAAGAAGTGGCACCAAACCCTAGCTCCAAGATGTAGATCAGCGATGGAGAGCTTTGGGGATGTTGGTGACCTAGAATCAAGCACTTGGCTTGGAAGGCTTCACACTCAATGAATCTCTCTTTGGAAGTAAGAGTTAGGAGAGATTATTGAATGGAGGGAATGAGCTTTGAATGAGCTTTGAATTGATTTCTCTTGAACTCTAAACTTGCATTAATATCAGCCTTGGCAGCAATGAATGCAGCCCAACAAGTATTTATAGGAAAGAAGAGAGAGAGAGAGAAAAACGTTTCAATTAGGGCTCCAACGGCTCTTTTCTGAACCCAACTAGTCGGTCAAAGAACAATCACCGACCGACTAGTTTATCAACTAGTCGGTCGGTCACTGAACGTGAACCGACTAATGAGTAAACTGAGAAAAGATCAAAGTACAGACTAAGGAACTAGTCGGTCTAAGAAGAGTAGCTGACCGACTAGTTTCACAACTAGTCGGTCGGTTACACAACGTGGACCGACTAACAGATAAAACTGAAGTCTGAGAAGAAATGTACTTAGTCGGTCCAAGAACAACTGTTGACCGACTAATTCACCAACTAGTCGGTCACCAAATGAACATAGACCGACTAATAATAAACAGTAAGTATGGTGAAGAATTTGGCATGTACAGTAAACTAAACTAGTCGGTCCAAGAAGTAAAGTTGACCGACTAGTTCATCAACTAGTCGGTCGATCAAAGAGCACAGACCGACTAATGATAAACAGTAGCTCAAGTGAAAATGTGCATGTTCAGGAAAAGCTCAACTAGTCGGTCACAGAAGCATCACTGACCGACTAGTTCACAAACTAGTCGGTCGGTGAGTCAACTTAGACCGACTAACTGTAAACAGTAAAGAGCTAAGAATTAACTGACTGAAACTAGTCGGTCCAAGAAGCTTGGCTGACCGAATAGATCACCATCTAGTCGGTCAGTTCTTCTTCTTGAACCAACTAACATGCACAAGAAGTCCCGAATCGAAGCGCGAAGCTTCGGGAAGAATTGTATGGACTTCTACTAAGATCCTAGAGCTAAGATATGAGCGTTATGAAGAATTAAAACGTAAGACCTACTCAAGGCTTAACATTCTACGAAAGAAGCTTAAAGACTATAAAATAAACTTGACGATACCGTCTTCAATAGCTTCAATCGAATCTTCATGACTTCTAAATATGTCCATAAGCTTCAACGAAGCTTTAGGCATACGATCACGTGCTTTGAGAAGTCTCGAGACGTCGTTATTGATATTCATATGAATTTGACGACGATCTCCATAACTGCGCTCACAAAGTGTTAGTGCATATTATATTTATGTGTGTTCATCATCCAAAACCAAATCTGGGGAGTCCAATATCCAACAATGCTTGCGCTAAGCTTTAAATGGTTTGGACTATATACACCTCAAGTTGAGGTGTATGGATGGGATTTTTACCAAAATTGGCAAAAAATCTCATCATAAGTCACATCTCTTTCTCTCTTCAAATTTTTTTTTGCTTCAAATTGAGGGGAGGATGATTTCGACTCACTTGGCGTGCAAACCATCACGCAGGTTGGGGGACTTGGAACAACCTCTGATTGCGATTGAGCGTGTAATTAAGGTCCACTAACATGATGTATCATGAACGGGAAAGAGAATTGCTACATGCACCTCAAATAGAAAGAAGTGTGGATTTTGTCCACTAATTAAGGTCCAAGAGAGTGTAATTAAGGTCCACTAATTGAGGTGCATGTATGTGGCATTTTGTCCTAAATAGAAAGAAGTTGGAAGAGAGATGTGTGGATTTGACCCACAAAATGATTTTTCTTTCTTTTTTGGATAAAAAGTCACATCTGTACACCTGAAATGAGGCGTAGATAGTCCATCTCACTGGAAAATGGGAGCGAACCAACTAATTGCATGTTTCCCTTCGTTGCCCGTTTGGCAGTGAACATATTGTAAAGTGGAAGAAGTGATATTGATATCATGTCTCTTAGTTTTCACAAGATATGGGAGAGGAGTTACGCATATGATAGCGTGTTATATTCTATTTCATAAAACATACGGGGGTCAAATGATTGTACCTTTTATTCTACGTGGTATTTGCAAAGAGAAACTTGGTAAGTCGTCGTATATAAGAAATATATCACAATATCATGTTATACTCATTATTCTCTCTTTTTTAAATAAATCATGCTCTTGAATGTGTATTCAAGATCTATATGACTTTTCAACATGCCCTTAGTGTTATCGGTCGACATTTGGTTTGATAATCACAATATCCAAGTCTAGTTTAAATTTTGGGGTTTTCGAATATTTACATGTTAGAAATTTTAAGTCTATCTTATTATCTAGATACATGTTTGTTGGAAATGTGTATGCCCATGACGGAATAAAACCGAGTGGCTAAATTGAAATAATCAAAGGATCGATGGGCTAAAAATATAATTTTTGTTTTCAAGTTATAATTATGAGACGTTTGTGGTTATATTGCTAATAATGATGGATAAATGTCCAACTATTTTTTAGAGACGTTTTTTCTCCAACTTTAAAAACTCCTCCATACTCATATAAATAAATAAATAAATACATACATACATACATACACATATTAAAAAATTAGTTCACTCTAGATTTTGATCCCTCAAAATATTTGGATTTCACCCCCGAACCACACATCCCAAATTTAGTGTCTCATCCTCAAAATTTTCACAAACTCTACTGCTATCTATTAATTACTTAAGATTCAATTTCAATCGTCTTTCTATCCACCCTTTTGTCGTAGTCAGCGACCTAGTTCAAAAACATTCAATTGTATAATTTAGTTTTCTCTACAGAATTTAGTTTTCCCAAAAATGTTTGTTATCATAAAATTTAGTTTACTCAAAATTTAAAGCCCTCGAAATTTAAAATTTTACTTCCCTTCAGATTTGTTTTGATACATCCAAAATGTTGAATACATGGGCTCAGCCCATTAAGTAAGAAGATAAATTCTACCGGCTAGACGAAGATGGCCCGATGCCCAAATCGGTTGGTCAAATGAGTCAACTCAACCTCCCTCATAACCCATTACCCTTGGGTTGAACAGGTCAAATCTCCTCATGAATGGCCCACTTCCATAGCCTTAATTGGAGGAGTGAATGGCCAGAATAATGGAGTGAGTTACACCTCTTGATGACTCATTCAAAGACCACTAATGGAGGAATTAGTGGCCACATTTAGAGGGGGAAGGTTACAAAGAACATGAGAGGGATAAATATCCCAGAGGACCAAGTAGAAAGGGATGCTAGATCTCTATCAAAAAGCCATGGCTAAGTATCACACAGGGACACTGTCGTCTCCCTCTCAAATATCCTCTTCTCCATCTTGCTCTATATATGTTTTCATCTAATGGAGACTAACTTAAGCGTCGAAGGGGGATCGGTGGGGTCCCAACCCCGATCCCCTATCAGTCGTCTCATATTGCAGGATTATGGAGATATCTATGAAGCTAGGGAAACATCCATCCGTGGAGTCCGATCCTAGCACCGTCGACCCGGATACGCTCGTTCACGGGTCCCATCTTTCAGCTGACGAAGGATCAATCCAGCGGAAGTGTCCTCGTCGGACCAACAACTGTATAGATCATTTTTGGCCTTAACAAGACATAAAGCAACGCTATAGAAGATCAAAAGGTAGAGCCTCTAATGCATCCAACTCCTCTTGTATCAAGCAGACGCACCAATGATAAAGAAGTCGGTGCTCTTTTCCAGATCCGTAATTCATCAAGATAACAGGCAAGGTTTGTGAGCGCATCAGCACAGAAATTAGTCTCTCGAAGCACATGTTTCATTGTACAAAGGCAAAATCACGAGATGAACTCCCGAATATCCAGAATCAAGTTCAAGAGTGTATGAGAGGAGACGTCGGGGGAATCAAGGAGTAGAAGAGCGACTCTGAAGTTCGATCCAGAGACAATATCTCAAAATCCTCGTTGCCACGCAATTTCCAAACCCAAACGAATAGCTTTAAGTTCAGCATTATGATTAGTACAAATACCCACATATGTCGAAAAACCTAGAAGCCATGTACCCGTGCCATTGCCAAAGAGTCCACCTGCCCCTGAGGTTCTAGGAATATCTTTACTTGTGCCATCAACATTAAGTTTGACTACTTCACAGTCAGGTGGACACCAATTAACTACCAAATGAATGGTATGAACCACTTTAGGCTTCCTTTATACTCTTGACACCTCTACTACCATGAAAGCATTAAATCTATCGATAAATATCTCAGTACACTCATCAGTCACTACAAACCCCTTTTACACCTGGCCCCCCAAATCTTCCACAAACTGGTAGCACAGAGAATAGTTTGAGTAATGGGATAAGCAGTAACAGTCAAGAAAAGCCTTCAACCATTCTGATAAGGGTAGTGCATAGAAATCAACAAAAGCGAAAGGAGGAAAGAAGACATCTCAAACATTTATAGCCACAGAACAGTCGCGTGAGACATGAATAATAGTCTTCTATTCAACTTCACGGATGGAGCACGTATCTGACTCTGGGATACCCCAATGAAATCGCAAGGCATTTGTTGAAATTCTTTCCTTGAAAACTAACCATAAGATGTACAGCCATCGAGACTGAAGGGGCAGCTTTCATATCCATGCATGGTGACCATCCAAGAACATACCATGAGTCTTTAACAACTAGCGATATGCAGATTGAGAAGTAAACTTTCAAGTGGCGTTGAGGCGCCATATGTATCTGTCTCCCCGAGTCGTGACATTCGACAGTGGATATAACGAAATTTGTTGAGCCACATTATCTGGAACATATAGTAATTGTTTTGCCACATCTCATGAACCATCTCGAACATATTCATGAACTAGTACTTGAATAATATTGTAACGACCCGCTCTCGGGGGCCAGTTACTTATTTGATATTTGCGCAGGTCCTGCAGTTAACCAGTGAAACCAAAATAGCCACGATGTAGAGATGTACAAAAATACCCAAATAGTGTCCATTTATTACAATTCATACTTTACAAATATTCCAACAGTGATACATGAAAGAAAGAAAGTACATAGCGAAAATAAAACTAAAAGCTGCGGTCTCAGGGTCGAACTCTGGCGCCATCAACTCAAGAGCATCTACCTCCATATGTACGTCGTCTGTGATGCCACGTAGATGGAACCGTAGGTAAGTCACAACAATTCTAGACACGGAAAAGAAGCAGTGTACAAGTATGACAAAAAGTAACTACGTACAAGCAAACCAGAGTGAAAAGTAAAGTACTGAGCAACGACTGTACATAGCTGATAGTAAAGGTAAATAGAACTGCAAAGAAAGAACAAACGGTACTGTGATAGTGCAAGTGTAAAGCAGGCAAAACAAGTGAAGTGAAGTACTGGTAACTGCACAAGTGTGGTAGATAAAGTATGTGTAATGCATAAAGTAAAAGGTGGTCGTGTGAGTACGAAAAGTAACGTGCAAGAGCAAACATAGTGATAGCAATGGTGAGACTAGAAGGCATGAACTGTAACGATAATAAACATGAAAAGTACTGAATTTACGCATCGTTAATTAAGACGTACAACCAATGGTTATCTTAGTGTTGGTATTAGTTAACTACACTATGTGATGTGACTTATGTAGGAAAGTATGATATGCAACCATGGGTCATCTCCATTCCCACGGGGAGCAAATCATGGGTATCAAACACAACATACTTTGAAAACGAGACGAGAGGAGACGAGAGAGAGTGATCCGGTCATAGCTCCCATACTTTCTCTACAATGAGTTACCCCAAACCCAAGTGTCATGTGTATCAATTACATGCTTTCTTACAAGATATTCCCTTAGACATTTTACGAGATATTCTACGAGATATTCCACAAAACCTTTGACGAGATATTCCATCCAACATTCCACAAGATGTACCACATGATACCATTTTACAATGATAGTTAAGCTAGGTTCACTGGTCAACTTTCTTAAAGTAAAGCAACGTGGATGCTAGCAAATTTGAGGATAAAGACTAGTCCAACAAACATGGAACACAAAAACTGTTATTTTAAAGTTCACACGAGGACACTATCTACTTTTCCAAATCTAGAATTTACTGTGCCTTACTAATTTTGAGCTCGTCGTGGCAAGACGATGTTGGAGCTAGAGAAGCAGTTGCACGAGGATTGGTATCTGCAAATACAAGAAACAATTGGTTAAAGTACACACTATTTTCTATTTATTAAACTTAATCGTTTTGATTTTTAAGTTGATTGAAACGTTGTCGAAAAGCGTTCTAAATTTTTCTATAGGCTAAATATGTTAAAAATAATTTTACTGCAAGAGGAAATATTTTTCTAAAGCTTATAGTAATTTTTAGAATTTTTAAAAGCTCAAAAACAATTTAAAAACTAATTTTAATTAAGTAACGTATGTATTAAAACATTTATTCTGGATGCAATCTGCATCGAAAAGTTGCAAATGAGCTGTTAAAACGACCGCCTCGAAGAGTGCTATAACATATATTTTTCTCACCTATTAGTGTACGTGAAAATAACAAGTTATGTATTTTTAAATGAAAATATCGTATTTAAGTTTTTGGCTTAAAAATTAATTCTAGAAAAATTAAGCATCTGATCGAGATGAAACCAGTGCTATTGGATCCAGAATATTATTTCTGATTTTCTGAAGCTAGTCTCATATTTTTCTGGGGCTTATATTTTAAGTTATGAATTAAAAACCAATAATACCTAATTATTAATTAATTAAAATACTGAAAATACAAAATCACTTCCGTAATTACAGAAATGCCATTGATTTTTCACCTTCGCTCTCGTACGTGCATGGGGGCATGCTTGTCGCCGACGACGATGTGGGCAGCGGCGGTGGGCGAGAACTGCGGCGGGGCTCGTGGACGCGGCGAAGAGGCTCATAACGGCGGAGGGGCTGAGAGGCGGGGAGGCAAGCTCCCAGAGGCACGGGAGAAACACTGGAGAGCCTGTGGGCTTCGGCGGATGGTCAGAGCGGCGTGTCGGTGTGCGTCGTGGGTCGCCGGAGCTTCGTGCACGCGGGGGAAGGTCGGGAGCAGCTCGGCGACGCTCGAGTGACGACGAACTTGGAGACGAGGGCGGGGGTCGACGGTGAGCTCTTGGCGAGGGCAGCGGCGATGCCGTGGCGTTGGCGTGCGTCGGGAGCTCGCGGCGTTGGCGGGAGCTTTCGGAGCTGCTCGGGGACGGCGATCGACGGCGGTCAACGGTGATCGTAGGGATAGAGGGATAGACGAACGCGAGGAGAGGGTGAACACGAGAGCGGGCTGCTGTGTTTCAAAAAAAATGAGAGAGAGAGAGCTAACTGTGCGTGGGTTCCTGGGGGGAGAGAGAGTAGCTGTGTGCTGAGTTGAGGAGGAAAGGGGTTTATATAGGGTTAAGGGAAATAAAATTTAGAAATGAATTCATGTGGAAGGGCGTTGGATCTACCAAAGTGGGTGGGGTGTTAGATACGGTTCAGATTAGGTAGGTAAATCAATTAGCTAATGTAATTAGTAACATAATTAGAAATACGAAATTACAATTTTGTCCCTACTAGCAAACGTGTCCGAAAAATTACGAAAACATACCCACGAGATCGTATCGTCGCGAGGATCACGAATACAAAGTCCGATTTGGGGTTTGGGCTACGGAGATACTAGTTTTAGGCCAAAACGTTTAGAAAGCTGGTTTGCAAGTTCTAAATCGAAACGATATCAGAAAATTACGAAATTAATGTGGGGAGCCCTAAATAATCATAGGATACTACTGTAGAAGTTTGAAAACGTTTTAAAGATGTTTGAATAGAAAATAAATTCATTAAACCAAAATGATAATAACTGAAAATGAATTTTTATCAGATCTTTTAGAGGTATTTGATGAAATCCAATCTTACTAAAAAAACTACAGAACTAGTCTCGTACTTCAAAATAGTTCTATAAGAAATTTTTTGAAATCAGTAAAACTCCTGACAAACCATTACAAAATAGTGTTAAAAAATTGAAGATAGGTTGAATACGTAATAGTTGTGTTGATGAAAACAGGCCGTTACAAGTATCAAGCCCACACGGGGTGTAAGCAATAGTGAGAAGTGGTTTTCATAGACAACTATCACTCCAAAACTTGGTGGTGGTACCAACACCAACTCGCTTAACAATTCCATCATTCAAACTCTGAATCACCTGAAGCACACTTCGCCAGTAATACGACCAACAAGATGGCATATTGTACATAGAAGAACTATAGGAGATCATGGCTTCAGGTACTGTATACTACGACTTCAAAAGGTGAACCCTCATCAAAAATCTTGAGGCCAATCTCTGCAAACGAATATCATTATGCCAAGTCATGCATCGAATCCCAAGACTCCAAGTTATTTCGCTTACACACCTCCTTCCAACTACCACGATGAATCTTCTACCTTCCTCCGATACCACCTGATAATGCACGGGTGTGGACCCTATTTGAGTATCCAAGCACCCGACCCTCTAGGCGCCCGCAACCCAATACCTACCACTCAGTGCGGGGGGCAGTGCTGAGTCAGACGAACGGGTCGGTCGACCGTTAGGTATGCACCAATATTCGGGGGGAGGGGGATTAATGGGGCCGAGTAAATGGGCAATGATTACCCTGAATCCTGGAGGAGATCGTTCCCGAATCAAAAAGGGACGGTTACATGCAATCGAGGATGAACCGCCTATAAATGGATAGAAGAACGAAGGTTAAATGGCTCCATTCTTCCAATGTACGGGGTCTAAGACATAGAACTCTACTTTCTCAGCTGATTTTTCTTAGACATTCGAGCTTGCGCTGCCAGTCTTGGGACAAACCTCCGTGGGTCGATCTCAGTTGTACGAAGCTCCATCTCTTCCCTGAGTTCCCATACTAACTTAAGTATCGAAGGGGATTTGGGTCGGAACCCAAATCCAATCGCCCTAACGTGTCCATGTGGTGCAGATTGACCGTCATAATCCAGCGTCGAGTGTCATTATCGAGCTCCCCAGCCTTGACCGATCGACGCATCTGCTACTCGAAAGTCGATCGAGCACCACATCATCATCAACTACCAACACCCAACCTTGGTTCTTCCAACCAATGGTCCCACTCCATTCGCAGACGAGGCTGCGACTCAGCACCAAGAGTCTACATCAGCTTGGCAACTGTCTCGGTCAATTTTGGCCATAACAGTTTGGTGCCGTCTGTGGGAACCCACGAGTCGACATCCCGATCGACGAATCCCTCGACCATGTCGACTCGTCCATCCACATCCTCCGAGGTTGCCACGAGACCTCCCAGCAACGGTCTCGTCAGCATGATAATGGGAGGTCTCTCGTACCCGGAGTTATCGACCTCTCTCCAAAGCTCCTACGCCGAAAGGTTGATGACAATATCTGTGGGGTGAAAGCGCCCAAGAGATTCTACGCCACCTATCTCCTTCTCAGATGAAGATTTAGAAGGTGTGGAAATGCTGCATGATGATGTCGTCGTCATCATGGCTACCATCAAGGAGATCGCTGTAAAAATGTTGCTTGTCGACACCAGAAGCTCGTGCGACATACTCTTCTTCACTATTTTGAAGAGGATGAAGATGTCATCCGTGGAGTTGACACCTTGTTCGGGGCCCCTGGTGGGATTCATCGGGCACTCCGTCCCGATAGCGGGCATCATCACCTTACCAGTGACCCTCGGCACGTATCCCCGACAAATCACCGCTTAACCAGTTTCATGGTGGTGAAGATCAACTCGATGTATAACGGGATCATCGAAAGACCACTACTGAATGCTATAGAAGCGATGATCTTAACTTTCCATCAGATAATCAAATTTCAGACCCCCGACGGGGTCGGAAAGGCAAGAGGGAATCAGAAACAGGCACGGTCGTGCTATACGCTATACACCGCTCTAAGGAGGATCAAGCATGCAGATCCAATCGACCCATGGGTCGAAGATCGACGGCCTGATGCAGTCGAAGAAACAGAGAACATCCGAATCTCTGAAGAAGAAGGAAAAACTGTCTTTATCGGGTCCCTACTCCCTTTCGACCTAAAAGAACAGTTAATCGCCATCCTAAGAGCGCATGTGATCGCTCCGGAATGTAACCCAAAAGTGCGACCGTGTAGTTTTACCGCAAGCGCACGGTGTAGCGGCGAGCGGGTTATCGAACACAGGGAGGACGAATGAAAGTGCTTGCTCCGAACAACCTGGCTATTAAGAACGGAAAAGAGGGAATTTGCCTTTGGCGATCCTGTCACAATCGTCAGACAAAGTACGAAGATATCAAATCAAATAAAGACGCCTAGGGAATGGGGAATCCCCGCTACTCACCGTATCTCGTCAATGTGATTCATTGGTATCAACATTGCTAGGGTAGAATCTCGGATGAACTAGTTGCAACTGAATGTAAAACCTAGCTCACGCTCTCGCGCTGTTGCCGGTCTATAGCTAACCTAGGTTCGGGTCCAATCTCTTGCAAACCCTAGCCTAGGCAAGCTAGCATTAGGATCAACATCATCTTTCAATCACGCCCCGAGCCCACTCTCTTGCAAACTCGGGCCACGACCTAGGTTGGGATAGTTCCTACCCGTCCAATCTCTTGCAAACGGGTATCGGCACGGAATTGCAACCGAGAACCCTAGTATCGGTCCAATCTCTTGCAAACCGATACTACGGAAATTCGATTTCACTCCAATTCGGATTTCTAGGGTTTCCTATCGAATTGGGATCCAATCTCTTGCAAATCCCAATCGATATGAACTCCTAGCCATCCGTAATAAATCGATCCCAAACTAACCCTAATAGGCAATTCTAGCAATATTTCTACCAATTCATCACAAATCTGAAATTGGGCTCGTAGGGTTCATCCCCACGCCCCAAGGCGTATAGACTACTCACAATTCATAGCACAAATACAAAAATAATCAATGGAAATCACAAGAGAATTCATCACAATATTCAAATAAGCAATAAAAATGGTATTTTTAAAGGAGAGAGATGCAAACCAATGGAGTTCTTCCAAGAATCCAACAAAAACCAACTTTTCTCTCCTCTCCAATCACAATAATCTAAAGCTAAAAAGTTAATCTAAAAAGCTGCAAAAAAATAAAGAGAAAAGCTCTCTAACCTAGGGTAAAAACAGTGGTTAAATACCCCCCAAAATCGTCCAAAAAACTGTGACCAAAATGCCCCTGCGCAGCCTGAAAACCGCAATTTTCGCTACAGGCAGCGCGTCGCACTCGACCGAGTGACAAAAGTCGCTCGGCCGAGTGACAAACCCTGAAAATTTCCAGTAAGTCTGGGTCTTCGGGGGTCTTCACTTCGGGGGCGGCTCGGCCGAGTGAGTTGTCGTCACTCGGCCGATGGCTTCTTTGTACTCGGGCGGTCGGCATTCTCCACTCGGCCGAGTGGGTCTTCTGAAGCTCAGGCAGACGAAAAACAGTAAGTTGGCGATTTTTGATGGGCTTCGTCTAAGTGCCACTCGGGCGGACGGGGTCTCGTCACTCGGCCGATGTGGCTTCCGATGCTCGGCCGAGTGCACATATGATGCATGTCCGATCTGGTCGACCGAGCGGTGTCTCGCTGGTCGGCCGAGTGACTCCTTCACTCGGCCGAGTAAGACACCAAAAATGCCATTTCAGCTTGTTTTTGCCTCCTCGTCGCTCCTGCGACGTTCTTTCTTCTTCTGCTCCCCTCCAATAGCAAAATACCCCTCGGGGAGGTCGTCGGTGACACTCTGGAGTAGGAGTATCTCGAGATCACTCCAAATCGCTCCAAATCACCTGAAATACGACAAAAACAACAAATCGTGAAAAGCATCGCAATATCGTCGATATATCGAGAAAAACATGATTTGAGCGATCTAAATGGCATGCAAACATGCGGGAAAAAAGTGTAAAATAAGGAGTGATCAAAATCCCCCAAGCTTACATCTTACTCGTCCTCGAGGAAGATAAGTAAGAGGCGAACCCGGTGGATTCCGAAAATGAAAACGGCGGAAAAATGGAAAATGAAATACGAAGAAGAAAGAAGAAAGTGAAGAGGGAAGCTGCTAGATCATTTTCTCAGGACGTGGGTTTGGCTCAATCATATAGCTTGCACCGAATGTAAAACACATGTCAAAGAATTTTATTTCGATATCATAGTATAAAGGTGCAAATAGAAATAGATAACCCAAGAATGATGATATAACATGAAAAACGGAATAGTTTTAGAATTAACATCGTCTGAATCATCTAAAGCGGTATACAATATCGCAGATCACACACTTTTCAATTGAACGCTTTCTAAGAGGAGTATAAGAATATCACACCGTAGAATAGAAAGAATAGAAAAGTGTAGATTTCATGAAATGAGTGCTAGGCATAGATTTCTGGACTTCGTAAAGCTAAAAAAAAATCTCACCGAGTATAGAATATTACTTAGCCTAGGTTGTCGTGCAACGTCAAGTAGTCACTCTCTCACACATCAATGGATTCTCTCCCCCAAGCTTATCTATAAGCGTGGTGGCACAAAAAATATTTACATCCCCATTTCTATAAAGCTCCAAAAGTGATAAAAATAAAAATAAAAATAAAAGAAGTAAAGAAGGAGAGAACATGAGATGGGATCTTTCATTGAGGTTTTTCTCTTTTCTTTTCTTTTTCTTTTCTCTTTTTTTTCTCTTCTCTTTTTTTTTGAATTCATATATACACAATGATCCCAATCAAAGAGAAATAAGGATATACAAGAAATTTTTTTCTTTTTCTTTGTTCTTGGGAAATTTGGAGCTAGGAATTAATAGCGGTGGAAATGCCATATAATAGAATCGCTTAAGGGGAGATTCACCAATGATTTTAAAATAGAGAAATGATGTTCAAGATATGTGGAGAAAGAAATAAATATGTCTCTCGGTTCACTCTATAGGACGTGCACGACAACTTCAGCAAGGTAATCTAATCTACTCAGTTTCGATCACAAAAAAGCTAACTAATCCAGATTTATCATAGCTAACATCATTCAATCATCCTGAAGTGAAATGTACAAATCATGCATATAGAAGTGATATAGGAAAAGAAAACGGTACTCCAGATATAAGCATTCAATGCGTGAATCTTGGTGTGTTTTCTGCGGTAGCATACATATGAATATTCAGACTCAGCTAATAATAAAATTTCATCCATTTTCATGCGGAAAAAGTGTGGGTTACTATCTCTAAATGCAAAGCAAGTCATAGCATATGATATCAGAAATAAAATCTACGACATGACAAATATAGCATGCATATATAGAGAAAGCTAACGCCACGTAATCATCATCACAGAAAAGTCATCTCTAGCATGAGATGAAAAAGAAATAAAGATAAAGGGAAAATGAAACTAATTACAATGCAACACACAAAGAAAATAAGGAAAACGTGATGCATGGTAAAAAGAAGAAAAAGTGATGAAGATGAGTGCAAATGCGGAAAATGGCGCGAAAAACTAAAATAAAGGTGGTAAATCGAAAAGAACGTGAGAACTCACTCCCCTAAGCTAAATGGCATAGTGTCCTCAATGTGCGAAGTGTGGCACAACGAGAGACAAGTAATGTGAGGGGTAAGTGAGGATGCATGCATGGGGAAAAAGAAAATAAAATAACAAAAGAAAAATAAGAAATAAAAATATGATGCGGACATGATGCATGCAGATATACGAGTGAATCAGATATATAGTAGTGACACCAAAAACTCTCCCGCTCTCCCAAAAATGATATATAAATATATGATCAAAATGTGTATCCAAAAACAGTAAGGGGAGGGTGGGGTGGGCAAAAGTCATCAGGACCCAGCAGAGATGGGCAGCACAACGACAAAAAGAACGATGGCATCAAGGGTGCCTAAGAAGGTGGTGCTGCACCGTCTCCGTCCTGAGGCGGAGGTGGAGGTGGAGGTGGAACAGACTGCTAAGAAGGTGTGGGTGTGGATACGCGGGGGATCCGATCTAGGACCTGGGTAAGGCAGTAGTGAATGTGCGGAAGCAGGTCGAAGCGGCCAGCCATCGCGGAGACGGGGGAGGACAGGGTCCTAAGGTCGCCTCTGAGGCCACTCACCGCCCCCCTCGAGAGCACGAATGCTCTGAAGTACAGTGTCTGGGGGTGGTGGTGCAGAGGGACGCACCGGTCTGTGCTGTGCAGGTCGGGGCTGGCGTACTCTGGTGACGTAGGTGATGGGCTCAGCAGGCATGTGGAGGTATGGTGCTGTGCTCACTAGTGTGGGCCTAGCCTCAGGGCGAGGCTGGGACGCAGGCCGGCGTGAAGTGGAGGCAGCAGCAACGAAAGAGGAGTACAAAAGTGGCGACGAGGCGGCCAGAGAGGTAGGTGACACAGAAGTGGAGACAGACGTCACTACACTCTCAGAAAGTACGGCTGTGGTGGGGACAGAAGTGACTACCGTTGGGGAGGAAGTGTGTGGTCCGAAAGGCGTAACCCCAGCGGAGATCATGCTAGCCATGGTCTCCACGACCGCATCAAAAGAGGGCTCTCCACTCTCAACAAAGGTCGGTGGGCGCTCGGGAAGTGCAGAGCAAAGAGGCTCAACGGACCGAGGGCCAGCTGGAGTGGGCGTGGAGGTAGTGGAGGTGGGCTCAGCGAGGGTACTCCCGACACCGACAGAAGTGTGGACAGTGGTGTCGGGAGCAGCAGAAATATCAGGGATAGGCTGAGGGGCCACGGGGTCCACAGGTGCAGCGGGCTCAGCAGGTGCAACGGGGTCTGCCGGTGCAGCGTGGGCAGCGTGGGCCTGCTCGGCCTCCTCGGCCTCGAGCACGTAAGCGACAGGGATCAGAAGATCCATCGCTGGGAGCCAGTCCACCTGGGCCGGTGCAATCTGAGTCCGAGCTGGGCTCAGAAGAATCATGTAATCGGCACCGTAGGGGCCGTGCAGCCAGACCCAGTGTCGCTCACCGTGCGGACGAAGCATCTTCATCCGGGCCATAACATCTATGGACAGTGAAGTGGGGCCCGGTGCTCGTCGCAGGTCATCTGAAAAGTCCTCGCCGGTCATAAGGGCGAGCAGGGTGATCAGGCCGACGCAGCATATCGGTGAGTGAGCGCCCACCGATACGATGATGCGGTCCAAAAACCAGGCCGCGACATCAATCACGACGGCGGGGACCAACTCATCGCCCTCCCTAGATAGAGCTCTGGGGCGTGTCATCGCGTAGAGCATATAAAGCTCCGGCGTGGACATCGTACCCGGCCATATCTCGCCAAAAAGGTCGTCGCCATAAGGCGCTGAGCTATACGGAGGCAAGGGTGGACGATGGCCGAGGCCTTGGCCCTACTAGGGTCAAAGGCAGCGTGAAGACCCGTGATCCGGGCCCAGAAGGCGCCGGCATCGAAGGAAGGTGGGGGGATGTGAGTGGGGGCGTAACCACGGTCGGCCTCGGGGACATCGGGCCACGAGAAGAAAGCTCTCATCATACTGAGAGTGACCTGGCACTCTCGGTCCATGAACCGAAACGAGCATCCCTCTTCGGTCCGGGCGATCGAACTAAGCACCTCAAGTGTCGGACGGATAAACGTGTCCGCCGACACCTGTAAGAAATCTCGCCAGCCCACGTTGTCGTACAACGTGAGCATCCCCTCGAGTACCCCCAGGCGTCCTAGGTCTGCAAGGTGTGCGAACCTGGAGAGTACGATCGAGCGCTGGGAGATACGCTCGAAAGCGACGCGGTGTGCATCGTTCCGGAACGTGATCCCCAGCGGCCCGACAAGTGGAGCCGGTGGTGGTGGCTGTGGGGCGGAAGGGAGTGGATGTGCGGGGTGTATGGGCTATGCGGGCTCTGCAGGCTGTGCGGGGTATGCGGGGCCTGCAGGCTGTGCTGGGTGTGGTGGAGAAGGCGGAGGAGAGTCCTCCACCTCGTGGGAGGGGCTGGCATCATCCGACCGCTTCCGCTTGGCGGAAGCTCTCCTCGACCTCGGCCGTGTCCGGGGCGGCATATGGGCCCCGAGCGCTCACTAAATCCAATAAAAATGCGGCGTGCGTAAAATAAAGGAAAGAATATACCACGACACGCCGCCAGAGCAAAGCTATGGAAGCGTGCGAAGACGACGCCTCCACGAAGCCCAAAACAGTCCCTGGAAGCTCCCCTGGGCTCCCCTAAGCTCCCAAATATAACCTGCGCATGAAATGGAGATATCAGCGAGTAATATTCAATACGTATGGGGCATTAGGGGTATAATAGATAGAAATTGAAATTAATTAGGGTTTGGGGCTCGTTTAATACATGGATCCTCGAAAAATACACAAGAGAGGGGGAAAAAGGCCAAAAATTGGGTTACCGGAGTCGTGGCCGCCGACGGCGACTCGGGCGGAGGTGCGGCGAGCTCGGCCGGCGAAGGGTGGCCGAGCGGCGGCGCGGGGTCGACGATCGGGCGAGCGAGCGCGGGGGTTCGGGCGCCGGGGATGCAAAAGGTCGGGGCTTTTGGGGTTTAGTTCGTTTCGAAAAACGCGCCCGACCCCCGCCCCTTTTTATAGTAAAAGTTACGACTCGGCCGAGTGACTGGGTCGCTCGGCCGAGTGAACTTAAAGGAAAAATTCCTCCACGCTATGCTTCGGCCGAGTGGCCTTGCCACCCTCGGCCGAGTGGAGTAAGTCCATTCGGCTGAGTGGCTCAAGCTACTCGGCAAGACTCGCCCTAGGAGCGTATCAGTTTTACTCGGCCGAGTGAATATATATACTCGGCCGAGTGGCAATTATACTGAAATCAAGAAAAGAAACAGAGAGTTGGGTACAGCAGACTTCCCTCGTTCGTGAGCGGCTCAGCCGGACGAACTTGTGTGCTCGGCCGAGTGACTAGTATACTCGGCCGAGTGAACCCTGTTTTCTGCTGTTTGTCTTCGTTTGGGCTCTAAACTCTGTTTTTCTTCCTCCAGTCGATTTCATCTTCCTCCTAAGCATCGAGTGCCTTCCTGGAGCACTCCTCATCGCCTTGTTCATCCTCCAAATGATGGATACCTCGTTCTCCTCTCCTGTCAGGAAAAATAGGACCCGTTATCACGAAATTTTTAGGCGAACGACTCAAAACACTAAAAATTTCTAAAACAAAAATAAAGGAAAAGTAAAAATAAAGCTATAACCGTCGGGTTGCCTCCTGACAAGCGCTCGTTTAAGGTCGTGAGCTCGACCCCCTATGATTTTCAATTAACGCGGGATGTTTGGTGCATAGGAGATGCACCCGTCAAATTTTCCGGGGAGAACGCTTGGATTCGGAAGTTGCGGCGGCGTGTTCTCCCTCGGTGGTCTCTCGTCTCGAATAGTGTTGGGGGGTGGCTCCCCCAAGCTAGCGCTTGCTCCGGTCCTCGGCTTCACCGGTGACACCGATTTCCGTATCGGCGGAGCTTTCTTCGGAGACTTCAATTTCGAGAGCTTGCAGAGCTCTCGAATCCTTGCGACGTCAGCGTCGCCTTCATCAATTTCAGCGGAGAAGTCGGGGGAATCATTTATCTTCTCATCTTTGTCCAAATCTGGGCTTTCCTCAAAATCTTCCTTGAATAGAGCGCCGATTGAATGGGGGATTGCTTCCTCAATTACCTCGTCAAGGAGGTCCATGTAGTCCAGCTCCTCGTGGTAAGGCATGTGTTTCATTGCCTTAGGAATATGAAGCTCCACCTCGATGTTGCCGACGTTCAATGTTAGGGTACCTTCTCGTACGTCGACAATGACACCGGCGGTGGCGAGGAATGGTCGTCCAAGTATCAACGACGTATCTCCCTCCTCCTTAACATCCATAATCACGAAGTCGCATGGCAAGCATATGCCCCCCGGGACTTGTAGCGGGATGTCCTCCGTAATCCCTACCGGTCTCGTGATCCGTCCATCGGCTAGTTGTATCCGCATGTCGGTGGGCTTCAATTTCGTGCCGGTATTTAGCCGTAGGAACATAGAGAGAGGCATGAGGCTAACACTAGCACCTAAATCCACCAACGCCTTTTGTAGAGGGACGCCGCCCAAGGTGCAAGGAATTCGAAAACTCCCCGGGTCTTTGAATTTAGCCGGCTCCTTCTCTCTCTTGGTGAACCAAGAGCCCTCCTCGGCGAGCATAATTTTCCCCTTCCTCTTTCTCCCCGAAATCAAATCCTTTAAAAATTTTGAGTATGTCGGGATCTCAACAATAGCATCAAGAAAGGGAATATTGAGGCTTACCCCTCTCAAATATTCGAGAAACTTCGCTAGTCGCTTCTCCATCTTTGCTCTAGCAAGCCTCTGAGGGAATGGGACCGGTGGCATAAAGCGCCTCTCTTCAAGCAATTGCTCCGCTCTAGATTTCTCCTTTTCTTGCGGCTCTTTCTCCCTCTCAACTTCAACTACCGGCTCAATTGGCTCTACATTCTCCTCCACGGGCTCCTCGGTAAGAATCATGGCGGGGGTGGTATCCTTCCCGCCTCTAGTTGTAACGGCAACCACGACATTGATGTGGCCGGTGTTGCCCCGTGGGTTTTGCTCGGGTTGAGCCGGCAATTGTTGAGTATTTCGATTGAGCAACGCCAATTGCTCCGAGATTTGGGCTACAACGGTTGTAAGGGAGTCTTGGCCCGCCTTCAAGGAAGCATTGACCTTCTTTTGCTCGACCATAAACTCCTCCACTCTAGCTTCAAAGTCGGATCGTTGTTGAGCTTGTGGAGGGTTTTGATTTCTCCACCCTTGGTTGTATCCGGACGGCCTATAGGGCGGAACTTGTTACTTTGGTTGGAAATTTTGTTGTGGAGGCCCCCTCGGTGGATAATGTTGTTGTTGTGGTGGTGGTGGTCGAGCTTGTTGAGGTGGTTGTTGCGGCGGGTTCAAAGCTCCTTCGTTGTTGGCATAAGAGAAACCGGGATGGTTTCTTATGGCCGGATTGGCCCAATATCCTTGGTTCCCCGCGACATATTGAACTTGCTCCAAGGATCCCTCTTCTTGCTCTCCTCCCAAATACATAGCTTGAGATTGGTCTTGCCAATCACACATTTGATTCGTTGGTGCGGATGTGGAAGGGGTTCCTTGGGGCTCCGTGATAAACTTCTCCAGTCTATCCACTACCTTGTGGAGAGAATCAAACTTGCTTGTCAGCTCCGCTACGGCCTTTGCTTCATAGATGCTAGATGGCTTCAAGGAGGACGTAGAGTGTCCTCGCTCGTCGCCCCATTGTTGATTATTTGAGGCCATCTCCGGAATGTAACCCAAAAGTGCGACCGTGTAGTTTTACCGCAAGCGCACGGTGTAGCGGCGAGCAGGTTATCGAACACAGGGAGGACGAATGAAAGTGCTTGCTCCGAACAACCTGGCTATTAAGAACGGAAAAGAGGGAATTTGCCTTTGGCGATCCTGTCACAATCGTCAGACAAAGTACGAAGATATCAAATCAAATAAAGACGCCTAGGGAATGGGGAATCCCCGCTACTCACCGTATCTCGTCAATGTGATTCATTGGTATCAACATTGCTAGGGTAGAATCTCGGATGAACTAGTTGCAACTGAATGTAAAACCTAGCTCACGCTCTCGCGCTGTTGCCGGTCTATAGCTAACCTAGGTTCGGGTCCAATCTCTTGCAAACCCTAGCCTAGGCAAGCTAGCATTAGGATCAACATCATCGTTCAATCGCGCCCCGAGCCCACTCTCTTGCAAACTCGGGCCACGACCTAGGTTGGGATAGTTCCTACCCGTCTAATCTCTTGCAAATGGGTATCGGCACGGAATTGCAACCGAGAACCCTAGTATCGGTCCAATCTCTTGCAAACCGATACTACGGAAATTCGATTTCACTCCAATTCGGATTTCTAGGGTTTCCTATCGAATTGGGATCCAATCTCTTGCAAATCCCAATCGATATGAACTCCTAGCCATCCGTAATAAATCGATCCCAAACTAACCCTAATAGGCAATTCTAGCAATATTTCTACCAATTCATCACAAATCTGAAATTGGGCTCGTAGGGTTCATCCCCACGCCCCAAGGCGTATAGACTACTCACAATTCATAGCACAAATACAAAAATAATCAATGGAAATCACAAGAGAATTCATCACAATATTCAAATAAGCAATAAAAATGGTATTTTTAAAGGAGAGAGATGCAAACCAATGGAGTTCTTCCAAGAATCCAACAAAAACCAACTTTTCTCTCCTCTCCAATCACAATAATCTAAAGCTAAAAAGTTAATCTAAAAAGCTGCAAAAAAATAAAGAGAAAAGCTCTCTAACCTAGGGTAAAAACAGGGGTTAAATACCCCCCAAAATCGTCCAAAAAACTGTGACCAAAATGCCCCTGCGCAGCCTGAAAACCGCAATTTTCGCTACAGGCAGCGCGTCGCACTCGACCGAGTGACAAAAGTCGCTCGGCCGAGTGACAAACCCTGAAAATTTCCAGTAAGTCTGGGTCTTCGGGGGTCTTCACTTCGGGGGCGGCTCGGCCGAGTGAGTTGTCGTCACTCGGCCGATGGCTTCTTTGTACTCGGGCGGTCGGCATTCTCCACTCGGCCGAGTGGGTCTTCTGAAGCTCAGGCAGACGAAAAACAGTAAGTTGGCGATTTTTGATGGGCTTCGTCTGAGTGCCACTCGGGCGGACAGGGTCTCGTCACTCGGCCGATGTGGCTTCCGATGCTCGGCCGAATGCACATATGATGCATGTCCGATCTGGTCGGCCGAGCGGTGTCTCGCTGGTCGGCCGAGTGACTCCTTCACTCGGCCGAGTGAGACACCAAAAATGCCATTTCAGCTTGTTTTTGCCTCCTCGTCGCTCCTGCGACGTTCTTTCTTCTTCCGCTCCCCTCCAATAGCAAAATACCCCTCGGGGAGGTCGTCGGTGACACTCTGGAGTAGGCGTATCTCGAGATCACTCCAAATCGCTCCAAATCACCTGAAATACGACAAAAACAACAAATCATGAAAAGCATCGCAATATCTTCGATATATCGTGAAAAACATGATTTGAGCGATCTAAATGGCATGCAAACATGCGGGAAAAAAGTGTAAAATAAGTCAGCATGCCGACATCTTCGCCTGGACCCCGAAGGATATACCTGGTATCAACCCCGAGGTAACATACCACAAGCTAGAGGTCAACCGACCTCCAGACACATGAAGCAAAATAAGAGAAACATGGAAGGCGAAAAAATGAAAGATGCGATCGAAGAAGTGGATCGACTTCTAGAAGCGGCTTCATTCGAAAAGTCAAATACCATGGATGGCTCTCGAATGTCGTGATGGTCAAGAAGGCCAATGGAAAATGGCGGATATGCGTCGAATTTACTGACCTCAACAAAGCGTGCCTGAAGGATAGCTACCCCCTGCCACGAATTGACCATCTGGTCGACAGTGCTTCTGGCTACGAGCAACTCAGCTTCATGGACGCACTCTCAAGATACAACCAGATCCAGATGGCACCAGAGGAGGAGGAGAAAACTTCTTTCATCACCAATCGAGGTATTTTTTGTTACACCAAAATGCCATTTGGTTTGAAAAATACAGGGGCCACGTACCAACACATGATGAACGAAGTCTTCGAGGCTCAAATAGGACGAAAGCTAGAAGTCTACGTCGACGACATGTTGGTCAAGTCGAAGAAGCCAACGGATCACGTCGTGGACTTCCGAGAGATATTTGCACATATCCGACGATACAACCATTGGCTAAACCCTGCCAAATGTACCTTCGGGGTTCAGTCAGGGAAGTTCCCCGGTTTCATGCTGACGAATCGAGGGATCGAGGCCAACCCAGACAAGATCGCTGCAATCGTCACAATGAAGGAGCCCTCGACCCTCGGAGAGCTCCAGAGGCTGAACGGAAGGATAGCTGCTTTGGGACGATTTTTGTCTAAGTCAGCCGAGTGGTCATGGCCTTTCTTCAAGGTGTTGAGAAAATCGATAGCCTCCATGTAAAGCGACAAGAGAGTCATCGAGTGGAATGCAGACTGCAAAAAGCATTCTCCGAGTTAAAGGAATACCTTCGCATCCACCGCTCCTGACCAAGCCAGATAAAGATGACTAGCTCAATATCTATCTGGCTGCTACCATAGAGGCCGTGAGTTCGGTGCTCGTCAAAGAAGACTCGGGGCTACAACGGCCCATCTACTACGTCAGTCTGGTTCTCTGAGGCGTGGAGATCAACTACTCGAGGATCGAAAAGATGGCTTTCACACTGGTCCAATCTGCAAGGAGGTTGTGACCATGCTTTCAAGCGAACACCATCCTGGTCCTCATCGATACTCCCTTAGTGCTGACCCTGAAAAGACTCGATCGTTCAAGGAGAATGGCAAACTTGGGAGGGGTCAAACTAAGCGAATTCGACATACAGTTTAAATTGAGGACCACCATCAAAGGGAAGGCTCTCGCTGACTTCATCGTCGAACTCACTTACGACGATGGTCCGCAAGAAGAGGTATATGCAAATAGCGTACTGCCTGAGGCTCCCCCTCACCCTCAACAATTATCAATCAACCGAATGATGCGAACGATGCAATTGAAGACGAGGGAACCTGGATCGTACAAGTCGACGGTTCGGCCACTAAAGCTGGAAGCGGGGCTAGAATAATTGTCTAAACATCAGCGGGGAATATATTCGAATACACCATTCGCTTCGATTTCCAAACCACTAACTGTGGTGCTGAATACGAAGCGGCCATCAACGGACTCCGATTGGATCGGCTGTGATGTGAGAGTAGTCTAACTACTCGGTGACTCTAGCCTCGTCGTCCACCAACTGAACGGGACCTTCGAGGCTTGTGAAGACTCGATGCAGAGTTACATGCAAGTCACTGAAGTGGAGCTCGCCAAGTTCAAACGCGTGGAAATCCATCATGTGCCAAGGTCAAAGAATCATCACACCGACGCCTTGTCGAAGCTTGCATTCTCCACCCCCGCGGGACTCAGTCGAACCGTGTACATACAACGTCTACTCCATCCCAACGAGTTGGTGCAAGAACTGCTAAGCCTCGACCAAGGGATCACTTGGATGGATACCATAATCCGTTACCTAAACACAGGAGAGAAGCCGATCGACCCAGTGGAGGCACGAAAACTTGAAGGGAAGGCCTACCAATTCGTTCGACTAGATGATTCATTGTACAAAAGATGATGGGGGCAGGTATGACATCTTTCCCTACATTAAATGTTTAGCCCCGCAGAAAGCGCACTGCGTGATCCAAGAGATCCACGAGGGCGATTGCAGAAACCACCGCGGAGAAAAATCCATAGCATTGAAGGCCATGCGACTAGGGTATTTTTAGTAATGATGTTCACAGATTCCGTTGAATACGTTAGACGGTTTTCGACCTGCCAAAAGTTCTCAAAGATCAGCTTGGCCCAACTATCATGGCCTGTATAGCCCTATAAGGTGACTGATACGGTAGTCCTCTATGCACGAGTAGAGGGAGTATAATGAATTGATAAGAGGTGATGGCATGTATGTGGCTGGTGGCAATCGTGTAATTTCGTGAAGAGTGTATGGGTATTTTGGTCATTTGGCAATATGGGTGGAAGTGTGTGTAGAGTAAAGGTGGGTGTGTAAGTAATGTCATACTTGTAAATTGTGAAGGAGTGGGCTAGTGTGAGAGGGGCTATTGTGAAAAGGGATGGGTTTCGTGGCACACCCGTAAATTTTTAGAAAGGCTAGGGGCAAAACGGTCATTTGACCTAAAGCTGCTGTGCATACACACTAAAGTTGTGTGTGCATAAAGTAATGGCAAACTTGTAAATACTTAAAACTTGAGGGGTAATTTTGGAAGGGTATTAAGGTAATTTTAGCCTATGCATGCTTATCCTAAAGAGTATTCTAGAGCTAGATATTTTGTGTGACATTTCTACATCTTTCCTTAACCTTCTCTCTTTTTCTTTTCATTTTCTATTCCTCTCTCCCACCCCCAAACCATGGCCGAACCACCTCTCCCTCCTTTTCATTTCTTCAAGCTTTCAAAACCCTAATTTCATCTCAAAATCCAAAGAAAACCCTAGGCTATTTCAAGGAAAAAGAAGGATAAAAGGGAGAAAAAGAGAAGAGAGAAAGGGAGAGGCTTCCTTGAGGTAGGAATTCTAACTTGGTTGAGGAATTTTTATTTATGATTATGAGAATGATATGATGTTATTTTGATTGATCATGACCTTGAATGCATGGATTATATGTGCAAAAGATTAAAAAGATGACATTTTTCTTGATTTTTCTTAGCTAATTACCCTCCCCCGAAATCCAGATTTTCTGTCGTGTGTTTCTTCTTCAATTCTGATCTCTATATTTTGATTTACTCTCTGAAAAAATATGTATGTGTAGATCTTGAAGTCCTACCCCAAATTCATAAAAAATTAGTCATATGTTGAGTTCAATAAGTAGGAGTAAAAATTCAAAGTTTGCAACATGTCTGAAATTCTGTCAAGCTGTACACAGTTTAGCAAAATGAGGATTATTACCTGCACACTCAATAGATTTTTCTGATCTTGGTCTTGTTGGAAAGTTAACAAATTTATCTATAATTTCATCAGGGTGCTCATATTTCGAAATTCTTTGCTGCAACATGCCTAACATTGGCTTTTAATACAGACCCAGAATTCTATCTGAAAAACAGTATGCACATGTTGCACCAAATATATCACCATAAATTTTTTAGTCCACATTTCTACATGAAATTTTATGGGTGAACTCAGGACTAGTATATCTCCAACTTTCATTCAGTGAGTTTTGTCAAATTCATAAGAAAAATTGATTAGATGTGATGATTTTGTTGCTGTTCCTGCAAATTTCAGCAAGTTGAATGTTTTGGGTGAAGTTAAAATTCTGATTATTGTTAAATTTTCCATTTTAACATTCATGAATGTGTTGATATTTTTAATAAAGTTTAATTATGATATTTGTTACTAAAATTGACGGTGTGGCACTTTTCATTTGCATGGCGACAGCTATATGTTTGTTAAAATGCCCAAATGAATGTGAAATTGAAGAATTTGGAAAATGACCATTAAAATGTTGTGCCATGTATTACATTTGTGAACTTGTGTATGGCCATTGAATATTATGACATATGACATGTTAGCTGGGATGTCTAGATCTGCTCTAAGGCGGGTGAACATCCCAGCATGGGGGAAGGGGGAAGTTTAGGTATAACTTAACTATAGGGGGCTGGACTGAGAAGTTGGGGAAAGAGATATGTGATATGTGATATTTATTCCCGCTCGCCTTTACCGGGAGTGACATACGGAGGTTATGTTCTTATGTGGAGAGCCTCACTCCTGCCAAGGACGGGGGAGCTGAGAGGCCCGGCGTACAGTGCCCGTGTCCACTATGTCGTGTGCTATGTTCACTCCAAATTTGGGGTGAGGTCCAGGTCCTTATCTTTAAGTGATACACAGGCTTCCAAAGAGTCACTAACATCTACTAACCAATGAACTTTATATGTGTTGTGTTGCACACTTGTGGGTTGTACTTTTTACCTTGGTTGTTTGTACTCCTATTGCCTTTACACTCATCACCCTAAGTGATTACCCCTACCATGGTTAGTTTCCTACTAGACACGTTTGACGTGCTCATTTTACTTTTCAGGTCTTGAGCAGGTGACACCAGAGCAGAATTTCCCTCAGGAGATTCTTTAGACGTAAGTTGACTTGTGAACCCTACTCTTCTGGGGCTGTATCTGGTAGTGTGAGCTGGGTTTAGTGGTAAACGAGTTGTCTTTATAGCTGTGTTATATGTTGGTGGCTTGTAGCACTTCTCATGTATGTATTTGAGTCAGTTCACTTTGTACTTGATGCTGGTGTGTGGTGCGCTCTTTGGTTATATAGTTCTGTGGATATGTACTCTCTGTGATGGCAGTATGCGTTCCTTCTTTGTTTTATATATATCTGTGATGTATGATCCTAGCATTCGCAGTGGCATGCTTATTGTGTTTCTTTATTCATGCTTGGTGTAATACCGCGGTTTGTCAAGCTCCATCCTCCCTTCCCATGGGTTGTGTTGCCTTATAAAGTATTTGTGGGAATGGGGCGTGGCACCAACCAACTGATTTGATCCCCATCATCAGTCTAGTTCCTTTCGCCAAGTAGGGACTAAACCTCCTTGGTCCATTCAAGACAGCGAGTGGGCAAAAGAAATACCTAATAGTGGCGATCGACTACTTCACAAAGTGGATCGAGGTGGAACATCTGTCCCAGATCATCTGGAAGAAAGCTCGAAGCTTCGTCTGGAAGTCCATCGTCTGTCGTGTTGGCATCCCACAATCCATAGCGACGGACAATGGGACACAGTTTAACAGCGCCAGCTTCAAAGATGTCTGCTCAGAGCTGAAGATCAAGTTGCACTTCACCTCTGTCACCCATCCCTTGTCGAACGGATTGGCAGAAGCAGCCAACAAAAGCATTCTCGGGCCCCGACAGAAGAGAATAACCGGGCTCGAAGGGACTTGGCCGGATGAAATCTCAGGCATGCTATGGTCTTACAGGACGACCACAAAACCTCGACAGGGGAAACACCATTCATGCTGGCATACAGATGCAAAGCCGCGTCCCAGTAGAGGTCAATGAGCGACCGCTTCGTCTCCAATACTACGATGAAGAAAGAAACTCAGAAGGTACGAGCTCAACCTACAACTGGTGGACGAGGTCCATGAACAGGCTCTGGCGACCCTCATTGAATAAAAAGGACGCATGGCCCGCTATTTCAACTCAAAAGCCGACAAACGCAGCCTTCGAACAAAAAGGATTTGGTGATGCATAAGGCTGCTTTCACTTCCGAGATTCTCAAGTAAGGGAAGCTCGCTGTGAATTGGGATGGACCTTACACGGTGATCGATGTACTTGGTCATGTCACATACCGACTCGCTACTTTGGATGATAGAGAACTTCCTTATCCCTGGAACGCTGAGCACTTTCAGAAGTATTATCAATGATTGTACTAACGGGGATAAATGATTGAAATCTATCTACGTCTTTTATCCTATGCATGTTCATGATGAATACAAAGTCGATCGTTTTTTGACATAAGTCGAAACAACCTTCTAAAACATTGTCGTCAGCCGTAATTCGAAGGGGCCACACCTCTCGCCACCGAACGACCCTTATCGTCAGTCGTAAGCTGAGGTATCCCCCTTGCCATTGAACGACCCCAAGTGCTCGTCGGTCGTAAGTCAAAGAGGCCTCGCCCTTCGCCATCGAACGACCCTTGTTATCACCCGTAAGCCGAGGGATCCCACCTTGCCACTGAACGACCCCTGATGCTCGTCGGTTGTAAGATGAAGGGGCCTCGCCCCTCGCCACTGAACGACCCCTTCATCAGTCGTAAGTCGAGGGATCCCACCTCGCCACTGAACGACCCATGACGCTTGTCAACCGTAAGCCAATGGATTCCCCTTGCCACTGAACGACCCCTGTGCATATGTCGAAAGGGCTTCGACCCCCACTACCCAAGGAAGCATGATTTATGGTGTAAAAGGTTACGGTCATCGATTGAATATGCCTAACTTATCAAAGACAAAACTTGCCTAAAGATTTCTATGAAATTTGAAGTTGGGTCGTTGAGGGGGCCATACACACGCATGTATTCGAGTAAAAAAGAAATGCGACAACATACCAAGCTTGCAATAAGTTTTCATTTATTTGAATAAAGGAAAATTACAAGAAGCCTAAACTAAGGCCTACCGGCCTAAGAGGGACGAGGAGCACTTCCAGACGCAAAGACACTGGTAAAAGCTTCCATCGCCTTTGTGAACCTTACCGTGAGCCCAATGACTTTACCCTGAAGCTCAGCTGCCTCCGCCTTGCAAGCTTCTGCCCACCTCTCAGAGTCGCAAGCTTTGGCACGAAGCTCAACAGTTTTCTTCCGAGAGGCATCGAGCTCCGCCTCAAGCTGAGACTTCTTCAACCGCCACTGAAGCTCGACAGATTTGTAGAGGTCCGATAGTGATGAGAGGCTGTCCTTAGCCTCCGCAGCTGCCCACTCGGCCGCCGCCTTATCCATGAGGGCTTTCCCCATGGCCTCCTCTGCCTCCTTTGTTTGAGCCTCGAGGCCTAATGCTTTGCGCTCTGCATCCGTCACCTGCAGACCTCCTTTGATCAAGTTGGCAACTTGACGACGCAGAATAGATCCGAGAACGGACATCTGCAAAAAAGGGGGTTAGTCAAAGAACGACTGACTCGAGCGATTATAAACAAGGACTCAGGCAACATACGTGGTACCCGCTCCCCACAAAAAAGTTGGCCACCCTTTCGAGGTCCAACCTCTGCAGAAGCTCTAGATCCATAGGGAGAATCGAGTTCTCCACCAACCGAGCAGGCATCCCAAAATCCAGCAAGGCTGACTCCTCCTTTCCAATGGCAAAAGGAGGTAGGCAAAAGTCACCTTGAACCGGCCCAGATGATCGAGACGAAAGCCGATTGAGCAGTAACGCTCGATCGAACTCCGCAGGGGTCGGGCCGACCAAAGGAGCGGGCGACACAATGTCGCCCCAGGGCCACTAATCCAAAAGGGGTGTCACGGGGGCCTGAGACACCGAAGGGGTCTCGACCACCCCTGAGGCTCGAGAGGAGCGACCCCCATGCCCTTCCCCAAGGGATCCTCCTCCTCTACTCGCCTCATCTTTCCAGACTCCTCCTCACTAGGGGAGGGCATCTCCCTCTTCTAGTCGACCGCTTCGATCGGCTCAGCAGCATCGACAGCATCGACGTCGACCACCACATACGGCTCTTCAACCACGATGGAGGCCAGGGGCATGGCGGGCCGCACATGGGCCGAGCTGGAGGCCTCTCTCGAGGAGGCTCGAGAAGAGGGCATGGAGGTTTGCCTAATCTCTCCTCCCTCGGAAGAAGAGCTCTGGTTGATTGGCAGAGGAGACCGAGAGCTGGACCCCTCAACGCGCGTGTCTGACATTCAGTACGGGAACCCTACTTTTAGACACTTCTTTTCTTCTTCCGCTGCTCCCTCCAAACTCGGTCCATACCGGAATCACCACTCCGTCGATTTTCGTTAGTCATATCCGTAAATGACGGATATAATTATCATGAGTGGTGCAGATAAAGACATCGAGTCAAAATACATTATACGGGCTCCACAAAATGGTCTTCAACGTATGAGCATCCAACAAACTCTGAGTCGACCTTTCTTGCATCGGTCGACTCAGATGGAGCTTTGCCGCCTCTGCCTCGTCTAGTGACAACCTGGCTCTGACTTACACTATTGATAACCTAGACTCTTCCGCAAGCCCATGATTCAGAGAACTCCAACCATTGAGCAACAGACTCAATTCAGGAAAGACGACAAACACAAAGGTATCCTCCTACCCAGGGTCGAAAATCGGAAGGTCGTATATGTGCCTCGTTTTAGGGCGAGCAGCAATATGGTACCATACTCGACGATGGTCGGATACTATCATAAAGAAGTACAAGAATAGCCCGAGGGTCGGTCGGACCTCACAGAGCTCACACAACACGATGAAGCAAACTAAAGGGGGAAAAGCTTGAGGAGCAAGTCTACAAATAGAAAGTTTCGAAGGGCATAGAACCTCTACGATGAATGGGTGAAGGTTGAACCGGAGTACTAGCCTAAAAGATTTAAGATACACCCCCACCTCACTCTTCCATGGAAAACACACACTCTCATCCTCGTTATGTACTTTAACCCTAAAAGGATGACAAAAGCAACCTCGCCAGACCTCAGCGGTCAGATCGAAGGAAAACCTGGGGGCATCTCTAGGATAGCTTCGGGAACCTTCGAGCTCCGATCACTTCGGCGAATAGGAAGGTCCTGCTCTATCCAAACTACTTTTCCTTTTCCAGGAACCTTCCTGCATCACGGAGGCCAAAGGCGCGCTATGAAGTCCTCGTAGGACGCCTCTTTCGGTACGACTGGAGCAAACATACCTGACGGATCCATAGATAGTCAAAATTGGTCAGGGGAGAATACCTTAAAGAATGCAAGCGATCTTCGGGAAGACAACACTGGAAGCAAGCTTTTGAGGCGAGAGAGAAGACAAAGTGAAAAGATCACTTCTACTTCCTCGCTTTTCTTCTTTTACGAAGAAAATCAACCGGCTGACAGTCGATGTAAGACTAGTGTCTGGAGCAGGCCATAATAAGCGGCGGAGATCAGTTCAAAGATGAAAGGATTTTGGCAGCACAAATCTAATCAAATGTTTCGAAAACCGTGCGCATTTAAGAAGATAGCACATCATACGATCTCAATTGGCGCAACTTCTGAGGCACGAATGATGGGGGCCATTATTAGTGCACGGGTGTGGACCCTATTGAAGTATCCAATCACCCTACCCGTTAGGCGCCCGTAACCCGATACCTGCCGCTCAGAGCGGGGCGTTGCTGAGTCAGATGAATGGGTCGTTCGACCGTTAGGCATGTGCCAATATTCGGGCGGGGGGGTGGGGTGGGGTGGGGTGGGGGAGATTAATGGGGCTAAGTAAATGGGCAGCCGTTACCAGAATCTCGGAGGAGATCGTTCTTGAATCATTGAGGGACGGTTACATGCAATCAATGATGAACCGCCTATAAATTGACAGAAGAATGAAGGTAAATGGTCTCCATTCTTCCAAGGTACGAGGTCTAAGACATAGAACTCTACTTTCTCAGCTGATTTTTCTTATACATTCGAGCTTGCGCTCCCAGTGCTGGGACGAACCTCCGTGGGTCGATCTCAGTTGCACCAAGCTCAGTCTCTTCCTTGAGTTCCCACACTAACTTAAGTATCGGATGGGATTTGGGTCAGAATCCAGATCCGACCCCTCTAACGTGTCCCTGTGGTGCAGATCGACGGTCATCATCCAGCATCGAGGATCGTTATCGAGCTCCCCAGCCTCGAACGATCGATGCATCTGCTGCTCAAAGGTCGATCGAGCATCGCATCATCATCAACTACCAACACCCGACACCGGTTCTTCCAATCAAGGGTCCCGCTCCATTCGCTGACGAGGCTCCGACTTAGCACCAGGAGTCTACGTGAGCTTGACAACTGCCTCGGTCAATTTTGGCCTTAACACCACCCCTGAAAAATGATCAATTAAGTTTGTTAATCTCCTTAATAGTATGTTTAAGAAAACAAGTAGTGAGCATAGAATAAGTTGGAATGACAGACGTCGCTGAACTGATTATTGTGGCTCGACCTGCCAGACTTAACAACTTGGATTTCATTCGAGAAAGTTTGGAACCAATCTTCACCATAACCTCTCTATAAGTCTCCTTGTAAACTCTATTATGTATGAGAGGCACACCTAACTACTTACTTGTTAAGGCCAAAATTGACCGGTACAGTTGTCAAGCTGATGGAGACTCGAAGCGCCGAGCTGGAGCCTAGTCAGCCTTTGGAGTGGGACCCTCGGTTGGGGAAACCACGGTCGGTGGTTGATGGTTGATGATGGTACGACCGATGATCGACCTAAGAACGCATGTTGGTTCGGTCGTTCAAGGTTGAAAAGCTCATTATCGACCTTAGGCGCTGTATGTCGATCGTCGATCTGCACCACATGGAGTCGTTAGGGGGGTCGGATCTGGATTCCGACCCAAATCCACTCCGATTCTTAAGTTAGTATGTAATTTAAGGAAGAGATGGAGCTTGGTGTAGCTGAGATCGACACACGGAGGTTCACCTCTAGACTAACGACGCAAGCTCGTATATGGAATGAGGAAGTAAGAAGATAAAGTTTTGTGCATTAGCACTCGTACTTTGAAGATGGAACCATCCTTTACCTTTGTCCGTCGACCTATTTATATGTAGCTCTTCTTTAATGAGAAGTAACCGCCCCTCTTTGATTCGGTGTAACAGTCCGTATTTTTTTTCAATACAACTATTCACGTAATTTCAATTTTTAAACTATTTTATAATGGTTTGTCAGGATTTTTACGGTTTCAGAAATTTCTTGTAAAAATATTTTGAAGTATCAGACTAGTTATGAAGTATTTTAGTAAGTTCGGCTTTCATCAAATACCTCTAAAAGATCTGATAAAAATTCATTTTCAGTTATTACCGTTTTAGCTTAATGAATTTATTTTCTATTCAAACATCTTCAAAACATTTTCAAACTTCTACGGTAACATTCTATGATCAATTAGGGCTTTCCACATTAATTTCGTAATTTTCTGAAGTCAAATCAATAGAGAACCCGCAATCCCGCTTCCTAAATGGTTTGGCCTAAAACTAGTATCCCCGTAGCCCAAACCCCAAAACGGATCTCGTATTCGTGATCCTCGCGACTATACGATCACGTGAGTATGTTTTCGTAATTTTTCGGACACGTTTACTTGTAGGGGCAAAATCGTAATTTCCGTAAATTTTTACTATATCTACTAATTACGTGTTTTCCTAGCTAATTACCCTATCAACTATTTTAATTAATTTTAACCTACCCATCCCAACATGTAAGTAGCCCATGTGTTTCATGGGTTACTTAAAAATCTACATTTAGTCTAAAGTTGAACCTAACCTATTAAATATCTTGACTAAGTATTAATTACATTACTAATTAATTAATTAAATTAACCTATATATTAACCCTTCCCCATACTATTCGTTCACGACAACCTCTCCCTTTCCCCGAAAACCCATGCGCTCAACTCTCTCTCCTATCTCGTTCTTCTCCCCAAGCCCGGGCTAACACCCTCACGACGTACGCACATACAGCCACCGACCTTTGCTGCACCCCCAAGACTCCGCCCGCTCCTCCTCTGCTGCGAGGTCCATGAAATTCAACAAATAAAACAAATACGGATGGATCGGAAAGCGGAGCCCCAACTCGAATGACCGGACATAGACCCCGACCTCATAATCTTCAGGTGAACACACCGCTTCCTCTGACCCGGGAACCCGAACCTCATAGGGTTGTCGCACGAACCGCACGCGAATCTCCCTGATGTTGATCCTATCCAACCTACATCGGAGGGAGTCAACCGCTCTCGGGACAACGGATCGCCATGACCCTCTTTCCCCGGGCCGCCGCACCTCCGGCTGCGATACCCCCTCGCCCACCAACTCCTCCTCCCCCACTCGGCTACCTCCTCCAACCTCGAAACGAGAAGCCATCGGTCGGAAAGGAAGGAAATTAACTGTTATTACCTGTTGATCCCTCAAATCCGGAAGGCGTTTGGAAGAAGATGACCGGCGGCGGAAGCAGCAAACTAGCCAGCAAGCGACAAATAGAAGTATCGAACGCCGGAGAAGAATCGGAGGGAGGTAAAAACTCCCGCCGACCGCCTCCCAGTCCCTTTTAGTTGTAAAGTGGGCCCCCGGGCCATCTCGGCCGTCGAACTTTCGCCACGCGGCGCCCATCGAGATGTCCTCGACGCCTCGACTGGCATGAGGGTCACTTCATCCACGCGTCGCGAACCCAATCGCAGAGGCGCTTCGTTTTCCTCTACCCCCTTTCTAATCGTAATAATGACCACTAAGGCGGGAGTTCCGAAGCCGCCGTCGCCACTACCGGGCGGGGGCCAAGGCCCGTACTAATGGTCCTGGATATCGAAGGTGGTTCGCCCTCCGAGCCGAGCCGGGCTACCGCCTCAGACTCGAAGGCCGGGGGAAATTATTATGACTTAAAGATCGTAGGAGTCCGACTCCCACCCGAATCCGCCAACGTACCCCATAAACTATCCACTTCACGAAAGGGGCCGCCACCCCGGAAATCTGGAGCTATATGTAAACGGGCGCACCTCGCAGCACCCCCCCGCCCGGCCGAGGCGTACAACCGCAGCGGCTCGACCCACCAGGGGTAGCGCGCTTGGGGAACGCCTGGATAGCGCCGCTGGGCCTGCTGACATAGGCACGGGCGTATCCTTCCGTGCCAGCGAACCATAGCCCGTGACCGAACGGGGGGCGCGGCCAGGCCGGACAACCCCCGATCCGGACGACCCGCCTGATTCCCATGAACCGCGGCGTCCAGGGTAATACAGCCCGACCTTTAGTTCGTCGCCAATGACAAACAACCTAGGATAAGGACACGACTGACACATACGTCACCCGACCGTCTGGCAAAACACCCCCTGGCGGTTGAGCCGACTGACAGTTAATGCTTTCGGCCCTGACATCCCGACAAAAGCACCCCCTGGCCGTTACGCCGCCTGACAAAAGCAGGTCAGGCACTCCTGTTCCCGACGTCCTTGTCCGAAGTTTCCGCTGACAACCGAGCCAGCTCAGCACGTCTAATCAGCATGCCAGATCTGCCCCGCCTAGTCATCTCCCGTCAGGTATAAATACCCCCTCTCCTCTTACGGGGGGTTGGAAAATTCTCTCTCAATCTATCATTCACACACGAGAACAAAGGTCGTCCATATCTTTGTTCTCCCACTTATAGCTCGCCACGTGCGGTCGACAAACCGTTAGTCCGACCGGCGTGCCTAGCCCCCGTTTTAAGTCCTATAACTGACTTAGGCATCGGAGGGGCTAAGGGTTGAAACCCCAACCCCGCCCTTCTGACGAGTTGCTCGTGCTGCAGGAAAGCTCGCCCCTTGGTCAACATCAATTTCGGCCTCCTGACATCCAACCTTCTTCTGCCGCATCCGGTGAGATTCGACCCCGTGATCACCCCCGGCGACAAGTCCAACCTCTTCACCCCACTAATCACTTGTTAAACAGCCCACCTAAACCCTCTTCTTCATACAACCACCGTGCCCTTGGTTCTCCACAATACAAATTCATTGTACGCGAGTTCCACCACGTAACACCTATATAAGTCACGTAGTTTCTAGCTCTGCTATTACCTGCTTGTCTTTTTTATTGTTACTACATTTGCCGGGTTGTACTGCTGTTGCTTGCTGGCTAAATATTGTTGCCACCATATGCCACGCCACAGTTATCATGCTTACACTTATACAGTCACATTTACTGCATTACATGCACTCTACTTACCACACTTGAGCAGCCACCAATACTTTACTTTTCGCTCGTTTATGCATGTCTGTTCTTACCTTACTTTTTGCACCTGCATGATCATATTTTGTTACTATAGTCGGTTCCATATTTTTGCACTACTTTATTTCTATTGCTATAATTGTTGTGACTTACCTACGGTTCCATCTCCGTGGCACCACAGACGACGTATATACGGAGGTAGATGCTCCCGAGCTAATAGCGCCAGAATTCGACCGCAGCTTCCAGAGTTATTTTCACTTATGTACTTTTCTTCTTTCATGTATATTTGTTGGAACATCTTGTACAGTATGAATTGTAATAATTGGATACTATTTGGGTATTTTGTACATCTCTGCATCGTGGCTATTTTGTTTTCACTGATAACCAGCTGGATATGCGCAAATATCAAAAAGTAACGGGCCCCCGGAGAGCGGGTCGTTACATTAGGGCACGATCTTCTCCAAGATTCGGGCTAACGGCTGCCATTTACTCGGCCCTATTAACTCCTCCTTGAATGTTGACCCCAGTTGGACGGTCGCCTAACCCGTTCGACTGACTCAGTTGTTGCCCGCTTAGAGTGCGGGGGTAACGAGTCGCGGACGATAAACGGGTCGGGTTTGCGGATACCCAGGTCGGGTCCGTATCCGTGTACTAACATTACCCAAATTGGAGGAAGATCGAACACCTACTGATGAACATACATGAGAGGTATGTCAACGCCCTGCAGCTGGAGAGACATATCATCGTTATTTCTCCAAACTAACTTTAGCTCCAGACGAGTAACAAAAAATATACAGAATCTCATTAACCCGCCGAGTTTGCTGTAATGTGGTTCTTCCAAATAGAATGAGGTCATCGGCAAAAAGTGTGTAATTGCAGGGCCCCGTTCCCCATCACAATATGTGTCCGTGATCTGTCCGCAATAGCTTCATTGATAAGAAGTCCAAGTATTTTCATGCATAACAAATCAAGCATCGTGATAAAGGGTCACATTGTCGTAAACCTTTAGATAGAGAAAACCACTCGAAGATATCACCATTCAACATCACTCAAAGTTCGGACGTGGATACACAAAACATTATCAACGTGATACATGTTCTAGGAAAACCAAAAGGTGCCAATGTATCTTCTGAGAAATCCCATCTAACTCTATCTTAAGCTTTCTCCAAATCAATCTTCATCGCGAAAAAAACTATACTTGTTTACCTCAAAATTTTTGTGATTTCTCCTCCCAAATTTTTACAATTTTTCATTCTATCAATTGATTACTCAAGATTCATTTTCGGCCGTCTTTTTATTCTTCGTTTTATTCTGTAACGTAATTCAAAAACATCTACCAATTATATAATAGAAATGTGGATGCATATTGGATGCATATGCATAGCTGTTTTTGCATTTTTATGGTTTTATCATCTGGTTGCGATTTGCTGTATTCCAATCACTTCAACTAGGGAGTGAGTGAGGAGGGAAGAGAAGCAGATGAACTGTTTGAAAAAATGCATCACAGAATTTCTAACGGAGATGCTTACGAAAATCATACTTAATCCATCATGTGCCAGTTGGGCCTCACTGACTGGTTAAAGGTTTGGCTCCTAGAAACCCCACCCCACCAAACCCCGAGACACACCCCCCATCGTTTTCCCACACCCCGATGCCCCCATCCCCCATCATTTTCAGTTAGACGAGTTCAAAAGCAAGGGAGAGCAAAGGAACACGCACTAACCATCGAGTGACTGCGCATGAGATGCATAGAGATGGCTGTTCTTGTTACCCACACGCACATGCTGCAAACTCCACGCTCTTATCCCGTTGTCTGCGTATGTGGTAACAGTCACTCTCGCATGATATTACATCACTCAAGGTTTTAGTATCTCTTCCCCTCTCTCACCCCTCAACTGTTGTTTTCAAAAGAGATAGACATCCCATCTCTGTCCTCTCTTTCTTTCCTTTCAAACAGCGATCTCACACCACCGCCTGTTTTTTCTTGTTGGTTGGCGGTGTGTGAGCTGGGCATGAAAGCACCCATCTTGAATTTTTATCATGAGCATCAGCTGAGTTGCTAGAGGGCTCTCTGTTTTCTTGGGGATTATGGGGTCACTGGGATCAGCTGAGGGAGTGAAGAGGAAGAAGGCAATGTGGCTGTACCCAAAGGTTGTGGGATTCAACCCACCAGAGAGATGGGGGCACTCTGCTTGCTTCTCTGATGGCCTCGTTTATGTTTTTGGGGTATGTTAAATTTCAAGCTATTGCTACTGTTTTTTAATATTTATGGCTTGTTTTGTGGTTGTTCATGGGTTTATTGAATCGTTAAGTGAAAACTGGTGGTTTTTATGACTTAATTTCTCAGGGTTGCTGTGGTGGATTGCATTTTAGCGATGTGCTCGCTCTCAATCTCGACACGATGACATGGACCTCGCTCGCCACCACCGGCCAGAAGCCCGGCATCAGAGACAGCCACAGCGCCGCGCTTGTAGGCCACAAGATGGTCGTGTTAGGGGGCACCAATGGATCGAAGAAAGTGAACGATCTGCACATTTTGGACCTTGAGAGCAAGGAATGGAGCAAGCCCGGTTGCAAGGGGACCCCGCCATCCCCTCGAGAGAGCCACACCGCCACCGTGGTCGGCGACGACAGGTTGGTGATATTCGGGGGGAGCGGCGAGGGGGAGGCGAACTACTTGAACGATGTTCACGTGCTGGACCTCAAGAAGATGGCTTGGACCTCCCCTGAGGTGAAAGGGGACGCCCCCGCCCCCCGGGACAGCCACGCCGCCGTCGCCGTTGGAAACAGGCTGCTTATCTACGGCGGAGACTGCGGCGACCGCTACCACGGGGAGGTCGATGTTCTTGACATGGATGCCATGAGTTGGTCGAGGGTATGGTTATTATCAACACTAGTTGTGAAAATCAGCGATCATGTAACAAATACTGATCTTTAAGGTTAACTTGATCCGTTGCAGTTGGCAGTTCAAGGTCCTTCGCCGGGCGTGAGAGCAGGGCATGCGTCGGTTAACATTGGGAATAAGGTGAGCATCCATTCTCAAAGCCCGATTGGGCTTCCAATTGATCATGCCACATCATTAATTCGTGTTATGTAGGTTTACATCATAGGCGGGGTTGGCGACAAGCACTACTACAGCGATGTGTGGGTTCTCGATTTCGATACGTGTTCGTGGTCTCAGCTTGAGGTCCGAGGCCAGCAGCCGCAGGGGCGGTTCTCTCACACCGCGCTTGTTACAAACACCGACATTGCCATATATGGAGGGTAAGCGGCCGAGCCTTGTGCTGATGCGACCATGTTTAATGTGGCAACTTGTTTCTAACACTGTCATGGACCGATAGATGCGGGGAAGACGAGCGCCCCTTGAACGAACTGCTCATCCTTCAGTTGGGATCGGACCATCCCAATGGCCGCTACAACATTTCGATGTGCAAGCTGTTTGGTAGCCACTGGAGCCAAGAGAGGAGGAAATTTCTAAGGGGAGGCGAGAGTGCGGTAAGCACAATTCGATACTCAATCCTCTCTACATGTACATGTATCTGTTAATTGGCACAAATTAATTATCATGCCACAGAGAAATATGATACCGAAAGGGGGTGAAAAGGATCAGAGATCCCGTGAGCTCGAGCCGCCGAAATCAGGTTAGCTAGTGCTTATACTAATGCAATTCAAGCTTAGAGCTTGCTTATATGATTGTCTATTCCTGTAGAGAACTCGCGTCATGCGAAGAGGAGGAGGACTAGCGATGGCAAGGTGTGGGATGTGGAGTCGGAACAGGAGGAGCACTCGCTATCGCTATCCCAGCATTCATCCCCGTCGCAGTCCGATCAAGAGCAACACAACGCGCAGAAGCTCCCCGCCTTCGTGAAGGACTCCATCGCGCCGCCGCAGCGGTTTGTTCCTTCCGCGGCACACCAGAGGAGCCCGCGGGAAGCACATTTCGTCGGCGGGGAGCTGCCGCGGCACTCCAAAGCCGAGCAGTTCGTCCGCGTGGTTCCTCCCCAAAGGCAAGACGTTCAGTTCATAGTGGCGGATCAGAGGCCGGTGATGAGGGCCGCGGTTCCTCGTCTGGTACGTCGTCGTTACTTCTGTTCATTCTGGCATTTTTGCAGTGTCAGCAATCCATATTACATTTGAGGGTTGATGATTTGGTTTATCCATCACAAGCTGACTGAGACAGACACAACCCCTAAAAAAACCTCAACCCATTATTTTCATGGCTCTCATATTTCATAAACCCAAAAACACATCCCAATCCACTTATTTACACGTTTGCCTTTTGTGCCATTTAACCACCGACGATACCGACATGTCCACCAACACTTCTCGCTCCTTTTCGGTTGCGTGCGTGCATCACATCCTGGTCGTACGGCTTTTTTGTGTGTGCCGTGAACTGTGTGCACGAGTTACATTTTGGCTGATGTGTTCACAACTCATCTATTCGTCACAGATTGGAGCTGAGGTTCACGGCACCGTGGACGGAGCGTTCGACTCCGGCTATCTCATGACCGCCAATGTCAATGGCCAGATCTTTCGGGGCGTCTTATTTGCTCCGGTAAGTTTGTGTTTCGGACCCGTTCGATGCTCAAGTTCATGGCCGATGTTCAAACCTTGATTTTGGGCCATACGTGTTCTCATGTATCAGGCACAGAGTGTTGTTTTTCAGAGGCCTCAGCTTAGACCTCATAGCCCGATTCTAGCTAGCAATGCCGTGGCTTCTCCGCAACGGTCTGCGCCGCCGCATGCCATTCCGATCCATCTAAGGCCAGCATCCAACACAGGTGCATTGGAGTGCGGCAACCTCGCGAGGCAGCCTCACACGGGCCAGACGGCGAGGTCGCAGCCGGCGAGGCTGAACAGCGATCTCCAGGGCATTGTTCTTACGCTTGGCGGCCCCGGAGGAGCCGCCGCCAACGGGGGAACCTAGATCAGAGACATGTTGATTCTTTGTTTTGGTTTTTTGTATAAATTTAGTGTGAGAAATAACAGCAACGATTTCGACCCTTTTCTTTGGGCGACGGCTTGTTTTGTTCAGTATCATGTGGGTTTCCTGAAGGCGGGGAAACTGATAATTTTGCCAGTGTTGTCTATGTAAACCGTATCTAAAAATTGGAAATTACGTTTGTTTGATTTCATTATATTCACGTTTTAGCACTTCTCAGGGCTTACTACTCAATTCCCCAAAACTTGTTTTTCTCATATATTATCATCTTTCCTAATGTTGATATTAATTTGTCTTTATTTTAACTAGATGTTGTTGACCGATGCGAAAATAAACCCAATATCTGAAAGACATATATCTTTGTTGAAAACCACAAACTTTGGGAAGAAATTGTACTGCAAAAAATCTCGATTTTCCAAGAGAGCATCGGGTCCCACATGGTCGCCGCCCGTTCTTTTCGCGCGCAAAAATCCATCATCGCTGTCATCATCAATCTGCGTCGTCGCGGGACTCGGGCCGCGACGTAACAGCACGTCCACTCCACCATTTTTTTATTTAAAAAATACAAAATAAAAAGAGACAACTGACGGCTGTCCCATCACGTCGCTCACCCTTCAACCACGTACGATCTCAAGATTCGTGTTGTGACCTTTTGATGAAGACCCGGACCGTGATGCGCATGCGGTTGGGCTGTACCGTGTGTCCCCCAGCACGCGTGGGGCCCAAAGCTGACTGTGGATTTTAATTTCTTGTCTTCGGGCCTTTAAACCAACCGGTTATTTGTTTATGTGCCATTTATATGTGCAATAGGCCCTTTTAGGCCCAAAGCAAAGTAGGCCCATTGTCATTTTAGTTACCGTTGCGCTTAAAAAATCAAAATCACTTTCTGTTCTTCCCGTCGCAAAATTGATTTGGAGGTTGATTTCTTTGTTCAGTGTTGTGTCGTGTTGGCCTAGATTTTGCCACTGTTGCATTGGATGCTGTCGTCACAAAAATCTCAGAATGATGCATGAAGAAATAAGCATAGATTACAGGTAGTAATGCTCCCATTCTCGTTGATTCCAAGAACTCATCACCCAACTTCAACCCTTCTGAACCTCATCGCCCGAACCCGTTGTCCTCTCAGCCCGAAACCCGCATTCGGCCTTCTCCTAGCCTCCAACACGAACCCCTTCCACCTCAAACAGATCCACGCGCTCCTCCTCACCACGGGCTTCGCCCAAAAGAACAGCCTCCTCACTCGCATCCTCGAGAATTTCCTGCTCGTCGGGGACCTGCGTTACGCCCGCAAGCTGTTTGATGAAATGCACAAGCCGCGTGTTTTTCTTTGGAACACCCTCGTCCGGGCTTACGTCAGGAGCAGTCTCTCGGTCGACGCGTTATCTCTCTACGTCCGCATGCGTTCTGTTGGTGTTCGGCCCGACGGCTTCACGTTCCCCTTCGTGCTCAAAGCCTGCGCGGAGCTGCTCGACGTGCGGCTCGGCGTGGCTGTGCACGGGCAGACTGTGAAGCTTCTGATGGATGGTGACGCCATTGTTAGAACCGAGTTGATGGTCATGTATGCAAAGTTTGGGGATTCGGAGTCCGCCGATTGTGTGTTTGACCGTAGCAGCGGAGATGCTAGACGGGACTTGGTGTTTTGGAATGCGTTGGTCAGTGCTTATGCACAGAATGGCAATGCGGGCAGGGCCCTTGCTCTGTTTCGGTTAATGGAATCTTCTGGGATCGAGCCTGATTCGATCACCTTAGTGAGCGCTATTTCGTCTTGCGGTTATTTGGGTTGCCTGGAGTTTGGAAGGGAGCTGCATTTTGGGATCAGGGAGGGAGTCCGGAATGTGTATATCGAAAACGCGCTCATCGACATGTACTCGAAATGTGGCAGCATGGATGAGGCTAGCAGGGTGTTTTCCGAAATGGGTAATCGAAGAAATGTCGTCTCGTGGAGCGCTATGATCGGAGGTTACGCTATCAATGGAGATTCCGATAGAGCTCTATCTCTGTTCTCTGATATGCGAAATGATGGGGTGCGGCCGAACTCTGTTACAATGCTTGCGGTTCTTGCTGCTTGTAGCCATGCTGGATTAGTAAACGAAGGCAAGGAGCATTTCTCTAGTATTTCCCATCCTACAATGGAGCACTATGCTACGATGGTTGATCTTTTGGGCCGATCAGGGCATCTTGAGGAGGCTTATGTATTCATCAAGAGCATGCCGATGAAGCCTGATGCGGCTGTTTGGGGAGCCTTGTTGGGATCATGCACCGTGCATCGTGATACTAATCTTGGTCAGATTGCCGCGGATGAGCTCTTCAAGTTAGCCCCCACGATTCCTTCGTACCAAGTCCTTCTATCAAACATGTACGCGGTTTCGGGGAGGTGGGATGATGTGCAAAAGGTTAGGGAGCATATGAGGGGGAGCAGTTTGAAGAAGGTCGCTGCCTATAGCTCGGTTGAACTGGACGGAGAGGTCCATGTGTTCTTTGAGGGGTCTCATGCTAGGTGTAAGGAGATATATGAGAAGTTGGATGAGTTGAATGGAATTGTTAAGGGAATGGGGTATATACCTGAAACTGGCATTGTTCTGCATGATGTGGAGGCCGAGGAGAAAGAGGCCGCAATCAGAACTCACAGCGAGAAGCTTGCCATTGCTTTTATTCTCGTTCATTCGAAACATGGTGGTTCTCGGGTTCCATTTAGGATCATGAAGAATCTGAGAATATGCAACGATTGCCATACCTTCTTTAAATATGCATCGGAGGCTCTTGGGAAGGAGATAATCATGAGAGACAAGAATAGGTTCCACCATTTTAGAGACGGTCGATGTTCATGCAAGGACTTTTGGTAATTTGGGAAAAATATTCGAATTTGGCAAATTTTCATGCCAGGTACCATATTGGATTTACCTGCTTCCTTTTTTCCTCCTCATTAATGAATGTAATTATTTGTTTCAATAATTGTCAATTTTGATTCTAGCAGTTGAAACTTGAAAGCATGAAACTTACATTATATGTTACTTGTTGTACTCATTCATTTACTTTTAAATTAAATGAAATATTTAATTTATCAAAAAAGCTATATTTAACAATTTTTTCAGTCAATATGTGCTACTTGCATTTTCAGTTATATATGATGCTAATGTCTCTTATTATGAAGCTGATGGTTGGTTCTACTTGTTAATTGTTAGAGGAGGAGTTATAATTCTGTTTTCTTGCTTTAAGTTTTTGTTCCTATTTTCATCCCAAGCCACAGAAAATTCCATGCATCATTCCATAGAAGTTGATATTAAAATTCTGACATGTTCTGATCCACAAGCATATGTCGTATCTTCGCTTCAAATATTTGAAAAATGAATTACATAAAAACAGAAAAGGAAGGGCGAAGGACTTGTATGGTCTGTAAAAATAATATGCAACCTGGTTGGAGAACACAAGGGAGATTTAATGTTCTATTCGAATTAGAATTTCATTAAGGTCCCTCTTTTTCTTGTTGTCTTTTGATTTTCCGAACGAATTAAGGTGACCTCCACATTTCAAAATCCCTCATCGACTTTGTAGTGACTCATTTGTACTTTTACAATGTGCCATATTCTCTGTGTATGTCAAAGGGCATCACTGGGACATCTATGAAACTGAAGTCTCACATGAAATATTTCTTCCACTTTAACAATTCAATTTGACGTTGATGATTATCACTCCTTACTCCTTTCCCTTGTAGTCTAGTTATTAGGCATTACAAACTAGCTAGTCAATGAAGTGCATTTATAATTATCTCAGTTAACTATTAAATCATAGTTTTTGTCTTTGTTTTCCTTTAATGTGATAATTAGCCAAACTAATATATATCATATGATTGCCAAAACTAACCAATCCCTTGAGGTCAAATAGTTTTAGGGTGCTTTGATTAGCGGCATGACATTGTCAACATATTGATACGATCTAGTGCTTTTCGTGGAATAAAAGAGGGATTTTTGGGTGGATGAACGAAAAAATGGGATTTTTATTGATATAAAATTACGAAAACCCTACTACAGATCTACTACTCGCTAAATAACTACTACAAATTGAAAGAACAATTAACTAGCGATTAATCTAAGGAAAATAGGGAGAATCCTAATACAATTTATCTAAGATCTAAAGGAATAAACTAGAAGGAATTTCTTCAACAATTTTCTCCTCCTCTCCTACGGCCGGATATAGGCTTTAAATAGAAAACATTATATAATATGTCAATTTACTAAAATGCCTCACGGGGCCCTAAATCCAAGCCGCATCATTACTCCGCCCCTGAAAAATCATCTTGTCCTCAAGGTGGTGCGTGAAGTGTGTGAATGGCTATTCCACACGCAGGTGCTCCCGATCATCGTCCTCGTCGGCTTCCAGTATTATCATGCCCGCTCCATCCTCTTCATCGTTATTCACTATCAGGATCTGAAGAGTACGGTCCCCACACCGATGCACTGGAGTAAACTTCTCGTCGCATTTGAAACACTGGCACTTTGTCCGTTTGTCACGAATCTCTGCCTCTGTCATTCTCCGTGTATGTCCCACAGGCCGTGGTTCCACCCACTTCTCCTTACTAGCCGATGCCCCTCTGTGCATGTTGCCCCCTGTGACTGCCTTCTGTCCCCCTCCAGGATCCGACCCTCAGAAAGGGGAGCCTCACCATGTTCCGCGGGCTCTTCTCTTCGTATCCTGACGGTCCTCCACCATCCTCGCTGAAGTCATCATCTCTCGCAGATCACCAGGCTTCAGCTGTCTCAGTCTCGATCTAAACGTGAGTTTCAACCCCTTCATAAAGCACCCCTCCAGAGATTCTCATGACACTCCTCGAACTCGGTTACAAAGCGACTCGAACTTCTTAATATACTCCCTGACGCTTCCCTCCTGCTTCAGTGTATCAATAGCTCATAAGCTCTCCCAGCATGTACCTCACCAAAGCGCCCCAACAAGAGGGTGGTGGACTCCACCCACGTACGAAAAGGTCGCTACTGGTGTGTCCACCTAAACCAGCCCAGAGCCTCTCCCTCCAAGCAGATTCTTACCGCCCGGAGCCAATTATCCACTGGTACCGCTGACACCTCAAAATATCTCTCCACTCGATACAACCAGTCATTAGGGTCTCCGCCCTCGAAAATAGGCATCTTCAGCTTCCTCATCCGACTCTCCCCAGCAAATCATCCTCTCTCCTGTGCCTACTTCTGGCGTCTCGACTGGAACATAGGTGGTCTGTCAAGAATATACCCCCGACTGGATCCCTTGCGCCTCCGTCTGTACCATCGCACTGCCAATCTCTCCGTTCGTCTCCGTGTGGGTGCCCATAGTCCCCCTGACGTCCCCTCGGGGTGCCATGAACTCCTCTCCAATCGCCTGTGACCCCCTCGAAAGGCGGGGGCTGAGTCGACGGACCTCCCAAGTGCTGTTGCCGCCCTTCTTGCTGTTGAAATCCTTTCCAGGGCCCCATATGTGGTTGAAAAGAGGTCGTATGAACTGGTCGGGTTTCAAACGGGGCCCACTGAGGCGCAGAAGTAGGCGACGGGGGCTGTCGGGCCCCCATGTGACTCGGCTGGCCCCATAGGGGTCGGGCGGGGCTCGGGTGCCCCCTCGGAGGCCCGACGAGGCCCCCCAAGGGGATGGCGGGGCCAGCCGGCCCCAGATTTGGGCCAGCGGGTCTCCGCCGCTGCCCCAGAGGGCCGTCGGAGGCCCAAGAGGGGCAGGCGGCACTGGCCGCCCCTCCTGGGGTTCGGCGGAGCCCCCAGGGGCTACCGGAGGGGTGGCGCCCCGGTGGCCGGCACACATCCCCATGGCGGGGAGGTGGCCGGGAACGCCTCCCAATCCTCCCGATATGGTGTGTTTCCTTATTCGTTTGGGTATAGGCCTTCGTCTTCGACATCTTCAGGAACCCCTTCGTACAAGATCACATTTTCCCCCTTCATTGTCGACAAAGGTGGCTCCTTTGGGCTTGGATCTCGCTTTGGATTCAGATTTGCTATCATCGCCGTCAATTCTTGCATCATTTGAGATCTATTTGCTTTCATAGTATCCTTCAATTGCGCGACGCTCTCCGCCGCTTCCCTTCTCTCCTCGCTAATTTTACTCTCAAACTTCTCTTCCAACAAGTCCATCCACTCCTTGGATCTTGTGCTCGTCATGAATCTAGTGCTTTGATACCAAATTGATACAATCTAGTGCTTTTCGTGGAATAAAAGAGGGATTTTTGGGTGGATGAATGGAAAAAATGGGATTTTTATTGATATTTCAGATCTGAAAATTACGGAAACCATACTAATCTACTACTCGCTAAATAACTATTACAAATTGAAAGAACAATTAACTAGGGATTAATCTAAGGGAAATAGGGAGAATCCTAATACAATTTATCTAAGAACTAAAGGAATAGACTAGAAGGAATTTCTTCAACAATTTTCGCCTCCTCTCCTAGGGCCGACTATAGGCTTTAAATAGAAAACATTACATAATATGTCAATTTACTAAAATCCAAGCCGCATCACATATCTTCAATGTTGAGATCTACCATTTTCTGGCACTTGCATATATTATTCTTATAGATACACAAAGTCTGCTTAAGTTTCACCTTTGTAGTATATCATTATAGGGGTACAATGAAATATGCAAAAGAATCATATTAAAATATTCTATATTCACTAATACTGGGATGGTAAATTATGTCCTGGTGACAAATGCTGGGCTTAATATACATCACAATATTTGCTAAGAGGATATTGTGCTTCTCTTTTATATTTTTCTAGCGAGAGGGTAACTACTATCGAATATTGTGACAGTGGTGTTTTTACAGGTTTAACCCAAGCCATTCAAAGCCTACATTCATCTCTTTGTAACTTTCTTTCTAATTCCTATGACCACAACTAGTCACAATTGTGTTGTGAAAAAACAATATGACTACTATGAGCACATGTCACTCTGTGTTCCTACTGTAGGTAGCTTCCTACACTTTTTCACTCTCTGAATGCATCATGCTGTGTCGAAGCGCATATGCAGCATGAGTAATACCTTGGCAATATCATCAACCACCATCCTGCTTGCACTTTTCCGTGTTTTCATAACGTTGACATACCATGATGACCAAATTTGTACTACCTGGACCGAGGTGCTCGTTTCATAACCATGGTGTTTCTTTCGTCATACCAGTTCCATAACCAACGACTATATGTGCACTTCACTGTTAACCATTATGTTCTTCTTTCTTGTTGTTCAACTTATCATATATATCATGAAAATATGATGCTACTATAATATATACTTCACAAATTTTGGTTTGCAATGTTTGCTGAATCTAGCATACAGCTACAACACAAAAAACCAAGGTTGAACATACATGTACGAATCACCCGTATCGTATTTGAATTCAAGAATATAGATATGTTTCATCCGAATATGGCTGATACACCGACACTGACTAATAACAACTAATATAAGAAAAGATTCCTGATTTGAATCATCAAAATTTGGAATTCTATTTTGTTTTATATAATGGTTGAAAAAAATTTCATTTATAAGTCATTACCTAGAATCGATATATTGGCTAATATAGATGCACATTTGAAATTTTGGATAGGATTTATAGGAAGGATAAAAAATACCTTCTTTATCGGTACCAGCCTATTAGATGAAACTCTTCAAATTTTGCAAGACAGTATATTGGATTATTAATTTCAACTATAGTTCAAGGCTAATGCATTGACTTGTGAAATGAAAGTAAATTGAAACTGAACTGATTGATTTAGATAATTCTTTAAAATGATCTGTAGATGGAATTAGTTAAAAGAAAAAGAAGAGATAGCATCCTAGATGATTGATATGATCTATAGATACTGAAGCACATTAAAGGCGAAGATCTATTCTGATTTGCGTCCGATAGCCATGTTAAGCTAAATCAACCCAAAATCTGATACTTTTGATATGTATCACTTGATACTTTTGATATAACCAATACCGATACTATATTACAAACCATTGGCTGATAGCGATACCAAAACTAAGATTGTCAAACCTTGCAAAACCAAACAAACAAACAACGTTGTTCCCTGATGAAGCAAAAGCATTCTTCATTGTCATCATAAAAAATATTTCTCCATTTAGATTGAAGTTAGGCTGTGTTTGGTTGCAAGGAAAAGAAAAGGAAAGAAAAGTGATGGGAAAGTTAATTTCCATTGTTTGGTTGTATAGAAAAGTAAAAGGAAAGAAAGTGAGAGGGAAAATGAAATAAAAAACATATAGAATTTTTCTCTCTACTTTTCTCTCCCAAATCGGAAGGAACCCATTTTCTTTCCCAAAAATTTTCTTCCCTTTTCTGAGCCAAAAATTTTATCGACAACAAAAATTATCTTTTTGTTATTGCTCATTTTTTATTTTAGAAGAATGGTTTTGGATTGAGTTTAATAGAAAAATGAGACCCTTTAAAATATTAATTATAAATAAAATTATATTTCTTTCTAGTTTTCCTTTTCATTTTCATAAGCAACCAAACATGAGAAATCATTTTCCTTACCATTTTCCTTACGAGTATTGGGTATCTCGTCATAAAATATATTTCCATTCTTTCTTAATAATCACACCTCCTAATACAAGGGAGAAAATTCCTCTCTCTGTTGTTGGTTATGGCTTTACCTTGAGCTTGTGAGCTTCATGCCAAATGACATATCTCACCATCTTTCCTGAAGTTTCCCTTATCGTCTGTATGGTAATGAATAGCATAATCGATATATAATTGTTTCGTTTAGCAAACTGCAGTCGATCTTTCCATGTGAACTGTTTTGAAGTTGGTTAGCTTTATTTCCATATTTCCTGGAATATTCTGCCTACAAAATAGCTTCAAAGTTAGGAAAAACCGGTAGCAATTTTGGTCAATATGCCATGAGCTGCTGAGACGGTGGATTTCAGCGGTGGTGATGGATCTAGATTGGCGATGATGACAATGACAACAAATGTGGAGGATGCCGGCGGTAGTGATGGGCTTGCGAGGAAATTAGGGTTCGGGCTATGGTTTTGGTGGAGAAGCGGAGATTAGGTCGTGTTAGGGCTACTTGTGGGAGAGAGAGGCAGCGGATCTGGAAAATTAACAGTTCTGCTTCTTTTCTATTACAGAAAATCCTAAAATTACAGAAAAATAGAAAAAAATTAGGAAAATTGCAGGAAGTGAATTGACATCTATGGTTCAAAAAATTAGGGAATTTCTTTGTGGAGACAGGACGTGATGGATATGGTTTTGAGATTTTTCTTGGTTCTCGAAAATTTCTGAAAAATTCCAAAAAATTCCAAAAATCCTTTAAAAATTGAGGGAAAGAATAACATGAAGAAAATATCAGAAAATTCGTTTTGATACCCAAATTGACACAGAACAATTTGATGAAAGAAGGAAAAAGTGGAGAAAACAAGATCCGAGGCTTTGAAAGAAATGGTAATAGATGTCAAGGGCATCGTATCCAACCTAACAAACGAAAATCAAGTGAAAATCCAAGTAAAAACCAAATAAACTAAAATCAAAGCAACTATACCTCCATCAACCAATCATCAAAGATAGTCATAGCAAGAGCATATGAATATGTAAAGAAGTTATAGTCTGCATTCAGCAACTATAAACTGAATGCAGACCCTGAATGCTGATTGGCCAGAGAACAGAAAAATAAAAAGGACCGAAACCCGATAGACCTTCTATTTGCCCCCTTGCATCTGATCGTCGCCATATCACTCGTGCTCTGCGTATCCTAGTATGAGTATCACTATTCAAGAATGTTTGAGCAGCTTTCATACAACAGTACCTATCAAGATTTCACTCAAAAGCTGTTCATTTGGTCTAATATCTGTGAGATTTTTTTTCCCCAGTGGAATAACTCAGACGGCTCCTTAATCCTCAAGAAATGGTCATGGAGAAAATGGTCTTAGTGAGATCTCACTATTGCAGAGTATCAAGATCAAAGTGTTTTATGATGGGGAGAGCAGAACAGATTGATAAAACTTATGTCATATATAATGTCTATTAACATGCTAATTAAAAGATATTTAAAGCATTACCCTGGGTGGTTTTTTTTTTTTTTTTTTTTTTTTTTTTTTTTTTTTTTTTTTGGGGGGGGGGGGGATTTTGGGGGTGTGTGTGTGTGTGTGTGTGTGTGTGTTGGGGGTGCCTGTACAACGCAAGTTGAGGGAACTTACTGCCGGTGCAATGTACTGGATAACAAATTGGATTATTGACTCAGGGTTGCCAACTGGTTTTCTATCTACTACACAGTCACTTTTTCTTGAGTGAATCTATTATACATTTGAGGGGGACTGTCCACGGTTATTCCCCCACGGAATAGGTTTGTCCTATGTGACAGTGACAGTGGCAGTGACGCATCACCCCCACCCACCCCCACTCTCACCCACCATCCACCAAAAAGAACACCCAAAAACAAAAAAACACATACACCCATACCCAAATAAAAAAACCCTAAAACCCTAAGACAATACACACACTCACACACACTCCTCATTTGGACCCAATTTCGCACCCAGCGGAACATCCTGGTGGGGCCGGTGTTCTGGTTGTGTGGGAGGGTTTTTTGGGTGCATGTGTACTATATGCACGGGGTAGTCTCTTATACAATTAAAACGATGTTTTTAAATGGCTTTGTTAAGTAGGACAAAAGAATTGGTAGAAGGACAGCTGAGGTTTAATCTTAAGTAAACATTGAATAGGATGAGAGTTTGTGAAAAATTTTGGAGGAAAAATCTTAAAATTTTGGTGTAAAAATTTTAAAATTTTGGTGTAAAAATTTTGGGGGAAAATCCTAAAATTTTGGAGGAAATCAAAGTTTACGGAAACTAAAATTTTAAATTGTGATATTAACTAAAACTTTGAGGAACTAAATTCTCTTTGAAAACTAAATTTTAATTTAAAATTTTGAGCAAAACTAAATCCGAAGAAAACTAAAATTTAAATTTTAAGAGACTAAATCTGGAGTGAACTAAACTTTTAGGTGGCGTAAAATTTTTGGAGGGAACTATTTTGAACGTGGTTAAAAAAATTTGTTGGGTGTAATATTTTGAATGTGCCCGCAAATTTTTTGGGGTGATCTTGACGATGCTGCAATTTTTAAGTGAAGATTTTGTAAAGGGTTGAAATTTTTCGAATGAGTATTTTGAGTGCCTAGTGATCAGGAATATTTTGAGTGCCCTGCGACCTATGGTCATGAATCATGACTGGTACCCAACTAATGTAAGAGGAATATGTTGGTCGATTAGTTAAGAAGGAAATCTTTTGGCTCGGTTAAAAGGTGCAATCTGCACCATTTTTTCCGATGATCGGAACGGTTCATTTTGCCCTTTGCAAAGTGAAAGTGAACGATTCCGATCCTCAAAAAAGCACTAACGAGCATAAGGTCTACTGAACATCAAATGCAGCAAACAGAAAATTTTGCCTGAAAAATAAACAAAACCAGGTATCCGTAGAATATCAGACAAACCTGGAAGTCAATAGATGAGAAATTTTTTGTTCACCTCTTCGATACAAATTACTGTCAGTTCCACAAGGATTACTATCAATATGTACCGAAAAAATAACCACCGATTTAAAACAATCCACAGCCCCTTGATCCGCAGACAGTGTTCCCTCTATGACCCAAAAAAAAAGCCTTTATTGCCCAATCCCCAATGCCATCCTCCCCTCCAACTGCTTGCTCAACCTCTCGGACTGATGAGTGCCAAAAACCCGTCGTCGCCCCCGCCGCCGTGCTCCCCGTTGACAACGTCGCTCCTCAGCGACTCCGGCATGTCGATGCTTCCGCTGGCCTTGCCCTCCTCGTACGCCTCCTGCAGCTGGAGCGCGAACTCCAGGTTCCACAGCACGTCCCCCATCGACGGCCTGTCGACCCCGTGGTCGGACAAGCACTTCTCCGCCGTCTCCACGAACTTCTTCAGGCACTCGGGGTCGATCTTGCGCTTGACGTGCGGGTCGATTATGTCGTTGAACGTCCCCTTGCGTATGCAGCTCAAGGACCAGTCGGCGAGGCTGACCTGCTCCTTGGCCAGGCTCGGGTTGAGCGCGGGCCGCGCGCACAGCGCCTCGAAGAGCACCACCCCGAAGGAGTAGACGTCGGACTTCTCCGTCAGCTGCTGCCGCCTGAAGTACTCGGGGTCGAGGTACCCGAAGCTGCCCTTGACCACCGTGCTGACGTGCGCCTGGTTCATCGTCGGCCCGGTCTTCGACAGCCCGAAGTCCGACACCTTGGCGACCCAGTTCTCGTCGAGCAGGATGTTGGTGGTCTTCACGTCCCTGTGGATGATGGTGTACTTGGCCCCCGTGTGGAGGTAGTGCAGCCCCCTCGCCGCCCCGATGCAGATCTCCATCCTCTTCTTCCACGGCATCGGCTGCTTCTTCGTGTTGTACAGGTGCTCCCTCATCGTGCCGTACGCCATGTAGTCGTACACCAAGCACATCTCGCCTTCCTCCTCGCAGAACCCGATCAGGGAGACCAGGTGCCTGTGCCTCAGCTTGGAGAGCATCTCGATCTCGGTCTGGAACTCGTGGACCCCCTGCTCCGACGACGGGTTTGATCTCTTGATGGCCACTTTGGTCCCCCCGTCGACGACTCCCCTGTAGACCTTTCCGAAGCCTCCGACCCCGATGACGAGCGACTCGTCGAAGTTCTTGGTCCCGTGCCTGATGTCGGAGATGGCGAAGTGCCTGCAGAGGCTGGCGGCCGACATGGGGACGTGGCTGCTTGTTCCGCCGGAGACGGTGGACTTGCTTGCTGAGGAGTGGGAGCTGCCGTAGAGCGGGAGCCAGCCGGACCCGCGGGTCGACCCGCACGACAGGGACCTCTTCTTCCTCCGGTGGGCCACCACGAAGACCGCGCAGACCAAGCTGAGCGCCACCACTCCGCCCGCGGCCCCGCCGATGACGTGGGACCTTTTGGTCGGCTGGTCGAACCCGGCCGACACGAATCCCAGTATGGCCTCCTGCATCAGCGGCGACGGGACCGGGTTCGGCCCGGCCAGGTTCCCGGCGCTGTCGCTGAGCTTGAAGATCTCCAGGCCGTTGAGGATGGCGTCGTAGAACTCTGGCTTAGATTTGGGATTCGGATGCAGAGCGACCCACAGCGACTCGTCGTCGTCCGGCTGGTCGCCGACGAACGTGGCATAGTCCTTGTGCACCGGTACGGATTCCCCCGACGCCCAGCCGACGACGTCGGCCGCGGTCTGAGCCGTCTGATTGTTGACATAGATATCAAACACCCTCTGATTCACTTTGCTCAGCTGAACCTCGCACATATGTAATCTCACCATGTAGCTGAAATTTGCGTCCACGTTGAAGACCCAAGAGAGATTGTAGTTTACGTTCACTTCGCTGTCGGGCCCCATGCTTCTCAGGCTCCGGTACACGTCGGCCGGCGCCAGGGTCCTCGCGTCGTCGCTCGGGTACCGGATCACCGACCCGTTGCCCGTCCCCGTCACCCCGACCGCGGCCCCGAAAACGTACGGGGAATCATCGTACCAAGTCCGAGACATGCCCGAATCGTTGGTCGGCGGGATGTACTGCCCGCCGACGTTCAGCCTGTACATCGTCTGAAGCGCCCTCGACCCGACGTCCTCCGTCATCTTGTCGTTGCCGACGAGAACCGCGGGCTGGCTGAAGATGTTCGGCATGGAGACTACCTCGATGCCGTTGATGAAGGCGTAGGATCCCGGGTAGTTCCTCGACGGGGTGAAGGTCAGGCTCAGGAACCCGTCGGCCGAGGGGGTGAGGGCGAATTCTTTGACGAGGTATGCTTGGGTGAGGGCCTGGGCGGTGATGTACGCGCTGAAGTTTCTCAACAGGGTGACGCCGCCGGAGGCCGTGACGTCGAAGTAGCAGTTAGATGCGTTGAGGGAGCCGTAGGCGGTCGGATAGAAGTGCAGCCGGACCCAATGCCGCCTGCCGAAGACGGCGAACCTGTAAGTGGACTCTGAGGTGAAGATGTTTGCGGTCATGTAAGGAACAGGGGAGGTGATGGCGGGGTCTTGGAAGGCGGCGGTCGCCGGTTGGGAATTGCTCGACGTTAGGAGGCCCTCGGCAAAGGACTCCCCCATCCATTGCCGCTCGTCGGCGTCGGTGCCGTTCTCGGTCGACCCGCAGTTGAGGAGGGTGGAGTCGGCCGGGGAGTATTGGGCTGAGAGCAGGGGGATTTGGGGGGCGAGGAGGAGGAGCAGAGCATGAAGGATGAGATTCATGGCGAATGGAGGAGACCCGATTGAATGATTGGTTGATGGAATTTGGTTCTTTTTTCGGCGTACAGGAAAACAGGGGAATGGATCCTGTACGCCGAGGGAGGGATAAGAGGGGAGATTAGGGTTTCCTCTGCTTTGTTATTGGATTGGATTGGGCTAGGCCATGGCCAGAGGTGTGAATTTTGAAAGGATTTTTTTTCTTAAAAAAAATAAATTAGATTATTTTTTGGTGGAATTTGAGGAACAGAGGAGAGCAGAGATCATGGCTTCGGTCTCTGTTTTTTCTCTCTCTGCTGAGTTTTTTGGGAAATTTTTTGGGTGTTTTTGTTTCTCTGCGCCCTGTTTTTGCGTTGGAGGAGAGAGAGAGGGGATTGACTCGGACAAAGGATGGCGGTTGGGGTTTTTGGGGAGGGGGAGGAAATGGCGGGGGTTTTCTGTTATCATTTATTGGAGGGAAACGGTTGAGGTGAGGTGGCAGGTGAGGGCTGATCGTAGCCGTTGAAATTGGATGGACGGCTGAGATTAGAATTATGGAAGCATGGATCATTTTCGGTTTTTCGATTTTCGGTTGCTTTTGTTCTTGAGGAATTTGGGGATTGAATGACTTTTTACCATTGGGGTAATCATTTTGAAAAGGCTACATTGAGCTTTTTTATTTTTAGTGTTAATCGGTGTTGCGGGTCAAATCCGCCTAACAATGAAATTTGTACATTGTGTAATCAAGATTATGGTGATTGCAAGTTGTTGCTGGTCAAGTCCGCCCAAAAGAATTTGTATAAGGGGAATCACTGGTACAGTGATTACAAGTGGTGATGTTGTCGATGAGGCTAGTACGACTTGGAATGCGCTTCGTAGGCGAAGGATCCAAGGTCGCCGGTTGGTCGCCGACCGCTGGTAGGTGAGCCGAGCTTCCTACAAGGAGAACAGCTCGTCAGAAAGGCTGGATTGGTTGTCAACCCGTATCCTCTCCTATGGTTAAGTCGGTGGATGACTTTTAAGGAGTGGGTCGAACACGCTGGGCGATCTTAAAGTAGATTGGCTTTGCGTGGCAGACTTATGACGAAGGCACAGATATATGGAGGATATCCGACCTTGAGTATTGAATATGAGTTTTAGATTTCAACTAACCAACACGTCCTTGGTGGCTAGAGGGATGTATTTATAGTGTCGAGAGTCGGTTGATCGTCGTTTAGTCATCTGTCGCTTTTGCTCAGCTGGAGCACAAGTGGGGACTCGATAGGTCGACGAGGGTGTCAGAGATATTTACGAATTAATGGGTGTCAGAAGGTGTCAGAGATATTTACGCATTAATGGGAGACGCAATGTGCGACCATCAGTTATCGTTCTTAAGCTCTGGCATTAATTGGAGGCGTATGTGGCCCTACGCCACCGTGTCAGTGATATTTGTGTATGCTAGATCGTCCTTAGGGAGAGCCAAGCTCGGCGTCCGAGCTTGGCATCCTTAGACTCTCTGGCCGTGCTCATTGTTTGGAGAGTAGGCGAGCTTCTTCCACGCTAGGCATGCGAGCTTCCTGCTTGATCAGTTGACGAGCTATTCTCTTGACTCTGTTAGTGAGCTTGCCGCCCAGCAAGGCGAGCTTCCCAGTGTCGGGGTGATCTTCCATTCGGGATGGTCGGAGAGCTGTTTGCTTGGGCTTCGAATATATGGTCCTTTATTCTCTGGGCCAGCCTTAAGGCCGTAACAATTGCACACGTCATTCGAGCTCGAAATGGCAAGCCCGACTCAGCTCGGATGACGTGGCGTACTCCCATTAGATGATGGCTGGTGGGCGGCATTTAATTCGAATTGGCCGCCAAATCTCTTAGGTCATCATGGCGAGTCAGCGGCGGGGAGGATCGAGGTGACTGACCATTCAGAACATGACGCGTGGCTAAGGTGATCGTGGGGGGAAGTTGAGGCGTCAGACTCGCCCAGATCTTGCCACGTGGCCCGCCTCCGACGGCTGAGATCGACCAATCCTCTCTATAAATAGAGATGTGGGGGCAGCGATGGGGAGTTTCTGCACTCATTTTCAAAAAATTTGCTTCCCCCCGTCGTTGCTGAAAGCTCTCACTATCGTTCGTCACGCCGTCGTTAGTCCGTTGCCGTCAGAGCTCCGTTCATCCTATTGCTTTCTAGATATTCTCTCGATCCATCCAATGGATTCATCTCCTTCTTCTGCTTCCAATTCCTACGTCGAGGGGTGGTTCGACGACTTTGAGGGTGGCAGCGCCGTAGAATCGGAGGAGCCGGTGGTGTCTTGGCCGGAGGAGCGGGGGAAGACCCAGTCGTAGAGCTTGACATTGCCTCGACGTCGGCGGTCAAAAGGGACCCCAATAAAGGAAAGGGGCCCAGATCGATCGTCAGGGTTTTGGGGGGCGGCGAAGTTACGACTGCGGTACCCGCGGAGATCCTGGCCATAATGTCCCAAACGCCGACCTCCTATATGCTCCTTGTCCGCTCCAACTACATCAGGCCGCCCTACACTGTTCACCTCCCCGAATACAACAAGCAGGTTTGCTCCCCAAAGGACAATGAGGTCGGCGTCTACTACCCGACCTTTGCCTTTGGGCTCCGGTTCCCACTCCATCCCTTCCTCCTGCTCATCCTCCATTTCCTCGAACACCCCCTCTTCCAACCGATGCCGAACTCCATTAGTTGCATGATCGGCTTTCGCGTTCTTTTTTCCGGCAGCGGCATAAGTCCGACCCTGCCGTTGTTCCAGTACTTCTATGAGGCGAAGCGGAAAGGGGCGTACTACTACTACGTCTGTGCGAGGAGGGGTCGGCCTCTCGTTCTCAATATTACGGGCAAGATTAGAGACTGGAAGGAGATGTTCGTTTTCGTCTCGATGCCAGCAGACTTGGCTCTGAGGTCGAACTGGGGGACGTTGAATCCCTGGTGAACACTGAAGTGGTCCTTGAGGAGGGTGACCTGGAGAATGCCAAGATCCTGGAGGAGATTCCCAAGGAAAGCATGAACTTCCGGGACTTGGTCACGGATGAGCAGATCGTCCAGCACGTCTGGCTCGAATGTATTCAGAGCTTAGCGATCAACTCCTGATATGCTCACCCTGATCTATCTTCTTTTTGCAGGTGCGGCCATGAGTCTCCCAAGGGAAGAGATGATGAAGATGGCCAGGGATGCGATGACCAAGGAGCAAGCGGCCAATGGCAAGGGCAAGGAGCAGGTGGCCAAAGGATCGACGAAGGTCGAGCTGAAGAGGAGCAAGGAGGGGCCGACCACCGCTCGGACCGAGAAGGCGGAACGAAGAAAGAAGGCGAGGAAGGAGCCTACGCCTGCCGCTCCCCTCTCTCGTCCAAGCGAGGCCGCACCGGCCCGCCCCATCGACCTCGACCCGGTCGATGAGCCGATGACCGACCTGACAGTCGCCGCGTCCCAGGGTCTGTCGGTCGACGTGATCGTCGCGATCCCCATCCGTTCAGTCGCTCCTCCCAGTTCTCCGATAAGGTCAGCCCAGACCAGTCGGGCTGCGACTGTTGAGCGCTGGCCTTTCGGGTGCTTGCCGTCCTGGCTGAGGAAGCCGGGACACCGAAGCTGCAGGCGGCGCTTGCCAGCTTCAAGTCGAAGAAGGCCGAGATCCTCGCCCTTCCGCTGGGGGAGATCGTCGCGCCACTCTACCATGTGGGCGTCAAGGAGTCAATCTTTGATGAGGCCGGGGTAGTGGCCCGCCTGACGGAGAACAGTACACTGCCAAGGGACCGAGAGTCCTTAGCGAATGTCGATGTCGAACGTCTCTGCGATACGGTCGTCTGGTACAGCATGCATGTTCGTCGCTTTCTTTATTCAAATGCCAGTCTTTTTTCTTTTTAGATGCGCTCATGCATTTGGTTTCTTCTGTAGACGGTCGCAGCGATGGTGTCCCTCTACGCACACGTCAGTGTCGAACAGGGCCGGGGCGGCCCTTGGGAGGAAGGCGGCCGCGCTCAAGGAAGCCGAGGGGAAGCTGAAGGTCGTCAACGACAAGTTGACGAAACTCTGGGAATAGTACGGGACCCAGAAGGAGACGATCAAAGAGCTGGAGAAAATCAGGGAGGAGGCGGAGTGATTCGGGATAAAAATTGTATATCTATCCCCCCATTTCGGTGCTCTTTGTGCATGTATCGTTCACATTTTAGCTCCATTACTCGCGTTTTCATGATATTATCATATTTTGGAGATTATCGTTTATATATGCATAAGACACAATTTTTACAGCTTATTAACATCTTCATCTTAGTCTCCTATTATTTTTCAGTTGAAGTTCGTGAAGTTCCTATTCCAACGCATATTTTTCCAAATTTTTAGAGGTCGGAGAAATTTACTGCATTTTTGGAAGACATAGTGACGGTGCTGAAAATTTCTGGTATGGAAATTCTGCTTTTTCCCTTTTGTGCAGAATTTTGCTATCATTCCAAAATATATTCCGGCCTATTGATATTTTTCAGTCGTAGTACACTTTGTTACGATTCCATCGCCGCCTGGAACGCGTCATTTCGAGGTCGGATGATTTTTCTAGAATTTTTGCAAGACAGTGTGCCAGTGCTGAAATTTTCAGCTGCTTTGGGCATTGCTTGCGGGTTTTGGGCCAAAATCCGACCCGTTTGACTTATTTCCAGACCCAGTTCGGCTGAGGACTAGTTTAGGGTTTCACCCCCTCTATTCCACTCATTCCACTCTCCTTCTTCTTCATTCTTTGGGTTAGAGGCCATTGGAGAGGAGCAAGAAAGCTTGGAGGAGCACAATCATTGGAGGGAAAGTTGTATTTTCTTAAGAGAAATCTTTGGTGATCTCTTCCCTTTATTTTGTGTATTTGATTTTGGTTATTGTAGTAATATTGGATGATGGTTTTTAGAGATGAAAATGTCTATTGTATTGCTGTGAGTAGCTAGATCTCATTGTGTGTGGTTGTGTGGTGATGTTGCTTGCTTGGGCTATGGAATTTCAATTCTAGCATGTTCTAAAGTTTATGTGGTAGGATTTTTTGGGATATACTTTGAATTAGGGACCCTAGTGGGTATCCCTTGAGTGGAGTTTGCCTATTGGTACCATTCATATATGCTTGGTTGTTTATTATCTCGATTTTTCATACCATACTTTCATTGCACACAACGTGTTCGATAAAATGCCAAATCCACCGATTGCTCATTCCTCAGTCGGAAAGACAATTGAGTTATCCTCGGATTGAACCCATATGCTTAACAACCACATCCACACACACCACACAAGCTTCCTCGCCTATTTTCCTCCCCGATACTTCCACCCTAGGTTGTTGATTTGGTAGATGGTTTCACACACATTTCCACTGTTAGCTTAGTTGGTTGTAGCTTCGCCTTTATCTATCCTTTATTAATTAAACTTGCGATTGCAAAACGACTTGTCCACGTGATCCGACCCGGTCTCACCGGATATAAATCTATTACTTGACGCCCTTCTACACTTGGGAGTAGCGCTCAAGCATCACATACTTGAGACGCGTTCAAGCACGGAGCAGACTGCCAGGGACGAGGAGACCCAGAGGGTTGCTGCTGAGAACGTCATAGCTCAGGAGAGGGAGGCCAGTGCGAAGAGGACCGCCGACCTCGAGTGGCGAGTGGCGGAGATGGAGAGGATCGATGTGGAGGCGATTAAGTCGGAGGCTGTCCGCCAGTATCAACTCCAGGAGTTCATCCCCGCCCTGACAGATTTGAGGGCTGAGGGCTTCAATGAGGGTCTGAAGGCTCGCCTTGATAGGGTCAAGAAGGGTTTGGGAAAACTTTACCTCAACATGGATGTTGACCTTCTCCAGTTTGTCGTCGGCCTCCGACGACGAGGGGGAGGCTTCCCTCCCGGCTGATGTCGAAGGGACGGAGGCTCCTGCCAGGAGCGATCAGGCGGTCGACTAGGTGAACGCTCAGGCCGCAGAAGGCGATGACCGAGTGGAGGCTCCGTAGTCGGTGGCACCAATGTATGGCCGATAAAATTCACAGAAAGAGGAAAATACATGTGGGCATTGAGACAATACCACCACAGGACAATGAGTTCATGTCCATACACTCACCCCTCCCGGAACCCCGTGAAAAGGAAAATCCAGAAATAAAATGAAACATCATTAAATGATGCACGTACTGGGGAGGTGTTGGACAGAAAGAACACAATTGTCGACTATATATTCACGTATCATATTTCTACTTCCACTACAAAAGCGATCCACACTCCGTTGAGAAAATGCAAGCGCAGAGATTGGCCAATGTGGAACGGGGCAATATAAGTAGAGCTGGACTCGCTTATGAAACATGAAGTGTTCGGATCTAAATTACAGACACCATAAGGTGTCAACTATGTGAGCATAATGAGTATTATACAAATAACATAAACATGAAATCGTATGCTATAAGGCACTGCCTATAGCTCAAGGATTTTTCGCTGAAACTGGGGAATAAACAATAAAGTTGAGTTTGACTCACTTATATAAATGATACATCAAACTCCATAGTTATAAATTTCGAATACCTTACGATTTGGCAAAGGAAATTTGGATATGCTGATATTGGATGTTGTGATAGTATACCTCTATGGATTTCTTGATAAAGATACTTTCCATATTTCCTTAAATGCCTGAATTGACTTCGGGACGTCTATTCTATTGAGGAGATAATAAATATTATACAACCAGCGAATCCACTGACAAATCAATGATTCCTACTAAATGTTGTCTTTGCATCTTAAAAAAACAAAGGACATGGTTTGAGATCATAGTTGTAAACAACTTAAATCTCATCGGATCTCCTGAAGAGAAAACCGAAATATCTGATCTAGCATGACTATCAAATATGATATGAAAGTGTAACGGCCTGTTTTCAACAACACAACTATTTACATATATAACCTATTTTCAAATTTTTTTAAAAAAATATTTTACAATGGTTCGTCAAGAGTTTTATGATTTCAAAATTTTCTTATAAAAATATTTTGAAGTATCAAACTAGTTATGGAGTATTTTAGAAAGTTCACATTTCATCAAATACCTCTAACTAATCTGATAAAAAGTTTATTTTCAATTATTACTGGTTTGGCTTAATAAATTTATTTTCTATACAAACATCATCAAAACGATTTCAAACTTTTACAGTAACATTCTATGATCATTTAGGGCTTCTCATATTAATTTCGTAATTTTCTGAAGTCAAATCAATAAAGAACCCGCAGACCTGCTTATTAAACGTTTTGGCCCAAAGCAGGATCTCCGTAGCTCAAACCCTAAAACGGACTTCGTATTCGCGATCCTCGAGACAATACGAACCCGTAGGTATGTTTTCGTAATTTTTTAGACACGTTTACTAGTAGGGGCAAAATCATAATTTCGTTACAAAATGACTTTTCACTAATAACTTTTTAACCCACCTTAATTACCTTAACCTAAACAAAAATTAACCTAACCATAACTAAAACGTGTTAGGAGATACGCTTAAAACTTTCCAACCCTAGTCAAAAGTTACACCTAAATACATTTATAACCCACCTAATGTATTAAATACCTTTGGCTAATTAAACCTAATTACTAACTTAATTACTATAAAACCCTACCCTAACCCATCTTCCTGACTCGGCCCAGGCCCGTGCCCTAACTCTCTCTCTCTCACCCGTAATCTCTCTATCTCGTTCTCTTCTAACCCTAAACTCACGCAACCCAACCCCTGCTCTCACCCCTAACCCCTACACACATACACAGCCTCTCTCTCTCTCTCTCTCTCTCTCTCTCTCTCTCTCTCTCTCTCTCTCTCTCTCTCTCTCTCTCTCTCTCTCTCTCTCTCTCTCTCTCTCTCCTCTTCCTCCCTCTCTCTCTCCTCTTCCTCAGCGAACCCGCGGCGACCCATGCCCTCGCCGTCGACCGCCTCAGCTCCACCGGAGCGGCGCATCTCCGAGTGCCCAAGACCCCTGCCTGCTGCTCGCTTCCCACTCTCCACACTCGAAACCACGTCGTCGCCGCTGTGAAGCTCCGCTTCGCCGCTGACGCAGCTCCAAGCAGCTCCGACGAGCTCACACCGACTGTCAGCACGCACTGTCATGGCTTGTTTAGCCATATATGGCGATTGACGTGGTATTCCTCTATACACGAGTGAAGGGAGTATGAGGAGTTACTAAGAGGTGATATGGCGTGTATATGGCTAGTGGCAATCGTGTAATTCCGCGAAGAGTGTAGGGGCATTTTGGTCATTTGGATATATTGGTGGAAGTGTGTGTAGAGAACGGTGGGTGTGTAAAGTAATATCATACTTGTAAATTTTGAAAGAGTGGGTTAGTGTGAGATGGGCTAGTGTGAAAAGGGATGGGATTAGTGGCATGCTCGTAAATTTTTAGAAAGGTCAGGGACAAAACGGTCATTTGGACTAAAGATGCCGTGCGTACATACTAAAGTTGTGTGTGCATAAAGTAATGGTAAACGTGTAAATACTTGAAACTTGAGGGGTAATTTTGGGAGGGTATTATAGTCATTTTAGCTTGTGCATGCTTATCCTAAAGAAGAATCTATTGCTAGATAGTTGTAGGAATTTCTAACTTCTTCTTTAATCTTCCTTTCTTTTCTTTTCATTGTCTATTTCCCCCTCTCCCCTCCTTAGACCAGGCCGAACCCCTCTCCCCCCATTTTTAACTTTATCAAGACACAAAACCCCTAATCTTACTTCCAAAAAAATTCAATGAAACCCTAGCTCTTCAAGGAGGAAGAAAGGTGGAAGAAAGAGAAAGGAAAGAGAAGAAGAAAGGGGATTTCTTGATGTAGGAATTCTAACATGGTTAGGGAATTTTTATTTAGGATTATGAGAATGCTATGATGTTATTTTGCTTGCTCATGACCTTGAATTCATGGATTATATGTGCAATAGATTAAAAAGATGACATTTTTCTTGGTTTTTCTTAGCTAATTACCCTCCCTCGAAATCCAGATTTTTTGTTGTGTGTTTCTTCTTCAATTCTGATCTCTGTGGTTTGATTTACTCTCTTAAAAAAATATGTAAGTATAGATTTTGAAGTTCTACCCGAGATTCATATAAAATATGACATATGTTGAGTTCAATAAGCATGAGTAAAAATTCAATGTTTGCAATATGTTTGGAATTCTGTCAAACTGGACACAGTTTAGAAAAATGAAGATTATTACCTGCACACTCTATGGATTTTGCTGATCTTAGTCTTGTTGAAAATTTAACAAGTTTATCTACAAATTCATCACAGTGCATATTTGTCGAATTTCTAGCTGTAACCTGCCTAAAATTGGTTTTTACTATAGACCCAGAATTCTGTTTGAAAAACAGTCTGGGCATACTGCACCAAATAAATCACCATAAATTTTCTAGTTCACATTTCTGCATGAAATTTTATGGGTGAACCCAGGACTATTATATCTTCAACTTTCATTCAATGAGTCTTGTCAAATTCACAAGATAAATTGTTTAAATATGCTGACCTTGTAGCTGTTCCGGCAATTTCAGCATGCTAGATTGTGTTGGATGAAGTTGGAATTGTGTGGTAATGCTAATTTTCGACTCCAATATGCATGAATGATGCTGATGCATATATGAAAGTTTAGTTATGCTATTTGTTACTAAAATTGATGGTATAACCCTCTTCATTTATGTGGCGTTCGCTATATGTTAGTGCAAATGCCCGTTGAATGTGATATTAAAAGAGCTTGGAAAATGGTCATTAAAATGTTGTGCAATGTATTACATTTGTGAACTTGTATATGGCCATTGAATATTATGACACATGACATGTTAACTGGGATGTCTCGATCTGCTCTAAGGCGGGTGAACATCCTTGTATTGGGATGGGGGAAGTTTGGGTATAACTTAACTACAATGGGCTGGACTGAGAAGTTGGAGAAAGAGATATGTGATATGTGATATTTATTTCCCACTCGCCTTTACCAGGAGTGGAGGGGACATACGGAGGTTGTGTTATTATGTGAAGAGCCTCACTCCTGCCAGGGACGGGGGAGCTGAGAGGCCCGGCGTACAGTGCCCCCGTGTCCACTGCGTCGTGTGTTATGTTCACCCCAAATTTGGGGTGAAGTCCAGGCCCTTATCTTTAGGTGATACCCAGGCTTCCAAAGAGTAGCTAACATCTGCTAACTAATAAACTTTGTGTGTGTTGTTGTTGGACGTTTGTGTGTTGTATTTTTCATCTTGGTTGATTGTACTCCTATTGCCTTTACACTCATAACCCCTAAATGATTTTCCCTACCCTAGTTAGTTTCCTACTGGACACGTTTGACGTGCTCATTTTACTTTTCAGGTCTTGAGCAGGCGACACCAGAGCAGAATCTCCCTGAGGAGATTACCCAGTCGTGAGCCGTCCCCTTAGGCACACTACTCTTTTTGGGATATGTCTTGTAGTGTGAGTGGGATCGAGTAGTGAGCGAGCTGTCTTTTGTAGCTGTGGTATGGGTTGGTAGCTTGTCGTACTTCTCTTGTACACTTGAGTTAGTTTCACTTTGTACTTGATACTGGTGTGTAGTACTATCTTTAATTATGTAGTTCTGTGGTCATGTACTTTCTGTGATGGCTATTTGTGTTGTTTCCCTTTTTTATATAAATGTGATGTATGATCCCAGCATTTGCAGTGGCTTGCTTATTATGTGTTTTCTTTTCACGCTTGGTGTAATACCGCGGCTTGTCAGGCTCCATCCTCCCTTTTTCCCACGGTATGGAATACCATATAGTGTATTGTGAGAATGTGGCGTGACAAGTTTAGTGGTGGCCCATGCAGGTCCACTCTCACTGCGACATGTGAAAGGATGATACATCAAACGCTTGATGCCATCACATATGGTATTAATTCCTCCTGTGTTGTCCTCTTTTTCTGCAGAATGGATAGTGGAAACGGGATATCTTCGTCAGAGATGGAGCATGCTGAGCCCTCTTTGATGGAGAAGATTTTGCCGGGTTTCTAGGCGAGTCTGGGTCAGCAAGCTGAGATGCTCGCCAAGATGCAGGGTCAGAAGACCCCAGGCTTCAAGTAGTTTAGGGCAATGAAGCCGAGGACTTTTTCTGGCAAGAAGACTGCATTGGAGGTCGATAGTGGTTACGGCGCATAGAGGATGACCTCACAGCTGTTGGATTTCCATTGTGTAAGGATCCTGGCTATGGGAAAAACACTAGAAGGGTGGTTGAATAGTGTTTATACAGTTTAAAAAGATAGTTACACCAATTTAAATGTCTAACCAACAAAATAGTGCGGAATAGAAATTAAACCCAAAATGAAACAAATGCAAACGCAAGGATGTTTCAAGGGTTTGGATTACCCAAGTCACTTCCCGACTTGTTCCTGGTAATCCTACGTCCCTTCAACCCGGTTAACAACCGGATACTCAAGTTAGAACCCTAACTTGAGGTTCCCTTAAAACCCATCTGTAGCAACCCTACAAGTGAAATCGAAATACAATCGATTGACCTTGACTCCCACAACTTGGGAGCAAGCAAACCACTATCACAACCCGAGAGCAAATTCAAATAACGAAAGTTATGAAATATGAAAGCAACACTTACAATCACCTATGCCTTGAAGTAGAACTTGAAGGAGAAGTGTGTTGTGTGTTGAAGACTATTTTGGTATAGAGGAAAAGCCATTTTTCTTACTGCACCAAATGCCTAGAAGATATCTCTTTGGTTCTAGGTTGGATAGCAAGAGATTGAAGATAGAAATTCTCAGGGCTTTAGGATTTGAGAGCTTTGATCTTGAGAATGAAAGCTTGAATGATCTTGCAATGGAATAAGTAACATCTCAATGGAACAGTAGATGCTCCTTATATAGGTTTCTCAAATACTTAAAACAGAATTAGCAAAAACCCTTTTGGAATCCGTGAGAAAACTCTCAACGGATAGAATCTGCGCTCGCGACAATCGACTGTTGAGGAAACCACAGTCGACTGCTGCATAGTCAGATAGGGTAGGTGAGAATTCATAACGGTAACTTACCACGTTGACAGTCAACTGATGAAGCATAGACAGTCGACTGTTGAACCAACAGGCAACTGTAAATCCTACTACATGCGACTGACCGAAGATGGGTAAGTTGAAGAAGTCTGGAAAACATCTAGGATAACAGGACAGACGACTGATGAAGAGAAGGCAGTCGACTGTTAATCAGAACAGGCGACTGTAATTCCTTAAACAGACGACTGTCAAAACCCTGAGATTTTCCAGAGAGTTGAGTCAACAATTAGGTTCACAGACAGACGACTGATGCAGCATTGACAGTCGACTGATCCAATGGACAGTCGACTGTAAATCCAACATAAGTCGACTGGCTGAAATAAACAGAGAGACTAGGATTTGGGCAAAAGACAGACAGGCGACTGATTAACGAAACACAGTCGACTGTCACTTGGACAGGCGCCTGTGAATCATTCATAAGTCGCCTGAAGAAATAAAACAGAGAAGCCCAAAACTAGACTGTAAGAGTTTGTGCATAACAGGCGACTGTAGAACAAAACACAGTCGACTGTTTTTGAGACAGGCGATTGTAAAACGTTCAGCAGTCGACTGTTATAGACATGACATGCACAATCTAGTTTGAAATGAATTGGAGTCAAAGGAAGCTTGAACTAAAGACATCCTAAGACAGAAATGAAGATGTGTGTGTGCTCCAACAATGTTCTACTTCTAAGCTACATACTAGAAGAGAAATAGGAAAGTTACATTTGACGAACTCTCTCTTCTATCCAACGCATGAGCTTAAAGTCTTCTAGGATCTTCAATCACCATCTACGATCATCCAATCCATTTCATTTGCCTTCAATGATCTTTGAGTGTCATCCATTGCAAGTAGATCTTCATACTAAGCTTAGGCAATGGATTAACTACAAAATAGGGGATTAGTCACAAGTATTTATGTTTGCTCATCATTAACACCCAGTAGGGAGAAGTCCAATACTCAACATTTTCCCCCTTTTGATGATGACAAACAAACATAAATAAAAAGATAAATAATTGTACTTAACGAAAAACTTATTGCCCCTACATAGATGCCAATCAAGTTAGTCAACAAATATTAGGGCATCTATATATCAATTGAAGCAAATGAGTAAGATATGCATGAATGAAATGAATTTAATACATGAAATCTAGGATTTTAAATCCCTATTCATTGTATCTTACTCCACCTGAATCTAAGGCAACTTCAATCTTAGATTCAAGTGTTATTAGTATAAACTTAGCTCATTCATTATGAATCTATGTGTTTATTTCTCTCCCCCTATGGCATTATCCAAAAGGTGGGAGTAAAAATAACAACAACAATCGTGCTAAATAACAACTATCAACAATCAGAGAGTTTAAGGATTTATAATACTAAAACTCATAAAACCACATCATAAACTTATGTGAATAGAGGAATGGAAGTCCAATATCAACATTTGAGATACACGAAGAAAACATATTATCCCAAATCACATCACATAAGGAGTACATCATATATGGAGACAATATCGCAAAATTCACACAGATACGATAAGCAATTATACTATGTGTGAAACATAAGGAGAAACTGCAATATCATATATATATAAACGAGATATCACACGAGTACAAGTCAAATGTACATCAACATGTCCAACAAAATACATCATGATCAAAAAAAAATACTACATCATGATCTCAAAAATACATCAAAATATATCATCACTACAGAAAAATCTCCATCATAGAAACATCACTAAAAAAAATCTATGAGTGAGGGTCTCCAGGAGCAGCAGATGAAGAATCAGGCTCTGGGTCAACAGTGGTATCCTCTGGAGGAGGAGCAGCAGGAGCACCCTGAGTAGCAGCTACGCCAGGATGCACAACGAGATCAGTGATGATGGGTGGAGGAGGCTCACGAGGCTAGGGAGGAACAAAACGTCTCAGATGCTCAGGGAAAGTCATGCCCTGATGCTGGAAATAAAGGAAAGCCAACTCATATAGACCAGAAACCATCTCAAGGAGAATGTCAAGAGAGGATGGAGCAGAGGTAGATGGCTGGTCTGCAGGAGGAACCGTGGAGGAAGACGGAGCAGAAGTGGATTTCCTCTTCTTTGATGCAGACTGCAGAGCCGAAGAGGACTTCGACTTTGCAGAAGCATCAAGGAGAGGACCAAAAGGCACGGGCTCGAAGGGAGACAAGTCAATCCCAAAATGTCGAAAGACAAGAGTGAGAAGACCACCGCAGGGAATGTGAGAGGATGAGGAAGTAAACTCGACCTTGTCCATCTTGTCAAGGAGGACACTGGCCCAGTTCACGGACATCTCGGAAAAGATCGCGTACATACACCTCAGTATCTCATAGGAAGGCTGGTCAGAAGATCCGTACTTTGGCAGGATGTTGGACTTCACCACGCGGTGAACAGCCCAACCCCGAGCCGAGAACATGGACGACCTAACACCAGAAGATAGAGCTGAGGGTATCTCACGAAACATGTCCCGGAGGACGGACTGATCAAGCTCATCAATGTCAGAAATGCAAATGTCCGAAGGAAGAGATCCATTGGAGGAAATTCTAAGTATGGTCCCTAATAGAGTGGGATCAATGAGAATGGGGGTCCCCTGGACAACAGTGTCATTGACTCCCGTGGTCGAATACTCACCGCAAACGCGGTTAGCATAGAAGAGCTTAACCAAAAATGGATAAGCCCGAGGAGATTCGCTCTGAGAGAAGCGAAAAAGGTCAGCCAATCGGGTAGCAGATAAAATCTCTAAAAGTCTCTCAGCGATGAAGGTGGGAAAAATGATATATCGCTCTCTAAGAAGTTTGATCCCTATGAGAGAGTGAAACTTTGCCAAGTATAAATCATCTCGGCAAATGGGAACGAGGGGATCAGTTGGTGGAGCGACAGGGGTTTCTTCTTCGGAACTCGACTCTGAGGGGGAAGAAGAAGTCTTAGCACTAGGCTCATTGATGCGAACACCAATGGGCTTGCGCTGACGCTTGATCAGGGGCTCAATGTCAGAAGAAGAAGACCCAGAAGGAGAATAACCCTGCGAAGTAGAGTGATAGGGAGATTCGGCTTGCTAGGATCGGGCATTATATGGTTTCTTGTTCTTGGCGATAGAAGGCTTAGGAACCCTAGGACGCTTAGAAGCAATGATCTTTCCCTTGCCCTTAGTCTTGGGAGGCATTGCACAGTCAATCGAACGATTTGAAAGGAAACGTACGAAATAGGCAACGAACGAAAGAGCCAATGAGAGAAAATCAAACCTAGTCGAAAGCCACGACGAGACAACGAAGAAGCAATCGACAGACGACGAAGAGAAGATCGACGGCGGAGAGATCGACGGCAATGGATTTGAGCAGGGAAGACGAACGGTTTCAATCGGAGGAGAGAGAAAACGTGGGTTTGAAATGAAAAATCTCGATGATTTAATGAAGAGGCGAAATAATCTGGGCCGTTGGTTCAAAGAATTGACGGCTCAAATCAAAGCAGTGAACCGCCACAACAGAAAACAGTCGACTGATGAACAAAAGTCAGTCGACTGGCTGAAGTGATATGAAATAAGCTTAGGATGACAGACAGTCGACTGTTGAGTAACCTACAGTCGCCTGTCCGAGGGACAGTCGAATGTATTATACCCTTCAGTCGACTGACTGAGAAATCGATAAAATTGATCAAAAAGACAGAGACTACTGACGAAGTTGATCAAACAGTCGACTGTAAAGTCGTCAACAGTCGCCTGAGCGAAAGATGCAGTCAGCAGACAGAAAGGATAGAGTAGGGCAGTCGACTGTCGAAGGAAAGACAATCGTCTGTCCTGGTCCAAAAATGTACAGAGAAGTTAAAAATCCAGAGGATATGCACAAATCACCCTAGGACCTATACTCTAATCATAAACTCATCATAAAATCAATATCACACAATAAATCATTGATAACATAAATCTCTTAAAACAATCTGAAAACTCATGTAATCAAAGAAATCCCAATTGCCTTTCTTAAAACAAATATATGATATAACAAACGAAGAGCGGCAACATGATGAAATGAGCTCGAAAAGTGTTATAACAAGAAAGTTGAGCTCCTAAATTTCAGATTCACCCATAATCCCTAATTCTCCACGCAACCTCACAAATGAATCTTCTTTAAGAGGTTTTGTGAAGATGTCGACAATTTGTTTTTGGGTTTCAATGTACTCTAAGATGATGTCCTTTTTAGCTACATGATCATTGATAAAGTGGTGTCTCACATCTATGTGTTTGGTACGGGAGTGATGTACCGGATTCTTGGAAAGACATATGACACTTTGGTTATCAATTATGATAGGACAAGTATCATAATTGATACCATACTCCATAAGAGTGTGTCTCATCCAAAGGACTTGTGCACATGCAAGACCCGCGGCAATATATTCCGCTTCAGTCGTGGACAATGATACCGAGTTCTGTTTCTTGGAAAACCAAGAAACTAAGGAATTTCCTAGGAAATGGCAAGTGCCACTAGTACTTTTCCTATCGGATTTGCATCCGGCAAAGTCGACATCACTATATGAGATTAACTCATATGTGCTAGATTTAGGGTAAAGTAACTCATAATCTAGTGACTGATTGAGATAACGAAATATTCGTTTAACCGTAATCAAGTGTGACTCTTTAGGTCTAGCTTGATATCTAGCACACAAGCATACGGATAACATGATATCGGGCCTACTAGCGGTTAAATAAAGTAAGCTACCGATCATACCTCGATATAGACGAACGTCTACATCTTTTCCGTTCTCATCCTTGTGTAGATGGGTTGTCGTACTCATCTGAGTCCTTTTGCTTGAAGACGATTCCATCCCGAATCGCTTGATAAGCTCCCATGTGTACTTTGTTTGATGTATGAAAGTTCCATCCTTCATTTGTCGAATTTGTAGTCCAAGGAAGTAATTGAGCTCTCCCATGTGGCTCATCTCGAATTCATCCTTCATAGACTTAGAAAATTCTTGACAAAGATTAAAGTTAGTAGAACCAAATATTATATCGTCTACATAAACTTGAATCAAAAGGATGTCATTTTCATAATCTTTAATGAAAAGAGTGGAATCAACTTCTCCCATTTTAAAACCTAAATCCAAAAGAAATGTCTTGAGTCGATCATACCAAGCTCTAGGAGCTTGTCTCAACCCATACAACGCTTTCTTAAGTTTGAAAACATGGTTTGGAAATTTTTCATGAATGAAACCGGGAGGTTGAGAAACATACACTTCTTCATTGACAATCCCATTTAAAAATGCACTTTTAACATCCATTTGAAATAGTTTAAAATTCTTATGAGATGCAAAAGATAAAAGCAATCTAATAGCTTCTAATCTAGCTACGGAGGCAAAGGATTCTTCGAAATCGAAACCTTCCTCTTGCCGGTAGCCTTGAGCTACTAATCTTGCTTTGTTCCTTATGATTACCTCGTTCTCATTGGTCTTGTTCTTGAAGATCCATTTGGTCCCAATAACTTGGTGACCACTTGGAAGAGGAACGAGCTCCCAAACTTCATTTCTCTCGAATTGCATTGGTTCTTCTTCCATTGCCACTATCCAAGAGCTATCCTCACAGGCTTCCTGGATGTTCTTTGGCTCAATGGTAGAGACAAATGCGCAATGAGAGAATTCTTCAATTCTTGACCTCGTTCGAACACACACGCCAATATCTCCAATAATTTGGTCACGAGGGTGGTTGCGAACGGTTGGGTAAGCTTTTGGTATTCATGCATCACTTGGAACATCTTCAACAATATCATTAGTAGTGGTAGTCTCAATAATAGAATCATTAATCTTAACATTACTAAGAGAATCACAAATAGCATCTACAATATCATCAATAACATGAGGAAAATCAAAAACTTCATAAAATGATACGTGTAGTGATTCCTCGATCGTTGAAGAGGTTTTGTTGTATATCCGGTAGGCGTTGCTACGTATGGAATATCCAACAAATATCCCTTCATCGGATCTTGGCTCAAATTTATCTAAATTACCAAAGGTGTTTTTGATAAAGCATTTTGAACCAAAAACTCGAAAATACTTAACTTGAGGCTTTTTATCATAAAATAACTCAAAACAAGTTTTGTTCGTTCGGGGTCTCACTAGGATCCTATTGAGCACATAACATGCCGTGTGCACCGCTTTTGACCAAAATTGTAGTCCAAGATGACTATCATGGAGCATAGTGCGAGCACACTCAATAAGAGTCCTATTCTTTCTCTCTACAACACCATTTTGTTGTGGAGCCCGCGGAAAGGAAAAATTGTGAGTTATCCCGGTGTCATCACAAAACTTTGTAAAAGACTCATTCTCAAATTCTCATCCATGATCACTACGGATAGTGATAATGGTGGATCCTAAGAGATTCTGGATCTTCTTTGCAAATATGTTAAACTTTTCATAAGCTTCATTCTTATTAGTTAAGAATGAAACCAAGTAAATATAGAGAAGTCGTTAACGACAACTAATCCATAATGAGCATTGCCTACAGAAGCGATTCTAGTTGGCCCAAACAAATCTAGATGAAGAAGTTCTAGGGGCCTCTTAGAAGTAATGCCTTCTTTAAACTTAAAAGATGATTTACTAAGTTTACCTCGTTGACACGAATCACAAAAGTTTTTCTTACTAAAAGCAATTTTTGAAAAACCTTTGACTAGATCATGCTTAGCTAACTTATATAAGTGCTTGAAATGAACATGACCAAAACGGTGATGCCATAATAGTTGTTCACTTGTATTAGCAACTAAGCAATGTTCTATGGTTTTAGACAAGCTTGAATAATAAATATTTTTACGCCTAATACCGGTAAATAAAACATGTGAATTAGAATCAACAATTTTACACAATCCTTCTCCAAAGTTAACCTGTAGCCTTTGTCACAAAGTTGACTAATGGAAATGAGATTGTGATATAAACCACTAACAAGAAATACATTAGTAATTAAGGGTTTGGAAGGGTTACCGACAATACCTACAATGATGGTTCCCTTTTGATTACCTCCAAAAGTGACCGTTGCACCATCCTTGATGCTAATCACTTCGGAGAGCAATGAGGGATCTTCCGTCATATGTTTGGAGCAACCACTATCAAGAATCCATCCTTTCCCTTTAGAGCTAATATGACCTTTATTGCTCTTGGGTACCTACATAATATACCATAAGCTCATGGTACCCAATGTTTGTTGGATCCAAGGGGATTAGCCCTTGGAAGCCAAGTCCAAGTGGACTTCCGCTTCCCAACATAATTGCTATTCTTAATAACATCATGAAAATAGGAATCAACATATGCATTCCTATAATTTAAGCTAGTGTTCTTAGGACCCCAAATGGTGTAAATTTTGGGAGTCCTTTTCCTAGTTGCATGCATACTTGTTAGATTTCTATGTGGTGCATGCTTCTTAGGAACATGGTTTTTAGCATAAGAATGTGGTGGTGGATTTGCATTGGACATACGAGAATGATATGTATGCTTGGGAACATGCATGTTGTATGAAACATATGGGTCATGCATGACATGTGGAGGTTGTGCATACATGCAAGAATGATGCGTATGAGCATATCGGTGTATAAGAGCACGTACATGAGTATTTCTCATGTGTTGATTTGTACGTGTCCGTGGGTGTGGAGCATAAAAAGTGTCATGAGTATCCACTTGTGAAGTAGGAGATTTCCTACGTGGATGAATGTTGGTGTACATGTAAGCATGGCTTCTCGTTTGATTTCCACCCTTAGTGGGTTTCTTGCCAAAAGGAAGAGATGGTGAAGTGGTGACTTTCTTGGTAGGTTTGCTACCTATAGTGTCTTTGACACCACGTGTGGATGCACCGGAGGATGGCCTCACAAAGTCTATAGTGACACCACTATAGGAGGTGCGAGCATTGGATGCATTTGCGTTCACAAAACCAAGACCAACACGATGTGTGGCCGGAATTTGGTTTGCTAGAAAATCGTCCAATTGTCCTTTTTCCCTTATTGAATCTCACAATACGGGAGGACATGAGCTCATATTTATCCTTAAGAGAAGAAATGTTGGTATCCAAGGTGGACACCCGTGCTTTGAGCTCGTGCACTTGGGTTTTAAGAGAATCATTCTCTAAACCCAATGGTGTGTGTCGTGAAACTAGATCACTATTATCCTTAAGATGTGTTTGATCTAGTTGAAATTTGAGGGTATTCACCTCATTTCTCAAAGTGACATTTTGAGAAGCTAAATTCGCTTTCTCAAGAGTTAAAGTATCAACAATGGTGTCATTGTTGATAGTGCATGGAATGGATGAATTGCTAACATTCAATTTCTTCAAACTAGTATATCTAAGCATTAAAGATTGATACTTAGCAAATAGTTCTTCATTAGCTGTAACGGCCTGTATTTTTCCAATACTTTCAAATTAAGTATTTAAAGAAAATTCAATTTTAATTGTATTTTATAATGGTTTGTTAGGAGTCTTAAACTGATTTCAAAAATTTCTTATAAAAATGCTTTGATGTACCAGACTAGTTAGGAGTATTTTAGCAAGATCGGATTTCATCAAATACCTCTAAAAGATCTGATAAAAATTCATTTTCAGATATTGCAGTTTTGGGTCAATGAATTTATTTTCTATTCAAACGTCTTCAGAACGTTTTCAAACTTCTGCAGTAGCATCATATGATCATTTGGGGCTTCCCACATTAATTTCGTAATTTTCTGATATCATTTCAATAGAGAACCCGTAAACCCGCTTTCTAAACGTTTTGGCCAAAAACTAGTATCCCCGTAGCCCAAACCCTGGAACGGTCTTCGTATTCGCGATCCTCGTGACGATACGATCCCGTGGGTATGTTTTCGTAATTTTTCGGACACGTTTACTAGTAAGGGCATTTTCGTAATTTCGTTACATGATGACTTTCACTAATGATTTTCTAATCACCCTAATCACCTTTTTACCTACCATATTACCTTAACCCTAACTGATTTACCCTACCTAATCTCCCATCTAACCCTCTCTCAGCTAACCAAGGAAACCCCCCTCATCTACCCCTCTCATCTACCCCTACTAATCACCATATTGCCATTTCACTTACCCTATATAAGCTAACATGGCCCTTCTCATTTTAATTAACCCACAGACCCGTTCTCCCTCTCCCTCTCTCTCGTTCTCTCTCATATCTCCCCAGGAGCCCGCTTCTCCCCTCGCTCTCTCACTTCGTCTCCCCCTCTCTCCGATTCACTCCCACCCTCTCTCTCTTCCTCTCCTCGCCCTCGTCACCGCAGGGTTGTCCGCCGCCCATCGCCGGCGAAGCCCGCCTCATCACCCACCGCACGGAGCCGCCACCTCGACGCTGCCCTCGCCAAGACATCGCCGTCCGCTCCCGAAGGCTCCTCAACGTCGTCTCACGGCATCGACGCCGCAACGTTGCTCCGCCGTCGCCACCGACGCCGCAGCGCCCGTTCGACGTTGCTCCGCCGTCGCCACCGACGCCGCAGCGCCCCGACGTTGCTCCCCGTCGCCACCGACGCCGCAGCGCCCCACCTCCCTCCGAGAGCCTCGCTCCGCCGCCACGAATGGCCAACCCCCATCGCCGTGCCACCCCCACGTCGCCTCCGCCTCCGCCCCGTCGGCCTCCGCCCCAATCCGCCGTCGCCTCTATCCTCGCCGTCGTCCTCCCCCTCTCTCCCCATGCAACGACGAAGCAACGGCATGCGTAAGTTTCGATGGCAAACTTGTAAATATGCCGAAAATTCGTATTTTCGTATTTTATATTAATTATTAATTAGGGTTTATAGGTTATAAATCCATAAGTAATTATATAGGGCCCAGAAAAAATGTGGGGCTAGCTCTAGAAAATCAGAAATGACATTCTGGACCCAATGGCACTAGTTTCGTCTCAATCCGACGCTTAGTTTTCTCAGAATTAATTTTTAACCCTAAAAGATAAATACGTAATCTTCTTATTTTTACGTAAACTAATACTTGAGAAAAATATATGTTATATAACTCTCCGAGACGGTCATTTTGACACCTCATTTGCAACATTCCGATGTAGATTGCATCCAGAATAAATTGTGGAATAAATACGTCACTAATTGAAAAATAGTTTTTAAATAGTTTTTGAGCTTTTAAAAATCCTAAAAATTACAATTAGCTTCAGAAAAATATTCCTTCTTGCAGTAAAATTATTTTCACCATATATAGTCTATATAAAATTTTAGAACCGTTTTCGACATCGTTTCAATCAGTTTTAAAAATCAAAACGATCAGATTATTTAAATAGAAAGGTAGCGTTCATTAACCAAGTATTTTTGTGATTGCAGGTACCAAATCTCGTGCACCAGCTCTTCTAGCTCCAACCTCGTCTTGCCACGACGAGCTCTAAAATCGTAAGTCACGACAGATTCTAAGTTTAGAAAACTAGTCTACTGTGCTTGCATGAACTTGTGACACGTTCACCACTTATAGCCTCGAACGGCTATTTGACTTGAACCAAACTAGAGAACTAAAATGAAAGTAATCAACTAAAGATTACTTTGCCAACTTTCAACTTTGGTGGTTGTAACACACAACTACCAACTTGGGTAAATTGTGTGCTGAACCACACTACCACGTGCTCAAAGCACGGAAGTAACAGCTTTTGGTGTTGGACTTGTCTTTATCCTACTTGCTGGTTTTCAATGATGAAGTCAACCAGTTGACCTGGTGTGACTAACATGTGGAACATCCTGTGGAACAATCTTGTGAAGAACTTGTACTTGACACATCACCGGGTTTCGGGGTAACTCATAGTTTGCGAGAGTACGGGAGTGACTAGAGTTCGATCTACATGTCAAGCTGCCTGTTCGGCCTCCTGTCTAGCTGCCTGTGTTTCGACAAACCATCCTGCTGCCTGGGTACCGGCATTCGTCTGGGTAGCACCCAGGCAAGAGACGAACTGAACGGTCACATATTGTACTCTCCGACTTGAGTCACGTAGTTCTAGTATAGCTTGCACAGTTACTTTCTTTACAGTACATGCACCTTACTTTCCTTGCCAGTACAGTCACCTTTACTTTACGCATTCCATGCACGTTACTTTCTACACTTGTACAGACATTGCACCGTACTTAACTTTACTTTCACTTTGGTCTGCTTTGTCATACTTGTACAGTACCTCTCTTTCTTTATTTAGAATTGTTGTGACTTACCTACGGTTCCATTTCCGTGGCACCGCAGACGACATACATATGGAGGCAGATGCTCTAGAGTTAATAGCGCCAGACTTCGACCATGAGACCGCAGCTTCCAGAGCTATTTTCAGTTGTGTACTTTCTTTCTTTCATGTATCATTGTTAGAACATTTGTACGGTATGGATTGTAATATTTGGACACTATTTGGGTATTTTTGTACATCTCTGCATCGTGGCTATTTTGACTTCACTGGTTAACTGCAGAACCTGCGCAATTATCAAATAAGTAACGGGCCCCCGAGAGCGGGTCGTTACATTAGCAATACATAATTCATCCATTGTTACCTCGGTATCATCCATGTCGGAATCACTCTCATCGGAGAGTGGATCTTCTCGGGCCATAAAGCACATGTGGGCACTTTCACCCTTCTCATCATCGGAATCATTTGATGAGTCTCCACTTGAGTCATCGAATGTACCGACGAGTCCTTTCTTCTTGTCTCTCTTGTTCTTGTCGGACTTGTGGTACTTCGGAGCCTTCCACTTCTCTTTGTTTCTTAGCATTGGGCAATCCTTCTTGATGTGCCCTGGCTTATTACACTTAAAGCAAAGAGAGGAAGCATTATTAGTAGACTCAAATCTTTTGTTAGATGGAAATTTACCTTTGCGAAAGAAGCGTTGAAACTTCTTCGCCATTTGGGCCATTTCTCCCAAGTCCATCTCATCTTCTGAATCTTCCCTATCGGATGATGAGGAATTGGCGTTGAATGCCAAAGCTTTCTTCTTGGCCTCCGAAGGATTCATCATAGCTCGATTTCTTTAATCGGTTCTCCTGCCTTACTTCATAAGACATGAGAGTCCCGATAAGATTCACAACTGTGTAAGATTTCAAGTCGTTGACCTCCTCGATGGCGATAGCTCTTCTTTCCCATTTGGAGGTCATTTCCATTATGATCTTTCTTACCTTGTCAGGTTCGGAATAGACTTGACCAAGAGCTTCCAATTCATTGGTGATGTCGGTAAAACGTCCGTACATCGATGCTATGCTTTCATTTTCCTGCATATGAAACATATCGAAGTTTTGCACATCAACATAGAGTTTAGAGAGTTTTACCTTGTTCTTTCCCTCATGGGTAACGACGAGATGGTTCCAAATTTGATAGGCAATCTTACATGTGCACATCTTGTTGAACTCATTCGGGTACAACACACAATGAAGAGCGTTCATTGCTTTTGCGTTGTTGACTTCGGCGGATTTTTCGGAAGTCGTCCATTTTTCGAAATCCTCTTCGCTGGGCTCGACGTATTCCTTGTGGAGGGTTCTCCAAAGAGAAGCACTCCTTAGAAACGTCTCCATACGACATTTCCAATAGCCAAAGTTCGTGCCATTGAAACGCGGAGGACGCACCGTTGATTGACCTTCGAAAAGAGTGGACGCTCCATCACGATCGTGATTGTTGTACGAAGGCGGTGGAGGAACGTTGTTGTTGGATGCCATAGCTATAACCTTGTGCTCTGATACCAATTGTAAGGATCCTGGCTATGTGAAAAACACTAGAAGGGGGGTTGAATAGTGTTTGTACAGTTTAAAAAGATAGTTACACCAATTTAAATGCCTAACCAACAAAATAGTGCGGAATAGAAATTAAACCCAAAATAAAACAAATGCAAACGCAAGGATGTTTCAAGGGTTCGGATTACCCAAGTCACTTCCCGACTTGTTCCCGGTAATCCTACGTCCCTTCCACCCGGTTAACAACCGGATACTCAAGTTAGAACCCTAACTTGAGGTTCCCTTAAAACCCACTTGCAGCAACCCTACAAGTGAAATCGAAATACAATCGATTGACCTTGACTCCCACAACTTGGGAGCAAGCAAACCACTCTCACAACCCGAGAGCAAATTCAAATAACGAAAGTTATAAAATATGAAAGTAACACTTACAATCACCTATGCCTTGAAGTATAACTTGAAGGAAAAGTGTGTTGTGTGTTGAAGACTCTCTTGGAAGAGAGGAAAGCCCTTTCTCTTGACTGCGCCAAATGCCTAGAAGATATCTCTTTGGTTCTAGGTTGGAGAGCAAGAGATTGAAGATAGGAATTCTTAGTGCTTTAGGATTTGAGAGCTTTGATCTTGAGAATGAAAGCTTGAATGATCTTGCAATGGAATGAGTAACATCTCAATGGAACAGTAGATGCTCCTTATATAGGTTTCTCAAATCCTTAAAACAGAATTAGCAAAAACCCTTTTGGAATCCGTGAGAAAACTTTCAACGGATAGAATCTGCGCTCGCGACAGTCGACTGTTGAGGAAACCACAGTCGACTGCTGTATAGTCAGATAGGGTAGGTGAGAATTCATAACGGTAACTTACCACGTTGACAGTCGACTGATAAAGCATAGGCAGTCAACTGTTGAACCAACAGGCGACTGTAAATCCTACTACAGGCGACTGGCCGAAGATGGGTAAGTTGAAGAAGTCTGGAAAACATCTGGGATAACAGGACAGATGACTGATGAGGAGAAGGCAGTCGACTGTTAATCAGAACAGGCGACTGTAATTCCTTATACAGACGACTGTCAAAACCGTGAGATTTTCCAGAGAGTTGAGTCAACAATTAGGCTCACAGACAGACGACTGATGCAGCATTGACAGTCGACTGATCCAATGGATAGTCGACTGTAAATCCAACATAAGTCGACTGGCCGAAATAAACAGAGAGACTAGGATTTGGTCAAAAGACAGACATGCGACTGATTAACGAAACACAGTAGACTGTCACTTGAACAGGCGCCTGTGAATCATTCATAAGTCGCCTGAAGAAATAAAACAGAGAAGCCCAAAACTAGACTGTAAGAGAGGCGACTGTAGAACAAAACACAGTCGACTGTTTTTGAGACAAGCGACTGTTATAGACATGACATGCACAATCTAGTTTGAAATGAATTGGAGTCAAAGGAAGCCTGAACTAAAGACATCCTAAGACAGAAATGAAGATGTGTGTGTGCTCCAACAATGTTCTACTTCTAAGCTATATACTAGAAGAGAAATAGGAAAGTTACATTTGACGAACTCTCTCTTCTATCCAACGCTTGAGCTTGAAGTCTTCTAGGAGCTTCAATCACCATCTACGAGCATCCAATCCATTTCATTTGCCTTCAATGATCTTTGAGTGTCATCCGTTGCAAGTTGATCTTCATAATAAGCTTAGGCAATGGATTAACTACAAAATAGGGGATTAGTCATAAGTATTTATGTTTGCTCATCATTAACACCAAGTATAGAGAATACCAATACTCAACACATTGGAGAGTTGGGTTGATGCAACAAAAAGGCAGTAGACACAACAGGCCAGATATTGGTGGGATGCCCAGGAGCGGCATCTGACATGTCCTATCTCTTAGAAGACCTTCAAGGAGCGTTTTGAGTCTAAGTTCCTTCCAGAGACTGCAAAGGATGAGCTCAGACAGCGTTTGAGCAATTGACTCAAGGCCGACGGAGAGTGGATGAGTATGACGCCGAGTTTTCTTTGCTGAGCAAGTTTACCCCGGAGCTTGTTGCGACTGATGCCACCCGAGCTCGACGCTTCCGTATGGGACTAGATCCGGAGTATAGAGGGGCGATGTCTACACAGAAACTCGCCACACAGGAGGATGTGCTCGAGGCAGCAAGATTATATGAGATCCATTTGCGGCGCATATGGAAGATGCCTGCATGTGACAGACGACCATCAGGATCACAGAAGGCATTATCTCGCCCAGTGCAGACGACCCAGTTCAAGAGGCCAGGAGCCCCTGCAGTGACACAGAGACGTCTGACATGCCAATTCTGTGGCAAGACTGGTTATGAGCAAAAGGAGTGTAGGGCTTGGGCTAGACAGTGCTTCGCTTGTTGTGTCCGAGGACACATTAGCAGGTTCTGACCGCAGCAGGGTGCCTACCCGGCCCCAGTAGCACCGGTGGCTGCTAGGCCGATGCAGCAGGGAGCTCTTCCACCTGGTTCACAGCGGCCTTCACTTCCGGCACCAGCTGGACCAGGTATACCAGCCCCTAGAGGTCCTCCATTGCCTCCTCAGCGGCAAACCTTTAAGAAGACAAACTCTGCTCCCAAGTCCCAGTCTTTCACGATGACAGCAGTAGAGGCAGAAAACTCAGGTCAGGTTATCACTGGTATGGTTCTAGCCCTCTCCTTTCTTTACATTATATCACTTGTTGCTTAGTTATGATGAACGTTGGTTTGATTCCTTGTTGGCTTCTAGGTATGGTTAAGTAGCATCTTTTCCTGCTTTGGCACTTTTTGATTCTGGGGCTTTACACTGTTTTCTGTCCCGACAATTTGTGGACAAAAATACAATACCAGTTGACTTCTTCATTGTTAGTTGGAATATTCACACAAGAAATGGTGTGATCAGGAGTACTTCAGGACTCCGTTGTTGTCCAGTGGAAATTTGTGGTCGGGAGTTATATGCTGACTTCCTTGTGATTGAGATGTCCACCTTTGAAGCTGTGTCTGGGATGGACTGTTTAGCAATGTTTTGTGTCACTATTGATTGCAAATTAAGGAGGGTAATCTTTCATATTCCCGATCATCCAGAGTTTGAGTTCAGGAGTGGTAGTTGCACATTAGAACCTGTAAGATTCAGAGCGACAGTGAAAGCAGAAGTATGGATAATGGCCATGGAGGCAGAGCCGGTCTTACCCAGGGTTGTGCGAGACTTTCCCGATGTCTTTCCTGATGACATTTATGGACTTCCTCCTGATCGATCATTGGAGTTCACCATTGACTTGATACCAGACACGCAACCCATTGCGAAGGCTCCTTATCGGATGGAACCGCCTGAGTTGGCTGAGATTCGTAATCGGTTAAAGGACCTATCAGAGCGAGGGTGATACAGCAAAGCTGAGCGAGGGATAGTTTTAAATAAAAACGTATTTTAATACGTATTTTCAGCGAATTTTCGTATAATACGTAATTATTAAATGGGTTTAATGGTTTTAAATTGATAATAAATAATATAGGGGTCTGAAAAATGCAAGGCTAGCTTCAGAAAATCAGAAATAATGTTCTGGATCCAATGATGCTAGTTTCATCTGAATCAGACGGTTAGATTTTTCAGAATAAATTTTTAAGCCTAAAACTTAAATACGTCGTTTTCAATTAAAAATACGTAACTTGTTATTTTCACGTAAACTGATACGTGATAAAAATATATGTTATAGTATTCTTCGAGACGGTCATTTTGACAGCTCAATTGCAAATTTACGATACAGATTGCATTCAGAATAAATTGTTGAATAATTACGTTATTTAATTAAAAATTAGATTTTAAATCTATTTTGAGCTTTTAAAAATTATAAAAATTACTATAAACTTTTGGAAAATATTTCCTCCTACAGTAATATTATTTTAATCATATCTAGCCTATAGAAAAATTTAGAACGTTTTCCGACACCGTTTCAACCAGTTTTAAAAATCAAAATGATCAAATTAAATAAATAATATGTGATTTAACCGATTGTTTCTTGTGTTTGCAGGTACCAATTCTCGTGCATCAGCATCTTTTGAAGCTCTAGCCCCAACATCGTCCTACTACGACGATCTCGATAGTGTAAGTCACTCTAATTCTAACATTAGAAATTTAGCTAGTGTACTCGTATGAACTTAGGACATGACATCTAGACTCAGAAAAGTTATTGACCTTAACAGATGACTAGCGACCTAACTAAATAGAAAACGAATCAACTGCAGAGCAATTTTGACTTGAACGTACGACATCGCTAACTTTCAACTTAGATGGTTGTAGTACACGACCATCTACTTGGGTAAACTGTGTACTAAATGAACACCGCATGCTCGAAGCATGGATCGGGTGTAAGTCACAATGAATTCTAAAAATTAAGATAGTATATCTTATGGAATTATCGCATGCTCGAAGCATGGATCGGTATCATAGTTGTTGGACTTCAAAGCATTGCTCAGGACTGATTTTCTCTGTTGAGGCTTCTGCCTTGACTTTTCAGCAAGTAAATACCATATATATGTATTTGTTGTACTCATTGTTGTATGTACACGTTGTTGGATGTATTGTTGTACACATTGTTGGATGTACGAAATAATGGGCCTATAAGGCCATATGGATACAGATACAGATATGGATACGGACACAGATGCAGATACAGTTATAAATGAATAATTTGATACAACATGGGATATGGGGTGGTCTTGAGCTACGAAGTGTGCGGGAGTGACCGGGTCTACCCTTATTTGGTAAGCTGTACCATCACCCTGCAGTGGATGGTAGGTAGATATTCCACAGGTTGCTCTGTGGAATGGGTGCACTTCTGGTTGCATATCGTACACTCGAGCTAAGACTGTTGCACTAGCTTGATTGAATATACACGGGATACGGGGTAGTCTTGAGCTACGAAGTGTGCGGGAGTGACCGGTTCCACCCTTATTTGGTAAGCTGTACCGTCACCCTGCAGGGTATGGTAGGTAGATATTTCACGGGTTGCTCCGTGGGATGGGTGCACTTCTGGTTGCATATCGTACACTCGAGCTAAGGCTGATGCACTAGTTTGATTGATGTTGCACTAGTTGATTGATACTATTGTTCAGTCACAACTACTAACTTGATACGACTATTCTACTGACTAAGTCGAGACTACTCGAACGTGATAGAGCGGTATAATAATAAGCGGTCTTAAATTACTACTGAATTAGTGTTTAGAAAGGAATGGGAAGGGGGTTGGTCAACCAAAGGACTTGTCCTGCAGTCTTAGAAGTGACATGTGCCTTCAAGCCCTGACTGCCTGGCTGATTTGGGAGTTAAACTAAACTTCTTATTATTAGGCCAGCCTACACTATTAGATAGTCAAGAGACGTATGTTTCCTCTTGCTCGCTCACTACGTTCCTATATAAGTCACGTAGTTATAGCTTTATTTACTTAATGTTACTACGTCTACCTGGTTGTCTTACTATTGTCATCACATTGCATGTTGGTCAAAACATTGTTGCTACCATATGCCATGCCACAGTCGTTACTTTCGTACTTGTACAGTCACCCTTACCTTATGCATTACATGCACTTTACTTACTACACTTGAGCATCCACCAGTACTTTACTTATCGCTCTTACATACATGTCCGCTCTTACTTTAATTTTTGCACCAGCTTGACCATCTTTTGTTTACTATAGTCTGTTCCATACTTTTGCACCACTTTATTTCTATTGCTAGAATTGTTGTGTACATATGGTTCCATCTCTGTGGCACCACAGACGATGCACATATGGAGGTAGATGCTCTTGAGTTAATAGCGCCAGAGTTCGACCATGAGTCCGCAGCTTTCAGAGCTATTTTCAGTTGTGTACTTTTTTCCATTCATGTATCTTGTTGGAACATTTTGTACAATATGGATTGTAATAATTGGACACAATTTGGGTATTTTTGTACATCTCTGCATCGTGGCTATTTTGTTTTCACTGGTTAACTGCAGGACCTGCGCAAATATCAAAAAGTAACCGGCCCAGGGAAAACGGGTCGTTACAGTTTTGGTGGCCCACGCAGGTCCGCGCTAACTACCTCGTGAATGATATAGCAAGATCAGGGTGTACAATATAAAATACTCAAATAGAACTCTCGAGTACAGGATGTCTCGAGTGTTCACCTGTATTGGATATACGTGTGAAGCATCCTTATTACCATCTTCATTAGGTCTTCCTTGATTCTCATCATCTTTGAACTCTTAACCCTTGTCTAGAAAATCGTGTTACATTCTTTGAATATACCTTCCCCAGTAACCTTATTGCTAGCAGTTAGAGTGATTTTCCATAGGTTGAACTATCTACCCACTTCTTCTTCATCGCCCTTCCTTCAGTTGGTGATGACCACTCGATTAACCTTCTTAGTCTTGTAGTATTTATAGCTATGCTTGGCTCACCCATACTCTAGCTACGTCTATTTTAAGGAGGGTAGCATTCGATTTTCGATCACCAGAAATTCGAGTTCGACAACAGAAGCGAATCGAAGGACGCTTAGAAGTATTGGAGGACGGTGCTAGAAAAATTGAGACAAACCAAACCGAGACGTGTAAGCTGATGCTGATACTTCTTCATATTTCTTGGACTCGTCTCTAAACCTATTTTGACTTGTGAATAGCCATAGAAGCTATGGTGATATCAATAGTATGTTCCATATATAACACCTCTTGCCTTCTTGATGCTATAATATCACATTTCATGTTATTAACAACTTATTTTTCGATAACAAAATCGTTCATCAAGTCTTCCTTTCGATCGTTTAATTACTTTGGCAATGATCGGTCTTCTTAATTCCGAGGACGGAATTATTTTAAGGAGGGTAGGATGTAACAACATGTTTTCAACAACACAACTATTTACATATTTAACCTATTTTCAAAAAAAATTTAAAATATTTTACAATGGTTCGACAGGAGTTTTATGATTTCAAAATTTTCTTATAAAAATATTTTGAAGTATCAAACTAGTTATGTGGTATTTTAGAAAGTTCAGATTTCATCAAATATCTCTAAATAATCTGATTTAAAAAATTATTTTCAATTATTACTGTTTTGGCTTAATGAATTTATTTTCTATACAAACATCATCAAAACGATTTCAAACTTTTACAGTAACATTCTTTGATCATTTAGGGCTTTCCATATTAATTTCGTAATTTTCTGAAATCAAACCAATATAGAACCTGCAGACCCGCTAAACGTTTTGGCCCAAAACCAGTATCTCCGTAGCTCAAACCCTAAAACAGACTTCGTATTCGCGGTCCTCGCGACGATACGAACCTGTGAGTATGTCTTCGTAATTTTTCGGACACGTTTACTAGTAGGGACAAAATCGTAACTTTTAACCCCCCTTAATTACCTTGACCTAAACAAAAATTAACATAACCATAACTAAAACGTGTTAGGAGATACGTTTAAAACTTTCCAACCCTAGTCAAAAGTTACACCTAAATGCATTTATAACTCACCTAATGTATTAAATACATTTGACTAATTAAACCTAACTACTAACTTAATTACTATAAAACCCTACCCTAACCCATCTTCCTCACTTAGCCTAGGCTCGTACCCTAACTCTCTCTCTCTCACCCGTAATCTCTCTATCTCATTCTCTTCTAACCCGAAACTCACGCAACCCAACCACTGCTCTCACCCCTAACCCCTACACACACATACACAACCTCTCTCTCTCCCCGAAACCCTCTTTCTCCCTCTCTCCTTCCTCAACGAACCCACAGCGACCCATGCCCTCGCCGTCGATCGCCTCAGCTCCACAGGAGCGTCGCATCTCCGAGAGCCCAAGACCCCTGCTGGCTGCTCGCTTCCCGCTCTCCACCCTCGAAACCACGCTGTCGTCGCTGCGAAGCTCCGCTTCGTCGATGATGCCGCTCCGAGCAGCTCCGACGAGCTCACATCGCCCGTCAGCACGCAGCTCACCCCCGCTCGCCGTCGACACGAGCTGCAGACCCCCACGTCGACAGACCCCCAAACGGAGCTCCGACAAAGCTCCCTCGCTCGACCCCCGCTCCCCGCTACCGCCGGACGCCATCGCCGTCGTCTCCACGCTCCGACGAGCCCGACGTCCTCACCTCGCTGCTGCCGCACACCGGCAATCCACGCAAGCCCGAACAAGCGCCGCACCGAGCTCCCCCTCCGACGATGACGCGGTCGCCGTCTCCGCACGACACACACCCCCACGCTGCATGGGTAAGAAGAGAGCGAGCGAGGGATAGTTTTAAATAAAAACGTATTTTAATACGTATTTTCAGCGTGTTTTCATATACTACGTAATTATTAAATGGGTTTAATGGTTTTTAATTGATAATAAATAATATAGGGGTCGAAAAAATGCAAGGCTAGCTTCAGAAAATCAGAAATAACGTTCTGGATCCAATGGCGCTAGTTTCATCTCAATCAGACGCTTCAATTTTTCAGAATAAATTTTTAAGCCTAAAACTTAAATACGTCCTTTTCAATTAAAAATACGTAACTTGTTATTTTCACATAAACTGATACGTGATAAAAATATATGGTATAGTATTCTTCGAGACGGTTATTTTGACAGCTCACTTGCAACTTTTCGATACAGATTGCATCCAGAATAAATTGTTAAATAATTACGTTATTTAATTAAAAATTAGATTTTAAATCTATTTTGAACTTTTAAAAATTATAAAAATTACTATAAGCTTCTGAAAAATATTTCCTCCTACAGTAATATTATTTTAATCATATATAGCCTGTAGAAAAATTTAGAACGTTTTCCGACATCGTTTCAACCAGTTTTAAAAATCAAAACGATCAAAGTAAATAAATAAAAAATAGTGTGTGCTTTAACTGATTGTTTCTTATGTTTGCAGGTACCAATTGTAATGCCCTACAAGCTACTGCACAAGTACTAGAGGGGGGGTGAATAGTACTTTAAAAATAACAAGGAGTATAATTCCTAATTATCGTGCAAACAACTACCAAATCAATTTGCGGAAGCTTAAATTGAATGACAACAACAAAATTAACAATGCTAACAAAAGATGTTACTGGGTTCGGATCCACCCAAGTCTCCCCGACTTGTTCACGGTGATCCTACGTCCCAACCAACCGGATCCCCTCCGGATACTTAGGTTAGAAACCCTAACACAAGATTTCCACTATGATATCTTGTGAAAAACCTTCACAAGATCAAATCATACATGCAATGGCAATAGTGAATCCCACAACCCGGGATCACAACCTTCTCTCACAACCGAGAGAATCAATAAGCAATATAAATGAGTTTATAATGAAATAAACAATCTTACCACAAAATCCTATACCTTGAGTTTTCTTACCAAATAGGTGCAAGGAGGGATTTGAGGAAGATGAAGTCACCAAGACCTAGCACCAAAGAAATGACCAGCAATGGGTGCCTAGGAGTGATTTGGAGACTTGAATCAAGCTAGAGCTTGAAGGGCTCACCAAGAACAAACTTCTCTCAAGATGGATTCTAGATCTAGAAAGTGATAGAATGGATTTCTTGTGAGGAAGAGAGCTTTGGAAATGAGTGAGAATCTCTATCTCTTTCAATCTCAATGAATCTCTTAATGGCAGCTCTAACTTAGAGAGAAATGACCAAGATTCGTATTTATAGGGTCCCATAAAAACAAGTTAGGTCAAATTCCAACGGTTAGAAATCTGAAGCAACTAGTCGGTCAAAGAACAACCACTGACCGACTAGTTCATCAACTAGTCGGTCAGTCAAACAACATGGACCGACTAAGTGAAGAACTGTGAAGAGATTGAATTTCAGACCTAGAAATCTAGTCGGTCCAAGAAGACTTTCTGACCGACTAGTTTCACAACTAGTCGGTCGGTCAGTGAACTTCGACCGACTAAGAGTCAAAAACAAATAGTCTGAATACAAATTGATTTAGTCGGTCCAAGAACAAATGTTGACCGACTAGATTATCAACTAGTCGGTCACCAAACGTTCGTAGACCGACTAACGATAAACAGTAGCTCAGGAGAAAATTAGCATGAACAGTAAAGCTCAACTAGTCGGTCAAAGAAGCATCACTGACCGACTAGTTCATAAACTAGTCGGTCGGTGAGTCAACGTAGCCCGACTAACTGTAAACAGTACTGAGCAAGAAAAGATTAACACAAACTAGTCGGTCCAAGAAGCTTTGCTGACCGACTAGATCACCATCTAGTCGGTCAGTTCTTCTTCTTGAACCAACTAACATGCACGAATAAGTCCGAATCGAAGCGCGATGCTTCGAGAAAGTTAGAATGGACTTCTACTAAGATCCTAGAGCTACGATATGAGCGTTATGAAGATAGAATTGTAAGATATACTCAAGGCTTAACATTCTATAGATCGAAGCTAAAAGACTATAAATAAAACCTTAAGGAACGGTCTTCGAGAGCTTCGATTAATTCTTCATGACTTCCAAAACGGTCCAAAAGCTTCAACGAAGCTTTAGGCAATGAATACGAGCTTTGAGAAGTCTTGAGATGTCGCTTTGATTGTTCTCGTGAATTTGGCGACGATCTCCAATACTGCGCTCACAAATTGTTAGTTCATGAATTATTTATGTTTGCTCATCATCCAAAACCAAATCCGGGGAGTCCAATATTCAACATTCTCCCCCTTTTTGGTGATGACAAACCAACATAAATAATAAACAAAAATAATGATTCAAATGTAAAATACTTACTCCCCCTGCATTGATGACACGTTAATTCCAAAATGAATATATATAAATTGCATCAATCAGACGAGTAAGATATATAATGAGAATCGATTTTTGAAATATCTGATTTTGAAAATCCTTATATATATCTTAACTCCCCCTGAATCTAACACACCAAATTAGATTCTTGGAAATTGAGTTAAATTTTCATTTGCCCTATTTATTATCATTATCTCTCCCCCTTTGGCATTATCCCAAAAATGGGGGGCATACAACGACAACAACTAGGAAAAGGAAAATCCAACATCGGGAGTCTTAGATATTGACGATGGACCTAATTGACACCAATGGAAAAGTGATGAAATCAAATCAAGGTGTGCCAAATTGTCCATTATCAACAAGCGAAAATTAAAATCATCAAAAATACCAAATATTAATTCATTTAGTGAATAAAGGAACATACTCTCCAATATTCAATATTCTTGGTTAAATTTGTGCATGGAAAACAATTCTATACAATCATAGAAATATAATCTATTTAACCAAGTTTTTAAGCATCGAGCAACGATTTCATATAACATAGACATTGAATGAATATTAAATGTGCACGACGAAGTAAAACAAAGAGAACATCGATGTATATATATATATATATATGAATACCATGAGTACATCCAAAAATCACATCGACTACAACATTAGAAGTGCAACATACCAACTATATCAACATCAAAAAGGTACAACAAAATCATCGGGGCACCATCATCAACATCCAAAAATATATCACATACACCGACATCCATAAAATCAAAATACATCAAATCACCACCCAAACTCCATCCCATCCTAACCTAAAACACTCTCAACAAGATGCATCATCCAAAGATCATAGGAGAGGCCTCGAAACAGACGATCACGAGGAAGTGGCAGGATCAGCAGTCTCCATGGGTCCAGTCGAGGGAGTGGACTCAGGCTCTGCTGGGAGGAGAGACGTGTCAACAGACGGGATCGTCGGGGCAGGAGTGGAAACAGCGACGACTGGCTCAACGGCTGGGGTATCAACAGGAACATCAGCAGGCAGAACAGGAGCAGGGTCGTCAGCAGGAGCAGCAGCAGCATCAGAAGTCTGATCCACTGGTGCAGAAGTCTCTGGAGCACCGGAAGAGGTGCCAGCTCCAGGAGCAGATGTGGTAGCAGCGGCAGCAGCAGTGGCCTCAGCGCCACGAGCTAAGGAGGTGACCAGCTCATCAATATCCTCATCATCCATCTCCTCATCCTCAGAAACAGGAGGAGAAGGTGAATGCCCATCAAACTCGCCATACGGCAAACTACCTCCTCGGTACGAGCCAAACGAGACTCGTGTCGACGAAGTAACCGGACAACATCATCAAGTGTGGTGGTAGGAGGAGGGGCTGCAGCAGCTGAAGGTGTGGCCTGGGATGCAGAAGGAGTCGACCGCTGCACGTGACGGAGTGCCGCAAGAGATTTCTTAACGACTGTCACGTTCAGGGGAGGACCCAAGGGACGCTCATCATCCGGAGGCAAAGGAACACCAAATCGACGGAAGACCAAGGTCAAAAGACAAGGATACGGGATGTGCGCAAATTTAGTGGTCTTGCGAATACACTCGAAAGAGTCCATCTTGTCGAGTATAATGCGAGCCCAATTAATCTCGCTACCCATGAAAAGAGCGTATATCAACTTCAGAAATGGCTGAGATGGAAGTGAAGAAGATCCATACTTGGGCAGAAGACAGGATTTCAAGATCAGGTTAATCACCCAAGCATTCGGCTTGAATGATTTGGAAGGGACGCCTATGAATGCAGGGGGGATAACCTGGAAGATTTTAGCTAGGGTCCGCTGATCGAGGGAGGAGATATCGTCTACAGAGATGTCAGACGGGAGGAGGCCACACGACGAGCAACCTATCAACTCCCCCAAGATCTCTGCCGTGAGGACTATCGGAGTCCCCAAAACAGAAGTCTCGATGGAGTGAGTCACACCGTACTGACCCCGGACACGATTGGCATAGAAGAGCTTGACCAGGCGAGGATAGGGTCGAGGGTTCGCCTTAGGGTCAAATCTAAGGTAGTCCAAAAGGCCACTATAGGATAACAGATCCGCAAGGCCAAGAAAATCAGAAAACTGAACGTAATGCTCCAACAGCAGTGGGCAGTGCTCTATACGGTTGTAAACCGCTAGACACTGAGGGTCGTCACGACACAACGATATATCAACACCGCCTACTGGCATCGGGCCTTTACCATTAGCCTTACGGGTCTTAGGAGGAGGTGGAGGAGGGGGTGGAGTAGGTGCCTTCTCGGGATGCTCAGGAGTGTATTCTTCCTCGGAATCATCCTCGGAATCACTATCTGAACGCTCACTGGGAGGGGTAGGAGCACGGAACTTTTTGGGTTTGGGTTTGGGCTTGGAAGAGTGGTCGGTAGGTTTGGGCTTGGACGTCCTCTTCCTCTTCAACGGTGTTGAAGACGAAGAGGGGGGACGAGTGGTCTTGGCCCTACGCTTAGGAGGGGTCGAAGCGGTCGCGGCCTCTATGGTCATGGGGGATGCCCCAGAGGAGGTAATCGGGATTCTCGTTCGTGCCATGATCGCGGCACAACGAGTTCAATCAAGCGACGGGAGAAGATCAAACAACCTAACTCAAACCCTAGAACCTAACACAACAAGCCCTAAGATTGAATCCGAAACCCTAGAGGAGAAATCAAGTTCTAAGACAAACCCTAGAGATGAAAACGACCTAGGAAGGAGGGAGTTACCTAGGGGAGTGATCGACGGCGACTGGCAGCGGAGTTGGCCGGAAAAATGGCCGGAGAACGACGGAAGTCGAAGGGTCACGAGCGGGGTTTGGGAGATTTTTGAGCTGGAGAACAAAAACAACCGACTAGAAGGCAAAACAATCGGATAGAATTGGTATAAGTCGGTCGAGAATGCGAAAAGACGTGAATGCCCTAGAGCACTTAGTCGGTCAAAGTTCAAGCACTGACCGACTAGATTACGATCTAGTCGGTCGGTCAATGAGCTTAAACCGACTAAGTCGAAACAGAGGCAAAACGAAAATTCTAGGGCTAGAGTTAGTCGGTCACAGTTCAATAACTGACCGACTAGTTTTCAATCTAGTCGGTCGGTAAGTGAACTGTGACCGACTAAAAGAAGTCAATGACAAGGGAAAGTCAAAGCTTGAACTAGTCGGTCTGAGTTCACTAGCTGACCGACTAGATGTGTATCTAGTCGGTTGGCTGATGAACTGAAACCGACTAGAAGAGTCCAAAAGTTGATAAATAAGATCTCTTCCACAAAACACTTGGACGAAACATCTTAACCCTCTCATAAGTCATCTAAACTATCCCATAATACATCGAAATCTCAAATACGACATTCAAGCAAGAAATCGAGCAAAAATTCAAACATATCACATAAAATCCCGAAAAATTCAATAAGTCTAGCATGAAGGAAATATTGCAAAATATAATAGCATGCAAGATAATTGAATGAAACATGAATCCTATATCTCGGATTCACCCATAATCCCCAATTCTCGACGCAACCGCACAAAGGAGTCCTCCTTTAGGGGTTTCGTGAAAATATCGGCGATTTGCTTTTGGGTTTCAACGTACACTAAAATGATGTCCTTTTTAGCAACATGATCATCTAAAAAATGGTGTCGGACATCTATGTGTTTAGAACGGGAATGGTGCACCGGATTCTTTGAAAGACAACTAGCACTTTGGTTATCCACCATGATAGGGCTAGTATCACAATGAATACCAAAATCCTTCAGTGTGTGTCTCATCCAAAGAACCTGGGCACAAGCGGCACCGGCGGCAATGTATTCCGCCTCGGTGGTTGAAAGTGATACCGAGTTTTGCTTCTTGGAAAACCAAGAGACAAGGGAATTTCCTAGAAAATGGCAAGTGCCACTAGTACTCTTCCTGTCGGATTTGCATCCCGTATAATCAGCGTCACTATATGAGACTAACTCATATGTGCTAGATTTCGGATAAAGTAATCCAAAATCTAAAGTGTAACTTAGATATCGAAAAATACGTTTAACCGCTACTAAGTGAGAATCCTTAGGTTGAGACTGATAACGAGCACAAATACAAACGGCAAACATAATATCGGGCCTACTTGCGGTAAGATAAAGTAAACTACCTATCATACCTCGATATAGACGAATATCTACATCTTTTCTGCCCGTATCTTTATCAAGATGCGTTGTAGTGCTCATAGGAGTCTTTTTCCCGGAGGCATTCTCCATTCCAAATCGCTTTAGCAACTCCACCGTGTATTTCGTTTGGTGGATGAAGGTTGCATCATTCAATTGGCGAATTTGGAGACCTAAGAAATATTTGAGTTCGCCCATGTGGCTCATCTCAAATTGTTCCTTCATAACATTAGAAAACTCTTCGCAAAGAGTGAAGTTAGTAGCACCGAAAATGATATCATCAACATAAATTTGAACTAATAAAATATCATTATTCGCATGCTTAACAAAAAGTGTAGAATCGGCTTCGCCCATTTTAAAATTCAAATCCAAAAGAAAATTCTTTAGGCGATCATACCAAGCTCGAGGAGCTTGTCTCAAACCATAAAGAGCTTTCTTTAGTTTAAAAACATGATTTGGAAATTTTTCATTTAAGAAGCCCGGAGGTTGAGAAACGTAAACTTCCTCAACGACATCTCCGTTTAGAAATGCACTTTTAACATCCATTTGAAATAATTTAAAATTTTTATGGCATGCAAAAGACAATAATAGTCTAATTGATTCTAATCTAGCTACCGGAGCGAAGGATTCTTCGAAATCGATACCTTCCTCTTGTCGATAACCTTGAGCTACTAACCGAGCTTTGTTCCGGACGACGACTTGGTTTTCTTCGGTTTTGTTCTTGAAGATCCACTTTGTCCCTATGACGGTGTGGTTCTTCGATGGCAAAGGAACAAGCTCACATACCTCATTCCTCTCGAATTGAATGAGTTCCTCCTCCATGGCAAGGATCCAAGCACTATCTTCGCACGCTTCAACTATATTCTTTGGCTCTATCGATGAGGCAAAGGCACAATTGGCGAAGTGGTGGACTTGCGATCTTGTCTTGACTCTATCTTGAATATTGCCAATGACTTGCTCATGGGGATGGTTGCGAACGGTATGAAGCCGCTTGGGAATACCTTGATCACTAGGCACATTCTCAACAACTTCATTAGTCGGGTTAGTGTCAATAGAATCAATAGAATCAATAGACTTAGAATTTTCAAACGAATCACATAAAACATCCATAGAATCATCATCATTTGAAATTCTAGAAGTAATAAAATTCTCATTAAAAGAGACATGTAGTGATTCCTCGATCGTAGAGGATCTTTTGTTGTATATCCGGTAGGCTTTGCTACGAGCGGAATACCCAACAAATATCCCCTCATCCGATCTCGGATCAAACTTGTCCAAATTATCATATGTGTTTTTAATAAAACATTTTGCGCCGAAAACACGAAAATGTTTAACTTGAGGCAATCTACCAAACAACAATTCATAGCAAGTTTGTTTGGTGCCGGGCCTCAAAAGTTTTCTATTAAACACATAACAAGCGGTGTGTACCGCTTCCGCCCAAAATTGATAACCAAGTTGGCTATCTTCGAGCATAGTGCGAGCACACTCCACAAGCGTTCTATTCTTCCTCTCAACAACACCATTTTGAGGAGGTGCGCGAGGGAAAGAAAACGTGTGAGTAATTCCAAGATCATCACAAAAATTTGAGAAAGACTCATTCTCAAATTCACCCCCATGATCACTACGAATAGTGACAATGGTGGTTCCGATGAGATTTTGTACTTTCTTCACAAATATTGTGAAGTTTTCAAAAGCTTCATTTTTATTACATAAGAAAAATACCCATGTAAATCTAGAATAATCATCGACGATGACAAGTCCATATCTTGCATTTCCTAAGGAAGCAACTCTAGTTGGCCCAAATAAATCTAGATGTAATAGCTCTAGTGGCCGTTTAGTAGAAATGCTTTTCTTAGGTTTAAATGAAGATTTAGGAAGCTTGCCACGTTGACAAGAATCACAAAAACTTTTCTTTTCAAAAACGAGCTTCGGAAAACCTTTAATGGAATTTAATTTTGAAAGCTTATAAAGTGTTCCAAAGTTCGCATGTCCAAAGCGTCGATGCCATAAGTGTTGTTCACTTGTGTTGGCAACGAGACATTGTTCATATGACTTAGGAAGATCTAAAATATAAATATCTTTATGACGTGTGCCGGAAAATAATAAATCATTATTATCATTTGAAATATGACACAATCCTTTCGCAAAGCTAACTTTGTAACCTTTGTCACAAAGTTGGCTTATTGAAATAAGATTATGATTTAAACCATTAACTAGATAAACATCACTAATTAAGGGTTTAGATGGGTTACCCACTTTACCAACACCGACGATGGTTCCGCTCTCATTGCCTCCAAATACGACGCGGTTTCCATTTGCAATGGGAACTACTCCGGAGAGCAATTGAGCGTCACCCGTCATGTGTTTTGAACACCCGCTATCGAGTATCCAATTCCCTTTGGAGCTAAATTTAAATTTGTTGCTCCTTTTCTTTTTCTTTTCCTTAAGTACCTAAAGATAGAAAATTTCATATCATGGTACCCAAGGTCATTGGGTTCTCAAAGGTTAGACCTTTGGAAGCCAAGTCCAATTGGACTTAGACTTCCCCACATAATTTCTACTATGCACAACATCCGAAAAATAAGCATTCATATACACTTGTTTTTCATCCATGCTTGTGTCCTTTGGGCTCCAAATAGTGAAAATCTTGGGAGCCCTCATCCTATTGGGTGCATGCATGCGACGTTGATTTCTACGTGATGCATGTTGTGGATAGGCATAAGGAACATGATGGAATGGTGTGTTGAATATTGGACTCCCCGGATTTGGTTTTGGATGATGAGCAAACATAAATAATTCATGATCTAACAATTTGTGAGCGCAATATTGGAGATCGTCGCCAATTTCACGTGAACATTCAAAGCGACATCTCAACACTTTCCAAAGCTCATTTTCGTGCCTAAAGCTTCGTTGAAGCTCTTGCGACGCTTTGGAAGTAATGAAGATTCAATCGAAGCTCTCAAAGACCGTTTATTAAGGTTTTATTTATAGTCTTTTAGTTTCGATTGATAGAATGTTAAGCCTTGAGTATATCTTACGTTTCTATCTTCATTACGCTCATTTCGTAGCTCTAGGATTCTTGCACAAGTTCACTCTAACTTCCTCGAAGCGTCGCGCTTCGATTCGGACTTTGTTGTGCATGTTAGTTGGTACAAGAACAAGTACTGACCGACTAGATGGTGATCTAGTCGGTCGGCCACTGTTCTTGGACCGACTAGTTTCTGTCAGTTAATTCTTAGCTCTTTACTGTTTACAGTTAGTCGGTCTATGTTGACTCACCGACCGACTAGTTTGTGAACTAGTCGGTCAGTGATGCTTCTTTGACCGACTAGTTGAGACTGACTGTTCACTCTAAAATTCTCCTAAGCTACTGTTTACCGTTAGTCGGTCTAAGAACGTTTGATGACCGACTAGTTGACAATCTAGTCGGTCAACTTTTGTTCTTGGACCGACTAAGTCAACTTGCCTTCAGACTATGTTGTTTTGCCTCTTAGTCGGTCTACGTTCATTGGATGACCGACTAGTTGTGAAACTAGTCGGTCAGACAGTGTTCTTGGACCGACTAGTTTTCTAGGTCTGAAATTCTATCTCTTCTCAGATCTGCTCTTAGTCGGTCCATGCTTTGTGACTGACCGACTAGTTGATGAACTAGTCGGTCAGTGAGTGTTCTTTGACCGACTAGATCTCACAGATTTCTTTCCGTTGGAGATTGACCTAACTTGTTTTTATGGGACCCTATAAATACGAACCTAGGTCATTTCTATCTTCAATAGAGCTGTCATTAAGAGATTCATTGAGTTCTAAAGAGATAGCTATTCTCACTCAAATCTAAAGCTCTCTTCCTCACAAGAAACCCATTCTCTCTCATTTCTAGATCTAGAGAGAAGCTTGTTCTTGGTGAGCTCTTCAAGCTATTGCTTGATTCAAGTTTCCAAATCTTCCCTAGGCACCCATTGCTGCTCATTTCCTTGGTGCTAGGGTTTGGTAACTTCATCTTCCTCAAATCCTTCATTCCACCTTTTGGGTAAGAAAAACTCAAGGTATAGGATTTTGTGGTAAGAGTATTTATTTCATATTAAACTCTTTTATATTGCTTATTGGCTCTCTCGGTTGTGAGAGAAGTTTGTGATCCCGGGTTGTGGGATTCACTTTGCCATTGCATGTATGATTTGATCTTGTGAAGATTTTTCACAAGATATTCATAGTGGAAATCTTGAGTTAGGGTTTCTAACTCAAGTATCCGGAAGGGATCCGGGTGGTTGGGACGTAGGATCACCGGGAACAAGTCGGGGAGACTTGGGTGGATCCGAACCCATTAACTTCATTTGTTAGCATTGTTAATTTCATTGTTGTCATTCAATTTAAGCTTCCGCAAATTGACTTGGTAGTTGTGTGCAATTTAATTTGGAATAATACGCCTTATTATTTTAAAGTACTATTCACCCCCCCTCTAGTACTTGTGCAGTAGCTGGTAGGGCATTACATGGTGCACGACGAGAGTTATTCATATGATGAGGTGGGTGAACATATGCATGTGTGGGAACACGTGCGTGAGGGTGTCTCACATGGTGTGCACGTGCCCGAGAATGTGTTGCATAAAAATCATCATATGTGTGAGACGGTGGAGTAGGACGTGTGTTCCTACGTGGCATGGTATTGGTGTACATATAAGCATGCCCCTTCTTTGGAGGTCCACCCAAAGTGGGTTTCTTTCCGAAAGAGGGTGTGGACGAGGTGGAAGCACCATTGGTAGAAGAACTACCAATAGAGTGTTTGCTACCACTCGTAGAGTCACCGGAAGTTGGCCTAACAATAGTAGTGGCCGATTTGGATGGACATCCCATCGTATACCCCAAGCCAATGTGGTGATTGGCCGGAAGTAAGTCACTTATGATTTTATCCAAATGGTCCTTACCCTTATTGAATTTATTAATTCGGCCTAATGTGCTCTCATATTTCTCTTTGAGAGAACGCATAGAAGTATCCAAATTGGATACTTGCGATGTGAGCACATAAACACGAGATTTAAGATTCTCATTCTCAATACTCAAAGTCGAGTTTTGAGAAGTCAAATCCGCTATCCTATGTTCTTCTGGATCTTCAATGCTAACATGTTCAAGTTTAGATTTGAGATTAACAATCTCATTTCTTAACTCTTCAACAACGGTGTCGTTGTTGGTGATGATAGTCTTAGGCGAGGTTTGAATGCTAGCTAGGTCATCTTTTACTTTAGTATATTTATTTACTAATTTAGTGTATTTAGACCATAATTGAGAGTTAGCATCCCTAAGATCATCCATAGTTACCTCATCGCCTTCGTTGTCGCTATCATCGGAGGAGGAAGATCCTTGATCATGCTCCTCTCTTGCCATGAAGCACATGTGCGCTTGCTCCACTTTCTCATCGTCCGACTCTCCGCTTGAGGAATCCTCGGAGTCGGTGAATGTTGCTCCGACAAGTCCCTTTTTGTACCCCTTTTTGTACTTCTTGGACTTGTCGAACTTCGGCGCCTTCCACTTCTCCTTTTGCTTGTTTTGAGGACACTCCGCTTTGATGTGTCCTGGCTTATTGCATTTAAAGCACAAAGGTGGAGAGGCGTTAGTAGAAGTAAATTTAGATTTTTGTTTGAAGTTACCCTTTCGGAAGAAGCAATTGAACTTCTTTGCCATGAGTGCAATGGATTCCATGTCCATTTCTTCTTCCGAGTCCTCATCATCGGTAGAGGTGGATGAAGCCGCCTTGAATGCAATCGCCTTTTTCTTAGGCACGTCTTGGTTCAAATAGGACTTCATCTTTTCTTGTAACTTCACCTTGCTATCTTTGCGTACCTCGTATGACATCAAAGTACCCATCAATTGAACTAAGGTATACTTATTCATGTCATTACCTTCCTCGATGGCGAAGGTATGTTTCTCCCACGAAGAAGGAAGTCATTCGATAAGCTTCGAACACTTCTCCTTTTGGGTGTAGGTTTTGCCAAGAGCTTCCAACTCGTTCATTATGTCGACGAAGCGAGCATAATACTCCTTCATCTTTTCTCCCTGTTCCATATGAAACAATTCGTAATCTCTATTGACTACCACGAGTTTAGAATCTCTTACTCGACTCGTTCCTTCATGCAAAATGAGGAGCGAATTCCAAATTTGATATGCACTCTTACATGTGCATATCTTATTAAAATCTTCGGGTTCCAATGCACATTGTAAAGCATTCATAGCTTTGGCATTTGCAATCTCCGCGGCGACCTCCGCGGTAGTCCACTTGTCGAAATCTTCTTCGGTAGGCACATTGTACTCCGACATGGTAATTCTCCACAAGGAGGCGCTCCGGAGGAACATTTCCATCCGGCATTTCCAATATCCATAATTGACGTCGTTGAAGAACGGAGGCCTAGTCGAGGAATGTCCTTCCATGACCGAAGACGCTCCTTCATGGTTCCTGAAGGATCCATAATCAGCAGGTGGACGAACGGTCTTGTTGTCGTTGGCAGACATAGCTAAGTATCTGGCTCCGATACCAAATGTAATGCCCTACAAGCTACTGCACAAGTACTAGAGGGGGGTGAATAGTACTTTAAAAATAACAAGGAGTATAATTCCTAATTATCGTGCAAACAACTACCAAATCAATTTGCGGAAGCTTAAATTGAATGACAACAACAAAATTAACAATGCTAACAAAAGATATTACTGGGTTCGGATCCACCCAAGTCTCCCCGACTTGTTCCCGGTGATCCTACGTCCCAACCAACCGGATCCCCTCCGGATACTTAGGTTAGAAACCCTAACCCAAGATTTCCACTATGATATCTTGTGAAAAACCTTCACAAGATCAAATCATACATGCAATGGCAATAGTGAATCCCACAACCCGAGATCATAACCTTCTCTCACAACCGAGAGAATCAATAAGCAATATAAATGAGTTTATAATGAAATAAACAATCTTACCACAAAATCCTATACCTTGAGTTTTCTTACCAAATAGGTGCAAGGAGGGATTTGAGGAAGATGAAGTCACCAAGACCTAGCACCAAAGAAATGACCAGTAATGGGTGCCTAGAAGTGATTTGGAGACTTGAATCAAGCTAGAGCTTGAAGGGCTCACCAAGAACAAACTTCTCTCAATATGGATTCTAGATCTAGAAAGTGAGAGAATGGATTTCTTGTGAGGAAGAGAGCTTTGGAAATGAGTGAGAATCTCTATCTCTTTCAATCTCAATGAATCTCTTAATGGCAGCTCTAACCGAGAGAGAAATGACCAAGGTTCGTATTTATAGGGTCCCATAAAAACAAGTTAGGTCAAATCCCAACGGTTAGAAATCTGAAGCAACTAGTCGGTCAAAGAACAACCACTGACCGACTAGTTCATCAACTAGTCGGTCAGTCAAACAACATGGACCGACTAAGTGAAGAACTGTGAAGAGATTGAATTTCAGACCTAGAAATCTAGTCGGTCCAAGAAGACTTTCTGACCGACTAGTTTCACAACTAGTCGGTCGGTCAGTGAACTTCGACCGACTAAGAGTCAAAAACAAATAGTCTGAATACAAATTGATTTAGTCGGTCCAAGAACAAATGTTGACCGACTAGATTATCAACTAGTCGGTCACCAAACGTTCTTAGACCGACCAACGATAAACAGTAGCTCAGGAGAAAATTAGCATGAACAGTAAAGCTCAACTAGTCGGTCAAAGAAGCATCACTGACCGACTAGTTCACAGACTAGTCGGTCGGTGAGTCAACGTAGACCGACTAACTGTAAACAGTACTGAGCAAGAAAAGATTAACACAAACTAGTCGGTCCAAGAAGCTTTGCTGACCGACTAGATCACCATCTAGTCGGTCAGTTCTTCTTCTTGAACCAACTAACATGCACGAATAAGTCCGAATCGAAGCGCGATGCTTCGAGGAAGTTAGAATGGACTTCTACTAAGATCCTAGAGCTACGATATGAGCGTTATGAAGATAGAATTGTAAGATATACTCAAAGCTTAACATTCTATAGATCGAAGCTAAAAGACTATAAATAAAACCTTAAGGAACGGTCTTCGAGAGCTTCGATTAATTCTTCATGACTTCCAAAACGGTCCAAAAGCTTCAACGAAGCTTTAGGCAATGAATACGAGCTTTGAGAAGTCTTGAGATGTCGCTTTGATTGTTCTCGTGAATTTGGCGACGATCTCCAATACTGCGCTCACAAATTGTTAGTTCATGAATTATTTATGTTTGCTCATCATCCAAAACCAAATCCGGGGAGTCCAATATTCAACACCAATTCTCGTGCATCGGCATCTTTAGAAGCTCTAGCCCCAACCTCGTCTTACTATGATGATCTCGATAGTGTAAGTCACTCCAATTCTAACATTAGAAATTTAGCTAGTGTACTCGTATGAACTTAGGACATAACATCTAGTCTCAGAAAAGTTATTGACCTGAACAGATGACTATAGACCTAACTAAATAGGAAACGAATCAACTGCAGAGCAACTTTGACTTGAACGTACGACGTCGCTAACTTTCAACTTAGATGGTTGTAGTACACGACCATTTACTTGGGTAAACTGTGTATTAAATGAACACCGCATGCTCGAAGCATGGATCAGGTGTAAGTCACAATGAATTCTAAAAATTAAGATAATATATCTTATGGAATTACCGCATGCTCGAAGCATGGATCAATATCATAGTTGTTGGACTTCAAAGCATTGCTCAGGACTGATTTTCTCTGTTGAGGCTTCTGCCTTGACTTTTCAGCAAGTAAATACCATATATATGTATTTGTTGTACTCATTGTTGTATGTACACCTTGTTGGATGTATTGTTGTACACATGTTGGATGTACGAAATAGTGGGCCTATAAGGCCATATGGATACAGATACGGATATGGATACGGACACATATATGGATACTGTTATAAATGAATAATGTGATACAACACGGGATATGGGGTAGTCTTGATCTACGAAGTGTGCGGGAGTGACCGGGTCCACCCTTATTTGGTAAGCTGTACCATCACCCTGCAGGGGATGGTAGGTAGATATTCCACGGGTTGCTCCGTGGGATGGGTGCACTTCTGGTTGCATATCGTACACTCGAGCTAAGACTGTTGCACTAGCTTGATTGATAATACACGGGATACTGGGTAGTCTTGAGCTACGAAGTGTGCGGGAGTGACCGGGTCCACCCTTATTTGGTAAAATGTACCATCACCCTGCAGGGGATGGTAGGTAGATCTTCCACGGGTTGCTCCGTGGGATGGATGCACTTTTGGTTGCATATCGTACACTCGAGCTAAGGCTGATGCACTAGTTTGATTGATGTTGCACTAGTTGATTGATACTATTGTTCAGTCACAACTACTAACTTGATACGACTATTCTACTGACCAAGTCGAGACTACTCAAACGTGATAGAGCGGTATAATAATAAGCGGTCTTAAATTACTACTGAATCCGTGTCTAGAAAGGAATGGGAAGGGGGTTGGTCAACCAAAGGACTTGTCCTGCGGTCTTAGAAGTGACATGTGACTTCAAGCCCTGACTGCCTGGCTGATTTGGGAGTTAAACTAGACTTCTTCTTATTAGGCCAACTTACACTATTAGATAGTCAAGAGACGTATGTTTCCTTTTGATCGCTCACTACTTTCCTATATAAGTCACGTAGTTATAGCTTTACTTACCTAGTGTTACTACGTCTACCTGGTTGTCTTACTATTGTCATCACATTGCATGTTAGTCAAAACATTGTTGCTACCATATGCCATGCCACAGTCGTTACTTTCGTACTTGTACAGTCACCCTTACCTTATGCATTACATGCACTTTACTTACCACACTTAAGCAGCCACCAGTACTTTACTTATCGCTCTTACATACATGTCCGCTCTCACTTTACTTTTTGCACCAGTTTGACCATCTTTTGTTTAATATAGTCTGTTCCATACTTTTGCACCACTTTATTTCTATTGATAGAATTGTTGTGACTTATCTACGGTTCCATCTCTATGGCACTCCAGATGACACACATATGGAGGTAGATGCTCTTGAGTTAATTGCGACAGAGTTCGACCATGAGTCCGCAGCTTTCAGAGCTATTTTCAGTTGTATACTTTCTATCTTTCATGTATCTTGTTGGAACATTTTGTACAATATGGATTGTAATAATTGGACACAATTTGGGTATTTTTGTACATCTCTGTATCGTGGCTATTTTGTTTTCACTGGTTAACTGCAGGACCTGCGCATATATCAAAAAGTAACGGGCCTCGGGAAAACGGGTCGTTACAGAAAGACGTAGTCAAATTAAATATATGTCATGGCTCACAGATTTATCTAAAAGATAAAATCCCGTTACATTAAACTTCATACACCAAGAGTGTGTTAAAGAATTTACACAATGACCATTGTCATCCACTAAGTATACCTATGGTAGCACGTTCACTGGATGAACATAAAGACCCCTTCAGCCAGCTGGAAGAGGGGGAGGATATTCTAGGTCATGAAGTCCATCATCTAAGTGCAATTGGAGTACTTTTCTATCTGGCTAACTGCATGCGTCCCGATATAGCATTTCCAGTAAACTTACTAGCCAGATACAGTGTTGCACCTACAAAGCGCCACTGGACCAGAGTTAAGCATCTTCTGTGCTACATCTAATGGTCGATAAACGTGGGCTTATATGATAAATAATTATCATCCATGCTTATGCAGATGCAGGTTAAAAGTCTGAACCAATAATGAGAAGTCATAAACTGGGCACCTACGGTGGGATGGCCATCTACTGCAGATCTGCAAAGCAAACTATGAAGGCATCATCATCCTATCATTTTGAGACCCTCACCATCCAAGAAGCAAGCCGAGAGTGTGTACGGTTGAGCCCAGTGGTACATCACATCTCAATGACGACTGGGTCAACGACAGGTAATTTGGAGCTGACCACATAGTCTGAAGACCATGCCACATGCTTATTCCAATTTTGAGGAGACCACATCAGAGGCGATGAGACAAAGCACACCTCTCCAGGGCTCTTTTTTGGATCTAGCAACTGCCTAATAATGGTGATATCTGTAATTTGTACACATTTTTCGGAATGTTGTAAACATGATTGATCTAAAAACGCCTACGAGATCTGAAAGCTTAAGGGATTGCATAGATCAGGGAGAGTTAAAGGAGAATTGTTTGTTTTTTATTAGTTATGATTTTTTCCCTCGGGGTTTCCATAGCCAAAGGTTTTAACGAGGCAAATCGCATTAACTCAGTATCTCGAAGTATCAACCCATTGTGATACTCATATGATGCCTAGAATCTTGAAGTATTCGCGAGCAGAGTTCACCCTTATGACGGGATAATGAGGAGTGTTATGAATATATTATCATGTAGAGGATTATGTGTTTGTATTTTACACAAACATTGTATCATACCATAGTATGAACTCTTCCTATTCCCCCATAAATAGAGGTATGTGGTCTCCCCAAGAAAGTACTTCACAATAATTTGCATCTAATTATTAAAAAGAGAATAATGATTATTATATGACACGTGAGGCTAAGCATAATATATGCCGTTAAAACTTCATCCTACATTATTTTTTTGGAGAATCGAAACTATTTATTTTGATCGATATATTCTAAAACACCAAAATATTAAAATCGGGTGAGCTCAACATGTTTTAGTCGTTTATCTACTATCTTAAATTTAATGGGTTTGCATGAATTTGCGACGGGTGGATGAACAATTAAAACCTACTAAGTTCGCACGATAGTTGGTGTTTTGTGTTTTAGGATATAAAAATCAAAATCAATCATCCCATATACTTTAAAAAAGGGGGGTTTTGCATATCTGTCCCTTAAATCTTGCGTATTTTGATATCTGTCCCTCAAGCTCGGCGGAGCTGGGTTCCATTGCACTCTGTAGGAAATGAAGGGGAAGTCCGCGCAGCAAACCGAGGCCCTGCGTGTGCCGTTCCGCCGACGAATAATAGGTACCCCCACCCCAGGCAGAGTTTGTGCGTCGTGTAATAGGCGACCATTTTGGTATTTGCTCTCAAGTCCCTTAAATTTTAAACTTGTAACCTTAATAGTACATCTCTCTAATTTTCTGTTAAAATCTAACGGAATGAGAATATTCCGTTAGATTAATGGGTTAATTGGGGGTTATGGTTAAGATTAGGGGTAGGGGTAGGGTTAGGAGGGGGAGGGGCGGCGCCCCCTCCCCTCCTCCTCAGACGAGGCAGAGGGGGAGGGGGCGCCGCCCCCTCCCCCTGTTTTGGGGGGGGGGGGGGGGGGGGCGCCGCCCTTCCCCACAAAACACGCCCACTCTCCCGGTTTCCTCCCCCTGTTTTGTGGGGGGAGGGGCGGCGCCCCCTCCCCCTCCGCCTCGTCTGTGGGGGGGGGGGGGGACGAGGTGGAGGTGGAGGGGACGCCGCCCCTCCCCATGTTTTCGGGGGGGGGGGGGGGGGAGGGGCGGCGCCCCCTCCCCATGTTTTCGGGGGGGGGGGGGGGGGGGGGGGGGGGGGGTACCCCTCCGCTGTTTGAGGGGGAGGGGGAGGGGGAGCTGCCCCACCCCCTGTTTTCTTTGGGGGGGGGGGGGGGGGGGGGGCGCTGCCTCCCCCCTCCGCCTCGTCTAGGGAGGCGGCGCCGACCCTCCCCCCTTTTGGGTGGGGTAATTAACCCTAATTAGGGGGTTTAATGATTAATTTAACATAATTTCTTAATTAACTAACCATAATTCTTAATTAATATAACTTTTTAACAGAAAACAGGTTGGAGAGACTATTAAGTTTAACATTTAAAATTTGAGGGTCTTATGAGCAAATACGAAGAGTTGAGTAACAGATATCAAAATATGCAAGATATAAAAGACAATTATGCTAAAAACCCTAAAAAAATTTTGGAAGTTATATGAAATTTAACAGCATCTGTGATATTATAGATATTATTCTTTTTATTAAAAGAAAGAATATTTAATTATTTTCATTGCGGTCAACCATAGGCGCCGGGGTGTAGACAATTCCAACAATACCCGTATCTTCATCGTCTTATAACACGAACGAAGACCACAATCAAATGTCCAAAAAGACCAAAACCCCCCAGACATAAAACCCAAAACCGTAATTTGAGACCAACGTCAAAAATTCTAGACGCCCTCAGAAGTCCTCGTCGTTGAATTCGTTGCCGCCGGAGGGCGGCTATTCATTCTCTCCCAGACCCCCAATTCCTCGCCAATTCCTCGCAATGCTTCGCTTCCTGTTACTCGCCGCGATCTTCCTCTCCGCAGGGATCAGATCGGCGTTGCCGCACGAGGGCCACGAGGATTCGGGGGGCAGCTGCGCGTTGACTCCCGACGTCCAGATACTCGCCGAGTACAAGCCCGGCATCATCACCGTCGATGGGCACGCCGACGACTGGGCGGATGTTGACGGGTCGGAGTTTGCTCTGTTGCCCGCTTTGGACCCCGACGAGGATAAGGCTTACAGCGGCGGCAAGATGACTGTTAAGGTATGGTAACCACTTTCTTCAAAGATCAAATGATTGCTAAGTTCGTTGAAATAAATTGAACTGGGTAACAAATATAGTGACTATATTTTCAGCACTCAAATTCAATTGATTGTAGCTGCAATTTGAAAAAAATATTTCGAAATTGAACTAACTATAATTGTTGAAGCATGTTCTGAAGCATTTGTTGTGTTACCATAAAGAACTTTTGACAGATTGTTCACATTCACCATTGCATTCAAGATTTCCCCCCCTTTTATGTTTCATAGGCATCGCATGATGGTAGCTATGTTTTCTTCATGCTGCAAGTTGATGGGGACTATGTGTACGCGAAAGGGTAAGTTTCTTTGGGTCTTGTGATAATACCATTTGCAATTTGTTTGTTGTGTGATATGTTTATTGATTTTGATACCGAGCTGAATATGGAGCCTCACAAATTCTATGGGCACTTGCAGAAACTGTTTGCCTTTTATTATTTTTTGCCGGGTTATGCGTGACTCATATAGTCTTTCTCCACAGAAGCGAGTAAAATTTAATTAGTGAACACAATGGAATTCATTGTCTGCCAGCTCTCTTAAGAAGAATTTCCTATTGAATGGATCTATCTGCTCCACCACAAAGAAGACAACCTTTTCCCTTGAATTGATCTCCATGTTAGTCCTTGCCCTGTAATTTCATTGCAAATGCTTTATAAGCTGTATATTGTTTTGCCATCATTTAGATCGTTATAACTTGCTGATTCAGTTTACATGATGTTGTTGCTAAATGAATGATTTTCGGTAGCATCCATAAATTAAACCACTTGTTCCAATGGGGATATAGTGACTGGTTCCTTTTTAAATCAACAGTTGTAGTAGCATGAAGATGACGAAATTGTGGATCACATGCAGGGAAGGTTCTTTGTGTTTTGTTACCATTTGAGCTGCTATAGGAATTTCCCTATATTGATGGCTATCTCACACAGAGATGAATGGAAATGCACCACACTGACCCAAGCATATTAGTAGTGACTTTGGACTAACTTCAAGTAATTGTAAACCTGCCTTGCCTGGCTGATGTGGTGTGATGCGATTTTTGTTTTTGGACTCTTGTTTGGTTGGGTGAAAGTTCAATTTACGAGCAATGACTTACAATCAGCCCAGCTAAATTCTCCTACAGCTGCCTATTACAAGCTTCTATTATTAGTTCGCTCATGATTTGTAATTTGGAAATTGGATGGTGGTGGTGTTCATATATGTGGTGTTCTGGATATTTTATTGGGAAAAAATTGCCCATCCTCAAGCCTTTTGTTGGAATTTGATTACCCTCTGGACTTTTTCCATAGAGTTTGAAACCCCTTAGATTTTCCTCATGATTCCGAAAAACCCCCTCGTTACTTTAAATTTATGGGATTCATTGTAATACCCCAAATTGTAAATTAAATTGGAATTTTCCTTAATTATTTTCTTCTCTTCTCTTCTCTTTTCTCTTTTTTTTCCTCTTCCATGCGGCCCAACATCTCAGCCCACCCCTCCCTTCTCCTTTCTTCTTTCTTCTTTCATTCTTTTCCTTTTTAAAAGAAGACCAAGACCAAAGCCCACGGCCCACCACTCTTAAAACCCCCAACACACACACACACACACACACACACACTCTCTCTCTCTCTCTCTCTCTCTCTCTCCCTCCCTCCCTCCCTCCCTCCTCATAGCCCATACCCGATCCTCCTCTCACTTCCATTCACTCACCCCCAGCCCACACGACAAGCCCTCGACCTCTCCCTTCTCGCAGGAGAAACCCTTGCCGACCCTTTCCTTTGTTCGATCAACTCGAGCTCACCGAGTCCTAATCTCTCTATCTCTCTATCTTTTCCTTCGATGGGAAGGAAGCCTGATGTCCAAAGGCAATATGGATTAGGCTTGGGATAATGGATTTTGATGGTTGGTGGGGTACAATGCATAATGGCAACCATCTAAACTACCCTAAAGGCAATATAATCACAAATACTAAGACAACATAACATAATAGTAATTTATCATAAGTTTTATAATTTTTTACATCACGATTACATAGGGATTGGGTTTCAAAATTAATTGTTAGACAATGTGGATGGCTGAATAATTTTCCATTGACTGAACATTAAATCAAAAACATGCAATCCGTCCTTAAAAACAATTCTGAATGAAAACATGGGTTTGCCCAAAATTTTCTGGACACAAACCATTCTAGACGCTGTGTATATGGATGGAAACATATTTTTTTGGCAACATATGAGGTTAAAGTAAATTTGTCATCATCTTTTGCATGGAACAACAATCAAAACCCATCCAATCTATTGATTATAAAATCTAAGAAACAATCTAACAATAAAACATAACATATGTCTAGAATTACATAAGGTAAATCTTTGTAAAGAGAAATTTCTTTTACAGTGGCTTTGAGTTGATCTTCTCCTCATCTTTCTTCGCCTCCTTTCGTCTCCTTTCTCTAGGAACAACCGTTCTCAAACCTCTCTTTCTTTTTTATAGGGATAATTAAGGGGATTGTTAAGGGGATTTATTGCATTAATTACCCCTAATAACAATTACCCTATACTCTACATTATTATGAGTAATTCTAATTTGTATGACATCCCCTATGAAATCAATTTTTGATTACCATGTCATTTTTGAGATTTAACATTTGAAATTTTGAAAATCTGGTTATTATTATTACGGCCAGTGTTTAGACATCATCTACTTTTGGTTCAAAAGCAACCATTTTTCAGTCCTGTTATATCGATTAATGAATTTAAAGGAATGTTTAGGCAAAATATATCCACTTTTACACCCTGTAATTTCAGATTGATTTTGAAAGAATTTTACACATCTTTTCATAGAGAATGATCTTTTAACGGCCATGATGGATAGATTCTTCAATGCAAGTGTCGTCTTAACATGTGTCAGATACCGACACTTGCAAGACCCATGTCCGACACATCGAATACTCGGTGTCATGTCGGATTCTAACATTCTAAAACATTATGTGTTTGGAGCCATATCCACTTTAAATATTAAATCTAAAGATCTTGCATCAGTCACTTTAAAGCCACATGTTCAAGCAAGCGTAAAAATAAAATAATCTACTTAACCAAGTAGATACCATATCAAATTATCAAGGAAACCTAAACAACACCATAATTAGGTTAAATGGCGATTATTTTTTTGTTTGATTTTGTTAATTAAAAGCCATAGATCTTTTATCATTGAAGGTTTACATTGTGTTCCTTGTTATTTTTAATAGAACACTTCTACTCAACGTGGGTTCTGATGTTTCTAATATAATAGATACTTATTCACACACATGATTGCATGTGCATGTCACGTATCCTATTTTTAAAAAATTTGTTGTGTCCTTGTGTTCGTGTCGTGTTATTTCTGTGTCCCATGTTTGTGTCTAGGCTATATGGTTTAGTAGTAATTCTTTGAAAAATCTACCAAATTTTGGAAAGAAACTGAACCGCCTTTTCATTCCAGATTTTAGGTTGGATTTTAGGAGAATCTGTCGCCTTTTGTAAGTGCATATCCATATTTTCATTATGATTGATTTTTACTGATAATTTTTGAAGAGCCGTGTCCACTTTCGGGAAGAAACCGTATATCCTTGGTAAAAATTTATCCATTTCTATATTATTTGTCCTAATATCATATGATGGATAAATTTGATGATTATATTTGAAATAAATACGGAACTATCATCTCACGAGAGATAAATTATTTACTTCTGTGTAATATTTATTATTTTAATAAAAAAATGTTTCCCGTAATAAAATATGACCATTTCATAACGAAAGTAGACAGTTTCCTATGCCAAGTGGATAGTTTTGTATGAAGGATGCATGGTTTCATATAAATGGCAAGCAATTTTGTAGCAAAAACAGACATGCATCTTAATTGTTTAATAAAGAAAGTAGGAAATTTATAAGAAAGGCGAACCGGCGACCCGTTTCATATGAAAGGCAGTCTGTTTTATACAAAAGGTAGACAGTTTCATATATGAAAGATGGACATTCTCATACCAAAGGCTGATATATTTATATTGAAGGTAGAGTGCTTAATATGAAAAGCATATTTCATTAGAAAGACAGATGGTTTCATGATAAAGCGGTGATGTTTTATATGAAAGGCAGACAATATTATATCAAATGTATACGGAAGTGGATAGTTTCATACAAATGGTAGACAATGCAATAAAATGTCGGCCGTTTAAATGAACGGTGGGAAATTTTATATCAAACGGCATGCTATTTTATATATGGAAGGTAGACAATTTCCTATGAAAGGCGTCTACAATTTCATACGAGTGTTACATACTTTTATATATAAAGACAATCAAATTCCTCAAAATCCTAGGGGAAGACACCTTTCACAAGTTAATCTCAAATTCTTCATCAAATCCATGTGATTGTTATGGAAAAAGAAATTAAAGATGAATTTTGATAAGTGGATGCCGTATTTGATGGAAATTTTGAGTTTTTTATTTGAAAAAGAAACCTTCATTCATGCCGAATATATGACAATAAATAGATCTAAGTAGAAATAATGCGTTTTGGAAACAAATTTATTTGTCTACAAAGAGATAATAAAAGAGTTGATTTTGGACTTCGTTTGTGTTGAGAGAGAGATTAAAGAGAAAAATAAAAATTTGTGCTTTTATATCTTGGGTAGTAGGTTTTTGGGTTATATAGAATTAGATGTCATGAAGATAAGATGTGGAAGCATAGGGCTTTTTAACCTAAAATGGAGGAGGAAGGAGCAGAAACTAATGGAGTTAAGATATTTTGTTTTTGGTTCGGTTTTTTTACTAAATGGTGGAGAGGAGGAGGAAGAAATCTAGGCAACATAGAGATATGGAGAATATAAGAAAAGAGGAAAGATGGGAATGTCAATTTCGTAAGTAGGCCCTTCCCATCATGTCTAAATACATACAATATTGGGACGGGGGCTGACCGACACTGAATTCTGGATCCAGGGGGGTTTACACCTTATAAAAACTCTTGGGGTACTCACATTCCAATGCAAAGCTACGGGGTCGAAACATTATTTTCCATATTTTATTTGATAGGAATATTTCAAGGAACAAAATGAGTCATGTTATTCTAATTTTATTTAAAATCCCTGTATGACTGTATGTTAAGTAGCTATTTAGGTAACATTTCTTAAGCATCAAGCTTATGTTCTTACAAAACCGAAGCATGGAAATACTCGTCTTTATGAAGAGAAAGATGGTTAATCGAACACATTCATTTATTTAGATTGTTACTATTTTTTGCAATTCAAGTAACTTACCTAGTATCTCCTCATTATTTTTATGCCTGTATTTTCCATTATTGTGATCGCTAACATTCTGATTTTCTACCATTTTCATAAAAATGTAAATGACCACGATCCATAGATTTCTTTCGTAACTTCTCTTAGTCGGTGACAGTAAACTTTATATCCCATTATCATCTCCCCTTCCTTCATCCATCACAGGGTAGATCAAGAATACTAAGGTTTTCATTCTTACAATGGATAGGTAGACTATGTAAATCAGATAAGTGATTGTGCCCCAGCCCAATGTCAACAGCATTCATATCTTATTTTCCATCTTTGGCATTCCAACAAGTATATAGTAGAACACATCTCGTTCAATATCAACTATTACAATAAGTATCATTAATACTTGAAGAATGTCCTAGCGAAGAAAATGGTAACAACAAATATTACTTTGGGACATCTGCACTTCGCCTGGTACCATTATGGTGCCATGTTTACCAATTCCAACTGCACATTTTTACTCTTTTCTTATTGCATGGCAAGCTGTCACGCCCCGCAACCCGGGGACGCGATTGTTTTTTTGCAAATAGTAGAAGGTCCTACAGATAACCAGTGAAAACAATATATGCTACGAACAGAGGTGTACCAAAATGCTTATATGGAAATTCATTAATACACAAGAGTTACAAAAGTCGGATACAACACACTACATACTCTCTAAAATACATAAAAGATACATTAGTGACTCACTCACAATCTCACAAGTCAGAAGTTTGCGCTCTCTACAGCAAACTCAGTGTTCTCAAAAGCTGGGGCCTCCGCTCGTTCCGTCTCAGTACCTGACGGTGCAACAAAAGCGAAAAGCCACCAGCATGTCAATGGTAAATCACAGTAATTATAGAATTTGAAATTAAACAGGTATACCTAAGCATAAACACTAACTAGTAAGCATGAATTGGAAACTAGTAAAGCAGGAAGCTAGGAATTGGAAACAAGTATAACAGACATAACAAACAATTTACAATTTAGAGTTATACTATTATGATTCTAGCAGTTATACCAATCCTAGGTCGTGAATCATATTGAAAATTATAGTAAGCAATCAGTAGTCCATCTTGATCAGTGGTGCTTACCAGGAGCGAGCCCTTGCATAGAATCAAGGAGGGCTTTGATGCGATTCGCTAGGGGTTTGACGATAAAAAGAGGATTTTTATTATAATTTCAGATCTAGTGCTAAAAAGAAACCCTACTACAATTAAACTACTCTCTAATTAACGACTAGAAGACGATTCTTAACCTAGGGGGAAAAGCCAAATCCTAATACAATTAATCTAAGGGGATAAATAAAATACTCTCTCAATTTTCGCATGAGAATTAGGGCCGGCTCAACCCCCCTTAAATAGCCAAAACATCCCTTAAATGTCATTTTACCCAATTGCCACTCCTCTCAATTACCGGCCGCAACACTACTCTGCCCCGGAAAAACCACCTTGTCCTCAAGGTGGTGCGTGAAGGGTATGGTCAGCTACTCCAAGTGCAGGTGCTCCTGATCATCGTCCACGCCGGCTTCCAACATGATCACACTCTCTTCTCCCTCTTCTTCGTCATTCACTATCAGGATCTGAAGAGTACGATTCCCGCACCGGTGCCCAGGAGTAAACTTCTCGTCGCATTTAAAACACAGGCCCTTGGTCCGTTTGTCACGAATCTATGCCTCTGTCATTCGTCGTGTATGTCCTCCAGGTCGTGGTTCCATCCCCTTCTCCTTGGTAGCCACTGTGCTATCAGTGGATGTTGCCCCTCCTGCGGCCCCATTTTGTCCCCCTCCAGGGTCCGGCACTCGAAACGTAGAGCCACCCCACGTCCCCCGGGCTCTTCGCTCTGTCTCCTGGTGATCCTCCACCTTCCTGGCCAGCGTCATCATCCCACGCAAACCAACGGGCTCGAACTGCCTCAGCCCCGACCTCACCGTGGGCTTCAGCCCCTTCATGAAACAGCCCTCCAAAGACTCCTCAGAAACTCCCCGAACTCGGTGGCAGAGCGACTCGAATTTCTTGATATAATCACCCACGCTCCCCTCCTGCTTCAGCGAGTACAGTCTCTCGAACACGCCACCGGCCTGTCCCCCTCCAAACCGCTCCGTCAAGAGCGTCGTAAACTCAGCCCAGGTCTGAAAAGGTTGCTGCTGATCTGTCCAGCGGAACCAGCCCAAGGCCTCTCCCTCCAAGCAGACCCCGATCGCCCGGAGCCACTCCTCTCCTGGGACATCGGACACCTCCAAGTACCTCTCCACCCGGTAGAGCCAGTCATCTGGGTCTCCTCCCTCAAAAACAGGCACCTCCAGCTTCCTCAGACGCATATCGCCAGCGAATCCACCTCTCTCCTGCGGCTGGAATCCTCCCCTGTGCTGGTATCCCTGTCGCCTGTCTGGAACATAAGCCTCAGTCCGATCACGGTAGCCTCCCTCTGCTCCGTGCCCCTGCCAGTCTCCCTGATGGTGTCCAAACTCCGCCTGGTGGCCTCCTGGAGGGTCCTGGTGTTGGGGTTTTGGCGGACCCCCAGAGCTCGGATCCGTATCCGTCCTAAGTCGGACGGACCACGGAGGCACAAAAGCGCAGCGGAAAAACCAGAAATCATATTTCTACACTAGCTAAACTATTTAGCTAGGCTCTGGGGAGCCAGAACCTAGCCCGATCTATGCCGACTTGGAGTGGGTCTGACCACTCCAAGAAGGATCTACACTAAGCGACTAATTAAAATTACGCTAAAAAACGCTTAACCACATACCCGGAATCTTGGCCCTGGAGCAGGCAAGATGTACCGCACCGTCTTGAGAAGCTCCTCGTAGCCGAGCCGCGTTGACCCGATCTCCCTGAGCCGCCTCGCACCCTCGCACCGATCCGCCCGAGCCGCTTTCGCCTCCGAGCCGATCACACGCGGTAGAAAGTTTTACTTGAGAAGAACCCGCGTCTTAGACGTCTGGATCAGATCCAAACCCCCTTCGTAGTCGTGCTAGGACTACTCCGGAGAATAGGAAAATTAGAGAGAGAGATTTAGTCGCCGATCGAGCCTGCTCTAAAAATTCTGGAGCTACTCGATCGTTGACTGGTGTGTTTTTCAACGAGGAGAGTGCACCCCTATTTATATAGGGAGTGAGCACTCAACTTCTCGTTGCGGGCAATGTGGGACAATTCCCATGAAGAGAAAATTCAATTAAGCCATTTGGCTTAATTTCAACTTAAAGTTAGGCTTTCACAAAGTCATACTTTAACGAATTAATTCTCCTCGTATACTAAACCTCAGACACCAAACAAGCTATCAATCAGAAAAGCTTGGAATGGTGAACGCGTAGGAACTGACGGTGACGAATTTCGACTTCGTTTGACCCCTCAAACAATTGCTCAAAGTTTAGCAATTTTCACAAAATTCGTAGCCGTCATTAGGGTTTTCAAAAACCCTAATTTGACTTAAGTTGCGGGCGCGCCCGCTAGACTTAGCGGGCGCGCCCGCCCAAGGGGGCAAGGGCGGGCCGCCCGCCCGCTGCTGCAGCGGGCGCCCGCCCGCTGCACGCAGCGGGCCATGCCCGCTGCTGCAGCGGGTCACGCCCGTTTGCCTTTGCACATGGGCCTTTTGGCCCAGTGGGTCTAACCCACTTCCCCTTGAACTCTTTCTGAGTTTCTGGGCTCGTTTGAGCTCCGATTTGGACGCGGTTTGAACCTGTGTTTAGACCGGGACGATCCCGTCACCCAGGTAACCCTTTCCAACAAGTTTGTTCCTACTAAATTCGTTGTAACTAATTTACAACACGTTTAGTCATAGTTAGCATCTAATGCAACGTTGTGTCCCTATTGCTAATGCGACTAACTTTCACAACTTAACTTGTGAATATCATCAAATGACATTTCTCTCTATTCTATATTCCTATTACTAAGACACGAGCACTACTCGGTGTGAGACCCTACAGCCTGACCTTACTACAGGTTGGGGCTCGAAACCCCTAGACGACGGTCACTACGAGCAGTAGCTGTCGTCCCTGTTTCAGAGTCATCATAACGTGATCGACCCTTTGACAAAAGTGTCATAGGGTTTGCATTGGCCGTGTCAGTGATGAATTCCGTTAGCTAAAATCCCTTCGTCAAGACTGTGTTATTGTTGGCCTAGGGTATGGTTTTCTGTCAACCCTATTAGACAACATTGGTCAGTATACGGCGGTCTTTATTGTATACACATTGTACTACTTGCAACGTACCCCGGCCGAGGATTAACATAAAGACCGTACTGAGCCTATAACACTAACTTCCCTTTAATGGAAGTGACGAATCCCATCTTAGTCATTTACTCACCTTGAGAGCTTCAGGTGCAACCCAACCTAAGATCTTTCATCAGGACTGGTCCTCGAAGCTAGATCATGGGTCTAAGCTACACCGTCCGCTCACAGGTTGGTACAGATGACTTCAGGTCTTAAGGATCAACTAACCTATCATCACCCTAGAGTTATTAAAGACAGATCATTAAAGTTAACCATTTAATAACTCTAATTTGGTCGTTCAGTGAACTCATTCTCTAATGAGCACCTGTGTCTTGTCTCCGACTTCGCTAAGTCGAATGACTATGAGATCATCATTACCCGAAGGCAAGACGAAGACACAGTGATCTATCCGATGTGTCGATATCCAGTTCTCGACACATCTATGATCACGAACCGTTTAAGACTTACGTTTCTATTCGGTCACTTACTTACTCATAATCGAGATCTCATCTAGATATGTAAGGACCTAACTATAAGTCTATGGATATTATCTAAGTATATTAATACAAATGTTTTTATACTTAGAATAATACGTACCATCTACGGTATGAACAAGACGTATAATCAAGATAAATTGCCTTATGGGCATATATCTTCCTACATCTCCCACTTGCACTTAGGCTATTTATCTCGGTATCTCATACCGTTATAGCATATCAGTCACTTTGACATTTGATATGACAAACCTAAGAATGGTTCTACTAATAAGTATCTACAACGAATTTTAATGGATTGAAATTACATCTCTTGATCACACAGGGTTGATCCTTTGGAAAAAATGATCTGGATCAATTTTTCTAACTTCGTATAGCTAACAGTTAGCTTATACGATTTAGATGTGGGGTCTAACATTTCCGTAAGTCAGTTCTAGCTCACACCACTTTATTGTGTCAATATGTCAAGTACATATTCGACACCCTAAGTCTATATATATATATATATATGATTAAATCAAAACAATTTTGACTTAATGATTTATATAGAAGATTCATTAAAGTGAAATATCCTTTTTACTTAGTCCGAAAAACGGAACTAAGTATATGAGCTCGCTCCCACTGACTTTAAGAATTACCTGGTTAAATTACTTCAACATAATATCTAAATCATATTTAGATTTATGTGCAAAATATAACCTTTTGGTAAGTGCCTCAGATGGAATGTACAAGTGTCAGATTCGGTTTGACGAATGAGTCAAGACAAGATCGTTTTAAGGAATCTTGACATTGACTCGTTCAATCAAAACGTACTACACTGTACCTATTCCTTTAACCACATTTAGTATTAACTCTTTTAATAACTAAATGCAGATAATCGAGAAATAATCTTGATATGCGTATTATTGTGATCGCACACAATTTATACGCCCCTTGGAACCTATACTTAACTACTGATTGACTTTTAACATTTAGTCAGCTCCAAAATCAATATTATCGAAGCAATACACCATTATTCGAAATTATAGGCAACCATCACAGAAAAACCACATCCACAGAATTTAAGCCAATTCAATTTCAATTGCAACAAACGAGACATCCATTCCAAAACAACGGGTTCATAAAAAGAACCTTAATTTGTTTATCAAAAATAAACCTTGAGTGCAAAGCACCCATTCATTGTTTTCGATCCTTAAAGATGATACATTTTATTCAAATAAGAAAAATATCATCTCCATCACGATCAGCGTCTCCAGAAGTCTTTGAGCGGTCCCAGCAGCAACTGTTGCTTTGATTGCCGACCGATCTCCGTGCTTCTCTAATCTCCAGTTCTTATCAGCCACCTGTATACAGTACACAGATGTCTATAAGTATCTCATACTATATGAATGGAAATAATTGCATTTAATTGAATTTTAATTTGTACCTGAGGTGGGGGCATCAGTATGCCCCTTCTTCTTCTCTGCAAGATAGATCTTGCAGTTCCTCTTCCAGTGGCCAATCTTGTGGCAATGGAAGCACTCAGATTTCGACGGGGCCCCTTTGTTCTTCTTCTTCCCATTCTTAGCCTTCGCAGGTTGTGGGACCTGCCTCTTCTTTCCTTTGCCTTTCGGCTGGTCGGAAGTAGCAGAGCCAACAACCAGTGCAGCCGGCTTCTTCTCAATCTCCTCAAATTGCCGAAGCATATTGAGGAGACCAGGAAGATCCGTCTCAAGGCTGTTCATTATAAAGCCAGTTATAAAGGGCTTGAACTCGGGAGTTAAAGACTTTAGGATAATGTCCGTGGACATCTCATTGTCCAGGACAAATCCTAACTGGGCGGCGTCCTCCACGTACCCGATCATCTTGATAACATGATCTTGCACGGGTCCTGTCGTCATCTTCGTGCCCCAGAGGTTACTAGTAGCTTCGAACTTGGCAGCTCTGGATCGCTTGCCATACAACTCTTGTGCATTAAGGAGTATGCTCTGAACATCCATATGTTCATGTTTCCTTTGCAGCTCGTTGGTCATTGAAGCTAGAGCAAGGCATCTTGCCTTCTCAGCATCCCTCTGGTACAACTTGAAGGCTTCTTTCTCTTCGTGGGTTGAATCCTTATCGGGCTTATCCGGAGCGTCCTCGAACAATATGTATCCAATCCCAGCTAGGGAAAGGACCAACTTAATGTTCCTAAGCCAGTCTTTGTAGTTGGTTCCATCCAGCACGTTCTTTTCTACCATGTATTTTAGACCTGAGTCCATTCTGCATTTTATAGATACTTTAGTTAGCATATGTTCGTAGTATAGTTTTAATGGTTTTAATAAAACTATATTCTCCCACTAAATTTATTTAAAGCCATAATAATAAACAATTTATTATAAAATAATATTTGTGAGAGAGGGATCCGACTACCCTGAGTCTGACAACCTTGAGTGTATCTCAACAAGTTGTCCGACTCTGCAGTCGGTAGACGAACTCGTCGTCAATCATATTTACTATGATTCCCTATCGATTTTTACCCCTAGTCATTTGTGATCATGAGTGTGCTCAACCGGATCACAATGGCTAGCCTAGTCGGACCCTTGTTTTCGTGTCTAGCCTGACTTGCCCCTTTGCTCGGTGTATGCACGACGCGTCGGTTTGGGTCAGGTCTTAGACTACATTCTTGGTTAGACTTACGCCGAAGCTCGAGGGATGAGACAACGGTTTCAGTCAGGTTAAGATGTCAATCAAGAAATCGGTTTCTATAAGATTGACATGTCACGGCTTGAGTGTAGCTCAACAACCGGAACATGTTTCTTACAGTTGTCAACTCCTAAAACAAGGAGGGCTACGATTTATCTTGAACAAGATTATTATCGTATTGACTTAGGTATAGTCGATGGACTTACATAGTCATGAATCGACTCCTTGCGGTCCAGCGGACGCGGCCAGGGAATTGACTAAGCCAGGACCACTTGTTACCCAGTCTAGCTAGGTTGGTCCAAAAACTTTAGCCAAGCACATTGACCGACATCATGATCCATTGAAGGAGTTGTCATCAATCTTATGTTTTCCAAACAACTAAATGGCTTTTAATTAAAAGAACTAGTTAATCCTTATCAACTAGTGGATCCTAAAATTCAAAATTTTTCAGATTGGTTGAACATCTTTTATTAAGTCCTTATCAACTATAAGGTTTTACGTTCAACTTACTACCCCAATCTTATTAGGATTTTAATAAAACAATTCAACATTTTGTCTTTTATGAAAATCATTATTTAAACATTTTAATGAAATGATTTACAAACAAAGGGACTATCCTAATCAGGTATTAGGTTTGAATGTTGTTTTGTTTTATCAAACATAGCATGTCACTAATTAAAATTTCATCTCATAAAATTTTAAATATTTAATGGCTAACCTAATAAGGTTTACAAGTCCATGAAACAACTAATTTATCAACATAAATAAAATGTTCATTTTATGACATACATGAGCATTTGCAAGTTCTAAAATTATCTACATAATTAAAACATGCAAATCTGAATTTTAACACTTAAAAATAAAGATTAAAATTTAAAGCCTTCATAAAAAATTTTATCGCATAAAACTAGGTCGTGCAAAATTATCTAATAATTTTAAACCTAGGCCTTTAAAATTTTTAATCTTATTTCTAAAATTAAAATATCACATAAAAAATTTTAGAAACAACTATGTAATAAAAGAAATTAATTTATGTTTCATCTCATGAAAATAAAACATTTCTATTATTAAAATGATTTTAAAACTCTTTTAAAACTTTTAGAAATCTTTTTAGAAGCTTTCAAATAAAGTTTTAAAGATCTCTAACTTTTATGTAACTAAAGAAAAATTCTTAAATTTCAAAAATAAAATTTTTCTAAAGTTTACATAAACTTTAAACACTCTTTTAAAATTTTTAATGTCTCATAAAAATTTAATAAAGTATTTAAAATAAAAGAGACTACTTTTAGATTTATCGCATAAAAATAATTTGTCCCTTAATTAAAATAATTTTCCGTGTTGCAACAAATTAATTTTTTGAAACACAAAATATTTTCAAAACTAATTTAACATAAAGCTAAAAGGTTTTGAACATGCAGGCTAAGCATTTTTTTTAACTATTTAAAAAGTCGCTATAGTAGATCTATAGCATAACCGTGGCTCTGATACCACTGTTGGGGTTTTGGGGGACCCCCAGAGCTCGGATCCGTATCCGTCCTAAGTCGGACGGACCACGGAGGCACAAAAGCGCAGCGGAAAAACCAGAAATCATATTTCTACACTAGCTAAACTATTTAGCTAGGCTCTGGGGAGCCAGAACCTAGCCCGATCTATGCCGACTTGGAGTGGGTCTGACCACTCCAAGAAGGATCTACACTAAGCGACTAATTAAAATTACGCTAAAAAACGCTTAACCACATACCCGGAATCTTGGCCCTGGAGCAGGCAAGATGTACCGCACCGTCTTGAGAAGCTCCTCGTAGCCGAGCCGCGTTGACCCGATCTCCCTGAGCCGCCTCGCACCCTCGCACCGATCCGCCCGAGCCGCTTTCGCCTCCGAGCCGATCACACGCGGTAGAAAGTTTCACTTGAGAAGAACCCGCGTCTTAGACGTCTGGATCAGATCCAAACCCCCTTCGTAGTCGTGCTAGGACTACTCCGGAGAATAGGAAAATTAGAGAGAGAGATTTAGTCGCCGATCGAGCCTGCTCTAAAAATTCTGGAGCTACTCGATCGTTGACTGGTGTGTTTTTCAACGAGGAGAGTGCACCCCTATTTATATAGGGAGTGAGCACTCAACTTCTCGTTGCGGGCAATGTGGGATAATTCCCATGAAGAGAAAATTCAATTAAGCCATTTGGCTTAATTTCAACTTAAAGTTAGGCTTTCACAAAGTCATACTTTAACGAATTAATTCTCCTCGTATACTAAACCTCAGACACCAAACAAGCTATCAATCAGAAAAGCTTGGAATGGTGAACGCGTAGGAACTGACGGTGACGAATTTCGACTTCGTTTGACCCCTCAAACAATTGCTCAAAGTTTAGCAATTTTCACAAAATTCGTAGCCGTCATTAGGGTTTTCAAAAACCCTAATTTGACTTAAGTTGCGGGCGCGCCCGCCCAAGGGGGCAAGGGCGGGCCGCCCGCCCGCTGCTGCAGCGGGCGGGCGCCCGCTGCGTGCAGCGGGCCGCGCCCGCTGCCGCGCCCGCCCGCTGCGTGCAGCGGGCGCCCGCCCGCTGCACACAGCGCTGCTGCAGCGGGTCACGCCCGTTTGCCTTTGCACATGGGCCTTTTGGCCCAGTGGGTCTAACCCACTTCCCCTTGAACTCTTTCTGAGTTTCTGGGCTCGTTTGAGCTCCGATTTGGACGCGGTTTGAACCTGTGTTTAGACCGGGACGATCCCGTCACCCAGGTAACCATTTCCAACAAGTTTGTTCCTACTAAATTCGTTGTAACTAATTTACAACACGTTTTGTCATAGTTAGCATCTAATGCAACGTTGTGTCCCTATTGCTAATGCGACTAACTTTCACAACTTAACTTGTGAATATCATCAAATGACATTTCTCTCTATTCTATATTCCTATTACTAAGACACGAGCACTACTCGGTGTGAGACCCTACATCCTGACCTTACTACAGGTTGGGGCTCGAAACCCCTAGACGACGGTCACTACGAGCAGTAGCTGTCGTCCCTGTTTCAGAGTCATCATAACGTGATCGACCCTTTGACAAAAGTGTCATAGGGTTTGCATTGGCCGTGTCAGTGATGAATTCCGTTAGCTAAAATCCCTTCGTCAAGACTGTGTTATTGTTGGCCTAGGGTATGGTTTTCTGTCAACCCTATTAGACAACATTGGTCAGTATACGGCGGTCTTTATTGTATACACATTGTACTACTTGCAACGTACCCCGGCCGAGGATTAACATAAAGACCGTACTGAGCCTATAACACTAACTTCCCTTTAATGGAAGTGACGAATCCCATCTTAGTCATTTACTCACCTTGAGAGCTTCAGGTGCAACCCAACCTAAGATCTTTCATCAGGACTGGTCCTTGAAGCTAGATCATGGGTCTAAGCTACACCGTCCGCTCACAGGTTGGTACAGATGACTTCAGGTCTTAAGGATCAACTAACCTATCATCACCCTAGAGTTATTAAAGACAGATCATTAAAGTTAACCATTTAATAACTCTAATTTGGTCGTTCAGTGAACTCATTCTCTAATGAGCACCTGTGTCTTGTCTCCGACTTCGCTAAGTCGAATGACTATGAGATCATCATTACCCGAAGGCAAGACGAAGACACAGTGATCTATCCGATGTGTCGATATCCAGTTCTCGACACATCTATGATCACGAACCGTTTAAGACTTACGTTTCTATTCGGTCACTTACTTACTCATAATCGAGATCTCATCTAGATATGTAAGGACCTAACTATAAGTCTATGGATATTATCTAAGTATATTAATACAAATGTTTTTATACTTAGAATAATACGTACCATCTACGGTATGAACAAGACGTATAATCAAGATAAATTGCCTTATGGGCATATATCTTCCTACACCTGGTACGCTCTCCAATCTCCCGTCACTCCCCCAAAGGGTGGGGCCTGAGTCGACGGGCCTCCTGTGATCTGGTGGGGCCCTCCACCCTGCTGCAATCCTCCGCTGGGTCCCCAAAAGGCTGGAAACCCCCAAATTGCGCTCCACGAACCTCGGGCGGGGCCCCCGGGGGTTGGGGAACCCGCGGAATCACCTGTCGAGCGTCCTGGGGGGTTAGTGGGCCCCCCCAGGGTTCGGGCGGGCCTCGGATCCCCCTCTGGGGTCGGCCGAGGCCCCCCAGGCCATCGCCTGGGCCGGCCGGCCCTGGAAGTGGGCCAGCGGGCCCCAGGCGGCGGCGGCAGGGTCTGCCGAGGCCGCCAGGGGGGGCGGCAGGTGCGGCCGCCCCTCCCGAGGCCCTGGCGGCCTGCCGTTGCCCCCCAGGGGGTTCGCCGGCCCCCCCAGAAGTACCTGGGGGGCCGGCGGCCACCATGGGGTGTTCCGGTTGGCCGGAAATCCCCCTCCTTGGTTTGTGTCGTCGCGGCGCGGCGGCGCGTGGTCTTGGTGTGTCCCCCACACGTTGTCTCCTTGGTCAAACCCTCCATCGTCGTCTAGATCCGGATTATCTTCAAAAAAAAATTGTCTTTTTACCTTTGTCCTTCGCCAAAGGTGGCTCCTTTTTGCTCGGATCCGCTTTTGGGATAAGATGAGCGGTCAACGCCGCTATGGCCTCCGTCAATTCCGAAAGTTTTGCATCTGTTTTCCCTTGATTTTCTTTTATTTCCGCCATCTTGGCCTCCGTCTTCTCTTGATTTTCTTTTATCTCCTTCCGGATCTCCGCGGCCGTCTCCGCGTCTTCCTTCCTTAGATCGATGAAACCATTGCTGATTTGGGCTTCGATCCTCTCAACTTTCCCTTCCAAGACTTCAATCCGCTCCGTTGCTCGCGTGTTTGCCATGGATCAACCGCTCTGATACCAATTTGATGCGATTCGCTAGGGGTTTGACGATAAAAAGAGGATTTTTATTATAATTTCAGATCTAGTGCTAAAAAGAAACCCTACTACAATTAAACTACTCTCTAATTAACGACTAGAAGACAATTCTTAACCTAGGGGGAAAAGCCAAATCCTAATACAATTAATCTAAGGGGATAAATAAAATACTCTCTCAATTTTCGCATGAGAATTAGGGCCGGCTCAACCCCCCTTAAATAGCCAAAACATCCCTTAAATGTCATTTTACCCAATTGCCCCTCCTCTCAATTACCGGCCGCAACAGGCTTTGAGTCCAAGATAGGAGTTGGAGGGACTCAAAATTACATCCAACGATACCCAGAAGGTCACATCGGATGCATGATGTGACCGGCTCAGAGACATGATGCCACCAGAAGATTATAAGTATGGCTTCAGTCGCTCTCACACCATCTCTAATATGATTTGTCCCAAAAAAATCCGGTGAGTTTGAAGTGCCAAGTGTATGTCAAGGTGTAAATATCTCAGTGTCACAGTGGTGAAGTCCAAGTGCTGTTCTTAGGTTTCAGTGTTTGTTTGTTAAAGATGTATCATGAAGTAAGGTTTCTAGTTAAGTTCAGGAGTCACATCAAAACTAGCTAATATGGTTGGTGTGCTATGTGAGGCGCTAATATGGTTGGTGTGCTATGTGAGGCAAGTCTAGTCAAGTATGATTCTAATAGTTTGCAGGAGTTTATGCCACTGATAAGGTGGCATTCAAATAGTAGGACCAACAACATGTCATATACAGGAAGAGTAAGAAGAGTAGCAGGTTGTATCAAGATTATATTTCCAGCATAACACTTCCATCATATTACTAATTTTGATGTTACGAGATAGCATGCAGCAAGCGATGTAACAAACTAAACATGTATAATTTGCAGTAATTGAAATAACATTCTAAGCATGTAACAGGTAATATAACAAATTAACTTGGATATCATGTAGCGAAAGATACATCAAACAGAAACATGTGGGAATATCATTGGGGAGGGACAACTATGGTGATCTCAGAACATTCTCATCATTGATCGTTCCAAGGGTCATATCCATTCATTCATGCTTTTCATGTCATCAACAGGCATGATCCGATATGATTTCTCAGAATTTTTATAAGCATGAATCTAAGTAGAGGGTAATCCGATGTCCAACCATCGTTAGGGCAAAGCCCAAGCCAATACTGAGGGCACATCCCATGTCTAACTAAGCCCATGTCTAAAGCTAACGATCGGCAAATAGAACCAGTATCCAGCAGAACCCCACAACACTATATCTAGCCAACCTGAGGGCAAAGACCCAAAACAGGCTCACGACAAAGGGGCAAATCCCCATTACAGCTCACGACATGGGTGAAGAACCACAAGCAACGCACAGCCAGCCAACATAAACCGAGGAACAGCCGCAACGACGGCGAGGGACGGCACCGAGGGTCGTCGCCAAGCCCCGAGAAACACCCGAGCTGTGCCCATAATCATCATCGCAAGCAAAACACAAAAGGTTAGACCCAAATCCAAAAATTAAAATGGTTTACCAAAAATCGAAGATCACCGGAAAGGTACGAGCCGTGTCGCCACGTCGTTGGTGGATGTGGCTTGCTCATAAGAGGGAGGAGCAACCACTGGAGCTCAAAACCCAAATCGAAACCCCAAAATTCCACAGAAAACCAAAAGACCAAATTTTGAAAAAAGATTTGCTCACATGAAAACCATCGGAGGAAAATGGGTTAAATAATGCCGCAAAGAGAAAAGAGTTCATCATTAATGGAAATGGTTTTCATCATCAATCGAGTAGTTTGATTGAATTAAAGGTGTCAAAGGAATAGATCGAGAGTGACATGCATCACAGGGAAGATCCACGGGTGGGGACGGTGGTGGCTTGCGAAATTTCATCGAAGGGGCCGACAAGTTTGACATGGTTGGGCGAGAAGAGAGAGGGGACCATCGAAGATAAGAGAAAGATCGGTGAGGGCCGCCTAGGGTTTTTGTTTTTCGCAGTCGAGGAGAGAGAGTGAAAGAGAGAGATCGGTGGGGTTTTCGTCGAAGACTCGAGAGAGGGGGGGGTTGGTTTCATCGGGGAGTGGGGAGAGAGAGATTAGATAAGAGCGAAAGCAAATGGGCCGGGTATGGGCTTTTTTTTAAAATCCTTTTGTTTTTAAGACGCGTCATTACATCATATCATCCTTACAAATAATTCCGTACTCGGTATTACTAAGAAAAACTAAGATACATCAAATAAATGAGGGCAATGCTTATGCATCTCGTCCTCTCTTTTTCAAGTAGACTCTCCAGACGAGTCTCGATGCCACGTCACCTTCACAAGGTTGGCGACCCTGTTCCGGAGGGCTTTCTGTTGTCAGTTGATGATCCCCATTGGCTGTTACTCATAAATCGGGTCAGGCCGCACAATGATCTCTGAATGATGAACCACATGCATTTAGTCTACCATATACTTACGCAAGTGAGATACATGGAATACATTATGCACTTCTTCTAAGAATGGAGGCATTGCAAGTTTGTACGCCACTTCTCCTACTCGCTCCAAGATATCAAAAGGCCCAATGTATTGATGGTTGAGCTTCCCTCTCCGACCAAATCGAATCATGACTCTGTTGGGAGATATATTCAAAAAGACATAATCACCGGGTTGGAACTTCAAGTGTCAATGTTTCACATTCGCTCAATATTTGTATCGGTCTTGTGCCAACCGAAGTTTTTCTCTTATATCCCGCAATACATCCACGACTTCTACGATCAGCTCTGGTCCAATTAGCTCTCGGTCACCCACATCATCTTGCTTTAAGCGTGAACGACACTTCCTCTCGTACATCGCTGCAAAGGGCGTCATACCAATATTGGCCTGGCAGCTATTGTTATACGCAAAATCTACGAGTGTAGGTGATCTTTTCATGACCCTTTGAAGTCTAGCATACAAGCACGCAACATATCTTCTAGTATATGAATAGTGCACTCTGACCGGCCATTCGTCTGAGGATGGTATGCTCTTTTAAAACTCAAGTATGTGCCTAAACTCTCATGTAGACTTCCAAAAATTAGACGTGAATCGAGTGTCCCTATTTGAAACAATACTGACAGGAACAACATGCATCTTCATGATCTCCTTCATGTATTTGTTGGCCAATACTTCTATCGACTGGCCCACTCGAAAGAGAATAAAGTTTGTCGATTTGGTTAATCGATCAACGATCACCTAAACGACGTCATTCTGCTTTGTACCCCTAAGTAGCTCCATCACAAAATCCATCGTAGTGTGCTGTCATTTTCATTCTGGAATGCGTAAAGGCTATAACAATCCGGTAATTCGGTGATCTTCAGACTTCACCTGCTGGCACTCCATATATTTTGCCATGCTATTGGCTACACCCCCCTTCATGACATGCCACTAGTAATGCTGACACAAGTCTTTGTATATCTTGATCCCACCTAGATGAATAAAATATGGGAATTGTGAGCTTCCTTCAACAGCTCTTCTCTAACATCCCCAGACGCCACAAATCCTGCTGCCATACCGCAAGGAAACGTCTTCATGAAC
>CM061132.1:161860851-161922849 GCA_030789695.1 Scilla litardierei | reverse complement strand
CAATTTAGGCAGTAATGCATATGGTATATTTGTCAGGTGCACTTATTCATTTACAGTCACCATATTTATCTCTCGAGCACAAATCAAATTCAATCCTAGCCTTCAACAGTTTCTCCACATTGCCTGCTCCAAGTGCAATTCGAGCTGTGTGAATATTTTATAACATAATTGGCATTTTGTTATGTTACCACTTTCTCTGGACTCCTTGGGAGTGCAGGGGGTTCAATAACATTGATCCTAGGTTTCATGAGCTTAATTTGGGCCAGAAAATATCAATTCAAAATTGGCCTATAACTTGCACTTGGACACCCCTCTGGACTGTACACTGTATTGCTATGATCCCGATGTAGTACACAATTTCCATGATTAGAAATATATCCTCTGGAGGGCAGACGAGACATTGGCAATCAATAAAACTTAGTCAATATGGTTTAGAGGTTGATGAAATTTAAGTCTTGCTCCAAAGAAAACCCCCTTTCTGATAAGAGAAAAAGATTGGGTTCTGATAAACGTATCTTCCTATTCAATGAAGCACATTGTTATGGTGTGATGTTGGTGTGAGGAAAATACAAGCAAATGCTACTGCACATAAGGGATAGAAGAGTATGGAGATCTTTCGTGACCAAAAACCTGATCGAATTTCAATTAAAATTTCTAAGCAAAGCATATCCAGATTCACTAACCTTAACAACGGATCCTGGTCCGATAAGGATGTTTTGTGGTTTCATATCTCGATGGATAATGCGATTTGAGTGTAAATAATGTAGTGCCCTGACCTGAAGTAACAGATCACCAAACAAAGTTACATGGAAAAAAATATAACAGTGTTAGTGTGGGATCACTGTAATGTATATAAATGATCCAATTGCTGTTAAAAGCACTGGTAAAGCAGGATAATTACCAGCTGTTTAGCTATTGCTTGAACTTGTTCCTCTGGGAGGCACTTGTCATCCTCAAGAACCTCAAACAGTTCACCCTGAGAAGAAGAAACAATAAGCTTCCCATGAATGTTGTTGTGTTTAGTAGTTCTATGCATTGGTGTGATTCTCGTTGCAATAGCTGTATCTCTACATACCTGAGCAAATTCTGTGACAACGCAGAACTCTTGAGGGCTTTCAAAGGCATCTAACATTTCGATTATATTTTCGTGTTTCAGTTTTCTGAGAATCTACACAAAAGTCCAGTAGATGTCAATTTCTATTCATTTCATTTGCTAAAAGTAATAGGGGAAAGAAAGTACAAAACCCCAGATTTTATTGAAATTAGATAGAATTGAAATCAAATACCTCAATCTCCTGCCGTAAATTATGAATGTCTTTCTCACTTTTCCCATGCTTAAGAATAAATTTCAATGCTACCGTCTGCAAGTAAAAGCAAGCAATCATTTGAGTGCACTGTCAATATCTCTAATTTCATCGGGGGAAAAGACATTGATTATGATCAGCATTTCTCAGATCAAACCTTTCCCGTATACTTGCGTCGTCCTTTGTACACCTTCCCAAAAGAACCCTCGCCTACTAACTCAATCACATGGTAGTTCTCAATCCCCATCTTCAAATCTGATCAAGCAAAAAATTTAGCAAAATCTAGCAAAATCGAGACAAAACAAAGTGGATTAAATCATCAACAGGTAAAATTTTGCCCAAATGTGTGAGAGAAATAAGAAACCCGAGCTCCAAACTCTATAAATCTAACCAAATCCTAGATTCGAGACATCTGAAATAGAATCGGCAGTGAAATTAAAAAAAACCATAAGATCGAAACTTTAAAACCTAGATTGGTACTAATCAGTGAAAGATATTCAAAAGGATAAAACGAATAGAGAATCAAAGAGCTGATTCTTACGGCAGTGGAGTCTGGCTGCTAATTTTCTATTCCCTCTCTTTCGCTCATGCTCTCGTCTCGCCCATTTTTGATTCGAGAATTGCTATGCGCACATCCATTTTGATGAATGACCACCTATTTACATATGTGCCATTGAACCTTTTTACTCTTTTACCCTACAACTCCTTCCTCCTCTTCAGCTTCTTCCCTGCCGCAGGCGCCGGCCGCAGCCCCCCGCCAAGCTCTACCCTTCAACGCATCGAAGCACGAGCTCGTTTTTAAAAATCCCTCAAAATGTTGATCTTCTCTTTTCTCATTTGATCTCCCTCCGTATCTCTATGTCCACATCCCCCTAAGCCCTCATTTCCTCTTTCTTCACTTTTTCTCTCCTTGTCTCCGATCCAATATGATGACGATCGAGGTCCTCTGTTAATGGCGCTTCCCTCTCCGAACGAAGCACGAGCCCATCATTTGTGAAGCAATGTCCCGATCTCGCTCGAATGCCATTGGATCGATGCGTGATGCCTCCGAATTCTTCGATTGGAGCTCAGATCCGAAGCATTTGTGCCTGATATCAGATTGATACCGCACAGCCCCCGGAGCTTAGTGTCCGCCGCCACCGCTGCGGGGAGGTAGTGGAAGATGACGAAGAGGGGAGGGGCAACAAGGAAATGTTGTTGTGCGTAAAGTAAAAAGGATTTTTAAATTTGTTTGAATGTGGTTAAAGTAGACTGTGTGCGCAACAACTTGCTCTGTCCGCATAGCAGCTCTCTTTGATTCGGTGGTCACTCAATCGGTCTAAATTATTTTCCCGCCCATTTGCTCCAATTTCAACTATGTGATGAAAGAACGAATCAGACTCGAGCAATGTCTGAGGACTTGATCCGAACTCAGCCCGTTTATTCCTTTTCCTTTATGGGCTGTTCTTTTGCCAAGAATTAGGGGGGAATGCTAAATTTGGCACTGTTTCTATATTGTTCCTATACGGTTCACCCGAGTCTAAGTTTTTATTCCAAGCGGGTGTTCTTTTGGGCGTGGAATAGAATCATACGTGGCTATTCCAATTTGATAATGATGAGCTCTTTTGTATTCCTTGCATTTTGCTTGGAATACAATTGAAAGAATGGAATGGTGGGGCCGGCTGTCATCCTCTCTCTCTCTCTCTCTCTCTCTCTCTCTCTCTCTCTCTCTCCCCCCCCCCCCCCCCCCAATTCACCATCATTCCACTTTCTCATTTCTCTCCAATCTTAAAAGGACACAAGAATAGAATGTAAACCCCACTTTCTATTCAAAACCCCACTTTACATACTCTATTCTATCCAAAAGAACACAAAACTCTATTTTCTCTCTCATTGGAATACAAACTTCCCCCTATTCCATTTTTCTCTGTTCTAGCAAAAGAACAGGCCCTTAGGCGATGGCTTGGCCGTCTCGGTTTTGTTTGAACTGAGCAATGGCTTCAGAAGATTTATTACATCTCATCTGAAGCTTGACCTCTTCTTCCTTAGCCAACTGCAGCTAAGCCTTTGCCTCTCGGAACTTAAAGTCCAGTTATATGGCTAGCTCAGCCTGCCTCCTTGGTTTGGCCCCCGCATACCGTAGCCGCTGAAGCTCCATCCTCTGCCTATCCAGCTCCTCCTTAGCTGAGGGGTCATATGCATAGAGCATCTTGGTCTCTATCCTCTGCCTTTCGAGCTCGTCACCAGAGTAGGAATGGCAATACTACGGGGCGGGGCTGGTATTTAACTACCCAAGCTTGCCCCGACCCATCTACAGGCCGGGGCGGGGCGGGTCGCGGGCCGGGGCGGGGCGGTTTCTTTCTTACCAAAACCGGGTCGGGTCAGGTCATTAGTGTCATCCATATGAATCACAAATAAAAAGTTTATTTGTGAATTGTGAGAATTTTGATTTATTTGGTAATTGGGAATTGGCCCAATTAGGAGAACCGTGGAATAGAGTATGAGTTATAGGTTATTCGCTGACTGCATGGTCCGCATCAAAATAGTAATGTTTTTTAGAATCTCTATAGTTTACCGGGGCGGGGCGGGGTGGGTCGGGGCGCATACAAAGCCCAAGCTTGCCCCGACCCGGCTGCGGGCCGGGTCAAAACTGGGTCGGGCCAGGTCGGGTCGGGCGGGTCAGGCCATTACTGCCATCCATACTCCAGAGGACCGAGCCTAAGTGCAAAGCATATCGGCATCTACCTTATGTCTTCCTAGCTCCTCCTCGACTGAGCAAGCCTGTGTGCGGAGAACATCTGCCTCCGCTCCCGCAGCAGCTTGCTCACACAGCGGTTGGATCTCTTGCTCAAGGGACTGGACATGCTTTCTCTACCTATAATAGCTACGGAAGAGGCAACCTGCTGTCTCTTGAGCATATACAAGAAGGTGAAACAAGGGCAATGCATGTGCTATGAGCCTCGTTAAACTTCGCAATGGGAGTATTCATTTGGCTCATATGCGACATTGCCCCAAAGAACTCTCTAGTGGTGAGGTCCATTAGACTGTCCTCAATTTCGGTCTCCTTGCCCATGAGATGAAGCATCCTTTTTCAGACAGTAGGCCCCTCCTCTCCCGAGCCCTTGCCACTCTCATGACCAGCACCGGCTCCGTCTCAAATTGAGCCGAGCTTAAAGTATGGCTGGCCCGCTGCTCAACAGCAATAACCTTGGCCTTCTTCTTCGGAGGCTCCTTGACCTAATGACACTACTAGAAAATTGGACCTTAGCCACAGAACATCTGACACGGAATGATTCCGTGGCAACTGTTTCTTAATTAGCCACGAAATATTCCGTGGCTATTTTTCCATGGCTAATAAAGTAACAGCCATGGAATTTCCGTGGCAACTAAGTAATAGCCATGGATATATCATTATCTCCACTTTCCGTCAGAGTAACGTAATTGCCACATAATAATCAGTGGCTGATACTTGTAACTGCCAGTGCAAGTCCATGGCAAAATGTGTATATGCCACGGAATTGTCGAAATACATCGCGCCTAGCTCTGGCGGGAGAACGAACTTGTCGAAATACCTCGCGCTTAGATCTGGCGGGAGAACGAAAAATTTAAAATTAAACCATACTGCAACGAAAAGTTATAATTAATACTGATCAAAACCCATTTCATCTATCTCTCGTTCTCTTATCGAAACCCACATCTCTCGTTCTCTTACCGAAACCCACATCCCTCCCTCCCTCCCTCCCTCCCTCCCTCCCTCTCTCTCTCGCTCTCTCGATGAAAGCCACGGCGATCGGAAATGGAGAGTTCTGTCTCTCTCGAGCGACGACAACCGGAGAGATCCGTCGTTAACAGAGCGATGGAACCTTGCGACGAACGAGGATCAACAGTCGACGATCCGATGATTGGGTCTCGGCGATATCAAGCGAAAAAAATTAGGGTTTCTGTTCTCTGACGCTCTTCGTGGACTCAGGCGGGTAGCTATATTCCTTCCTCTCTCTCTATCTCTCTATTGTTTCTAACAAATTAGGGTTTTTTTCTTTCCTCGGACGAGCCGACCTAGCGAATTATGGATTTTTGACTGTGTTAACTCCGACGACGCTATTCTCCAACGACGACGACAAGGTTCTGGTTTTGATTTTTCCTTCATTGTTTGGAAATTCCTCAAATTTAGTTTTGATATTAAAATATTCATTTCGGGGTGGATGGTATTACATATTCATTTCATAGTTTGATATTCTTTTAAATTTCATATAATATGCATTCATAGCTGCTATGTTCATCTAAGATGAATTCATAGCAGATATGTTCACACTATGTTGAAGATATTAATTAAAACATTTGCAGTCTTGTTAAGTAATACTTTAGTCTTGATTGTCTATGAATTATTAATATGATCAATATCTATGAATAATTAATATGACCCCTATTTCCTGATATACCTATTAACAAGAATCTTCTTAATCACTCATTTGACACAAAAATGAATAATTTTCCTATCTTAATGCACAAATCATTCTGAGTTTCCCAATTTTTCACAAAAAAATTAAAGACGCTTTATAACTGAAGTATCAAAATTTTAAACCTTGATAGAACTATGCAGAGTGCCAAACTTTTCATTATATTTGTTATTTTTATTCCTTTATAATTCACATAAACCGCTCTGCCCTACACTCTAATGACTGAGAGGTTTCGGAGGGTGCAGACCCCTCACATGGCACCCGTGGGACCGCCAGCCCCTCTACATCTACATCCGCTTGTTGAGGGAGACGTTGTCGTCGTCATCCTCGCCATCCGGATCGACGTCGCTAAACGGGGAGCCTCTAAGGCCATGCTTTGAGCTTCTATATATAGTCTAAGGGCAGAGTCCCTCGGGATAGAAAACGCCACATCGATGGCAGAGGTGACTGCAGCATGGAGCTTCAAGGTTGTCACGCCCCGCTTCCCATTAGGCTTGGGAATGAGGACGCGAATGGGCCCGCTTGTGCAAGTCGGGAGGAGGTACTTTTGCTTTTCTTTCCCCTTGACTTAACACAATAAGCGTCTGTGTGAAAACTGCAGGTTCTTGCTTTGCATTACTCAAAACACACAGATAAAAGAAACATTATTACAATCTCAAACGTCCCAACGGAATTACAACAAATGAAGAAGGAACAGTGGGTCTTATGACACGTACAACAATGAAATGAAGTGCAATGAAATTTCACTAGTCCAACAAGTCTTGGTCCACTGCTTCAGCTATCTCAACTAGTCCTCCTGGTGCTAAAGCCCGGGATCTGACATACATCCAAAAACATGAATGTATGTCAGCAAGGGTCTGCAAAAAGATGTTAGAACCCAAGGCACGAAATATACAAATTTATAATGAATTTAAGAGGCGTTGATAGTTTAAATGAAATAGCGACGACAAGATTAAACATGCTGAAATAGAATAAAAGACATCCTATCATGCAGTTCTAAACAATCTGACAAGTAAAGTAAAGCATGTCAATTTTACCGAGATAACAATTTCACTTTGCAAGTTTCAAGTTAGCATTTCACGATTGTTAGCATGTCATGTCTATAATAGGGTTCTCGCCTTTAGGACGTGATGAGTGAGTCGTTCTTCTCACGGGGGCTTACCGTGATTGGCGCTAACCCACCGCATACGGGTGGTGCCCTTGAAGAAAGTACCCGTTCATACGCCTAGCAGCCGCTCAACCCTTACCCCACCCAAGATTTGTGCCGGAACACGAGCCAGCCTAATTCACGATTTACAAGCACGAATTTGTCAACTTACATGACATCACGAAAATCACGATTTCGCCTTCGAGGCGCACGATCTCACGATGTCACTCTCTAGTGACCAAGCAAGATGTTCTTTCAATTTAAGTCGTCAACATTTCATCATTAATTTACATCATCCACAATAATTAAAAGAATGGCAAGCAGGTTGGTTTGATGAACATTTTACAGAAAATCATTTTTTTCTTTGTTATAATTAAAAGTTTAGCATATATCAAATAAAAGACCAATGGAGCATCTAATTTCAAAAATACATTATAAATTGTATACTTGCCTGATTTCCGTGATTTTGGTGCCGTTGGGTTCGTTTCGACGGGTACTACGTAGCGGTACATCCGGTTCTCTGTTTTGGTTAGACAAATCACTGAATAAGATATATTGCGAGATAATCAAAATATCGGGTTAATCCCTAAATTAGGTTCATCTAATTTTATCGGGCTCTCTGGCTAGGGTGATGTTTATATGGTGCTACCCTAACATTATACGCCTCATTATATTCATATTTTTAATATTAACCTATCATTATTTAACAATACTAACTTGCTGAATTTAACAACACTAATTAGTTAATTAACACAACACCCTACTAATTAAGCTAATCACAATGTTAACATAAGGATTAAGATGACTATGGTTAATATTACATTAAATGGGTCTACCTGCTACAACATACATCTAACAATTTAATATATATATATATACATACATATATATATATATATCCATAACTTTTTCTCTCTCTTTTCTTTATACATATCTGTTAACTACCAACCCACTTATTATTTTAACATGGCTGTTAACTACCCACCCACTTTTCTTTATACATGGCTGTCCCCCTATCTCTTTAACATTACTTTAACACACTCTTATTATTATTATTATTATTAAGAGGTGACCCTATCTTTATTTATTATCATACTCTCTCTCTTTCAACTCTTCTTAATATCTAGCCTGTCACCCTCATCCTCATTTCGTTCTACTGTCTTTCATTTTTTTTTGTTAACTCAATGTTGCAAGCAGCCATGGGAATACTCACGCAGGCCCGGGGAGCATGTCATGGCGCACGGAGGAGAGAGCTGAGGGGGCGGACGGTCGGCGCTGGGCGAAGTCCGGCGATCGTGCGCTCTCCGACGGTCTTCCAGGCGGCGCGCGCGGAGGGGAGGAGGGGCGCCAGCTCCAGCGGCGGCCCAGTCCGGCGGTCGGCGGCGGCTTGCAGCCATGTGCGCGCGCGGGTGGCGCAGGAGCTCGGGCGGCGGCCATGGTGAGGGGAGAGGGAGAAGATGAAGATTGAGGGTTTGTTTGAGTTGAGATTTGATTCATTTGCTACAATGAATTTGAAGTATCAGATCTCTTCTAATCTAGGCTTTTGATTTCGAACAGATCATTTTTGGGGTTTGTATTTTGGGAATAATTTAGTTTGGGTTTGATTTGTTGGGGATTTGGGTTTGTTGAAATCTAATGAAGGATGGAGGATTTGGTTTGGGTGATAAGTTTCGGGAAACATGTTTTTGCAGAATTTTTGCAGAGAGAAGAACGTTTTAAAAAGATTAGGGGGAAAACACCCTTCTGCATTTGTCAAAGAAATTAGGTTTTTGATTTTGACATACTTAAATGTAATCCCTTGACTAATCCGAGGGGGATGTATCAGTTTTCAAAAGACGTGAGCTGGTTGAAATATTAAGCTGCATTAAGTATTTAGTCAAGCGGGGTTGGTCCGTGATTAAGATAGGTATCAATGTTATCTTTTGACCAGTTTGAGGGGAATGTATCTGGTTTTATCAAACGTGTTTGTTGTTTGTAATGATAGATAAGTGAATAGAGTAATTAAGTAATTAAGGAAATTGAAATGTAATTAGTAAACTAATCAAAGTAATTAGTGAAAATTCAAAACGATTAGTAAATTTTAATTCGCAAGGTAATTAAATTAAAGTGATCAGTAAAATAAATGTGAATGGTAAAATAATTGAATTAAAGTAATTATTAAAATAAGATAATTAGTAACCTAATCAAAAATAAGTAAAGTAATTAGTAAATAATGAAGTGATTAGGAAGATAATTAAGTTAAACCATTTAGTTAAACTTGATAGTCAATTAATGATAACACGGTAAAAGCGAAATCAGAGACGCGCTCGCATCGACTCTTACGGACGAAAGATTATTCGGATGACTGTAATAGAATACCGATACACACGAGCTAACACATGTCTAAAAATACAGGCCGTTACATTCTACCCACCTTAAGAATAATTCCGTCCTCGGAATTCTTATCAACTAATGAACAGGAAAAAGTATGGATAACAATCTCGTATTTCTATGAGGTAGATTATGACCTGAATACTTCGAGGCGAAGAAATGAAATTGGTTAGGAAGAGACGCAAGTGAGGTGATTAAGATTGAATTCTAAAAAGAGGTTCGGAGACTTAGCACCATCGATGGCCTTAACCGTCAATAGACAAGCAAGATAGCTAACGACGGCTACCAACGATGTGCAGAAATGAGAATGAGAAAAATAATAATGTAAATACGTATCCTCTTAACAGCCACCCCAATATTCTAACACTCAGATTGCTAAACCCATAAACACCAAACAAGTGCTACTAAAATAAATCATCACTTCTCGTCTCGTCGCTGAATAAATAAGCATATCCTGAACTTAAATACAAGTCCATTACCTCCCTTTTCTTTTTGACTTCTATCTCGTAATTCTTGTCTTAAACAATTAATATTTTGAACTAGGCAACCTCGAAAGAGAAAATATCAACTATCCTCAACCAATACTTCTTACAAATTCCCTTAATCTTTCGCTCATCATTGCTATTAAGGTAGTAACATCGTCTCGGGGAATCTTTAATGTATGATATCCTTTATACTCAAGTTCTCCAAAAAGCTGTACATTCTCATAGGTTGCCCCAGCTGTAGTGTATTATACCTTGCTCATCGTATAACCTAACTCGTAGTACTATAATTGTGTTATCCATAAATCCCAATATTAATCTTATTCGTATATTAATCCATTGATATAACGGTGCTATACCAATTACTAACATAATACGACAAGTAAAAAAAGAGATACGCCTAGTATACATCACCATCTACTATCAACATTTATCAGGCTCCCAACTCATTCTTCATCGTGACAACTCATAAGTTCAAACACCTAATTAACAAATTTTTGAATCACATCTCATCATTTCTCATTGAATCTTATCCCAAGCAACTTATATCAATATACGCAACTATCCATTTGCATCAACATATCATATCATTTTCGACGTCTCCATCTTGCTGTCCGTACGATGAAGTCTTGTTACGTTAAATACTCTATTATCGTCATCATAAATCATGTAATATTTACAAGGCTACTCTCAGCTGCTAGTAATATGAATTCTAAATCCATAATGTGCTCGTTTTCCTGTGTACCTTTCATAGTATGGAATCCTCTTGAAGTCATTATGAATGGGTATATACTAAATGTGAAATATAATTTTTGAACACATTATTCCATCCGTCATATTGTAATTAATCAACACAACTACACCTTACATCATTATAATCCCCTAATAATAACAATTATTATATCTAACCATTCTAACAATATAACGGATAACAAAATTTAACATTGTTGATGATAGTAATAAAAGTAGAAGTAAACATTTTAAAAGAAAAGGTTGTAACGCAAAATTATAACTAATCTCGCCAAAGTGGTGATAAATAAATAGATGCAATAATGTGGTAACCAAGAGATAGTGTAGGATACAGAGTTGTATAAGTAACAAATCAAGTTGGCGACTAATGGTTTCAGGTGAGGCAAGTGTATGGAGTAGCTTGATCAGAAAGATGATCTTACAGGTGTAAGAAGTAAGAACAGACATGCATATACGAGCGGAAAAGTAAAGTACGCGCGGGTGGCTGCTAAGTGTAGTAAATAAATTGCATGTAATGTATTAAGTAAATGTGACCGTGCAAGTGTAGTAGTAACGACGGTGGCATGGCAAATGGTAACAATGTTTTAATCAACATGCAATGTGATGACAATAGTAAGACAACCAGGTAGACGCAGTAAGATTGAAAAGGACAAGTAATGAGCGAGCACGAGGAAAACAAACGTTGCTTGACTATCTAATGGTGTATGCTGGCCTAATAATAAGAAGTCTAGTTTAACTCCCAAACCAGTCAGGCAGTCAGGGCTTAAAGGCACAGGTCACTTCTATGACCGCAGGACAAGTACATTGGTTGACCAACCCCCTTCCCATTCCTTTCTAGACACTGATCCAATAGTAATTTAAGATTGCTTATTATTATACCGTTATATCACGTTCGAGTAGTCTCGACTTAGTCGGTGAAACTTTATTATCAAATCAGTGGTCGTGACAAGAGTTAGTTTGATCAAGTGGCATAGAAATGGTTATGAATGATTAAATGGGAGAATGGGAGGTATGTGCAAGAATGTGACAATATCCTAATAACATATATAAGTATAGTGAGAATGTGGTATAAGTTAAAAATAGTAGATAAGCAAAAGACGAAAGGGTCATGGGTGCATAGATGTAGTATTTGTTTCGTAAATGGAGATAGATTTTTTTTATATACAAAATTTTAAAGTATAAATACGATGAATTCATAACTAATACACTGAAATAGTTGATGTTTTATTTAGTTTAAAAGTAGTAGTATATGGTCGGTTGATTTGAAATCTGTTGTAGTATAGTAAGAATAAAATGCCATACATAATCATGATTCACGTCCTTGCGGTCCAGCGGACACGGTCAGGGAAGTGACTAAGCCAGGATCACTTACCCCAAGTCTAGCTAGGGTGATCCAACAAACTTAGCCAAGCACATTGACCGGATCATGGTCCATTGAAGGCAACTTATCATTTATATGTGTGCCATCAATAAAAGAGTTTAAAGATAAATGTAGAAAGTAAAATATGTGGGTACGGATGGTATAAAGTAGAAATCATTTAAAAACTCAATGACTAAAAATTTTCAGTAAAGGAAACTCAAAATCAAATAATAATTTTAAGCCAGTTGAAAAATATAAGGCCTATGTAAAAGATTTTTTTTAAAGAAGTTAAACTGGGAGAGAAATTTCATAAAAGAGACATCGATAGTAAAATCAGTACAGTAATGGGAGTGATTCAAAAGGTAAAGATGGCTGTCAGGAAGATCACGTGGGTCGAGAGTAAGGGTTAGAATAGGATGATCAATTGGGAGTGAGGGTAGGAAATGATCGGTGAAAAGTTTACAATAGATTCCTAATGTCAAAAAAATGGAATGTAAAATGAAGGGATACTAAAAATCAAGGATATACTGTTTTGGTTAACTAAGGATCAGGAAACTTAGGACGAGAATTTTCTACTGTAGTTGATCGGGGTAGAAAATTCTTAGGAAGGTGTTGTTTGAGAGTCAAGATTGTAATATTATCCATGTTGTTTTAAAGTATTTTGCATGAGCATTGACCTGCATGGGCCACCACTAAAACCTGTCACGCCCCGCTTCCCATTAGGCTTGGGAGCGAGGACGCGAACGGGCCCGCTTGTGCAAGTCGGGAGGAGGTACTTTTGCTTTTCTTTCCCCTTGACTTAACACAATAAGCGTCTGTGTGAAAACTGCAGGTTCTTGCTTTGCATTACTCAAAACACACAGATAAAAGAAACATTATTACAATCTCAAACGTCCCAACGGAATTACAACAAATGAAGAAGGAAGAGTGGGTCTTATGACCCGTACAACAATGAAAGGAAGTGCAATGAAATTTCACTAGTCCAACAAGTCTTGGTCCACTGCTTCAGCTATCTCAACTAGTCCTCCTGGTGCTAAAGCCCGGGATCTGACATACATCCAAAAACATGAATGTATGTCAGCAAGGGTCTGCAAAAAGATGTTAGAACCCAAGGCAAGAAATATACAAATTTATAATGAATTTAAGAGGCGTTGATAGTTTAAATGAAATAGCGACGACAAGATTAAACATGCTGAAATAGAATAAAAGACATCCTATCATGCAGTTCTAAACAATCTGACAAGTAAAGTAAAGCATGTCAATTTTACCGAGATAACAATTTCACTTTGCAAGTTTCAAGTTAGCATTTCACGATTGTTAGCATGTCATGTCTATAATAGGGTTCTCGCCTTTAGGACGTGATGAGTGAGTCGTTCTTCTCACGGGGGCTTACCGTGATTGGCGCTAACCCACCGCATACGGGTGGTGCCCTTGAAGAGAGTACCCGTTCATACGCCTAGCAGCCGCTCAACCCTTACCCCACCCAAGATTTGTGCCGGAACACGAGCCAGCCTAATTCACGATTTACAAGCACGAATTTGTCAACTTACATGACATCACGAAAATCACGATTTCGCCTTCGAGGCGCACGATCTCACGATGTCACTCTCTAGTGACCAAGCAAGATGTTCTTTCAATTTAAGTCGTCAACATTTCATCATTAATTTACATCATCCACAATAATTAAAAGAATGGCAAGCAGGTTGGTTTGATGAACATTTTACAGAAAATCATTTTTTTCTTTGTTATAATTAAAAGTTTAGCATATATCAAATAAAAGACCAATGGAGCATCTAATTTCAAAAATACATTATAAATTGTATACTTGCCTGATTTCCGTGATTTTGGTGCCGTTGGGTTCGTTTCGACGGGTACTACGTAGCGGTACATCCGGTTCTCTGTTTTGGTTAGACAAATCACTGAATAAGATATATTGCGAGATAATCAAAATATCGGGTTAATCCCTAAATTAGGTTCATCTAATTTTATCGGGCTCTCTGGCTAGGGTGATGTTTATATGGTGCTACCCTAACATTATACGCCTCATTATATTCATATTTTTAATATTAACATATCATTATTTAACAATACTAACTTGCTGAATTTAACAACACTAATTAGTTAATTAACACAACACCCTACTAATTAAGCTAATCACAATGTTAACATAAGGATTAAGATGACTATGGTTAACATTACATTAAATGGGTCTACCTGCTACCACATACATCTAACAATTTAATATATATACATATATATATATATATATATCCATAACTTTTTCTCTCTCTTTTCTTTATACATATCTGTTAACTACCAACCCACTTATTATTTTAACATGGCTGTTAACTACCCACCCACTTTTCTTTATACATGGCTGTCCCCCTATCTCTTTAACATTACTTTAACACACTCTTATTATTATTATTATTATTAAGAGGTGACCCTATCTTTATTTATTATCATACTCTCTCTCTTTCAACTCTTCTTAATATCTAGCCTGTCACCCTCATCCTCATTTCGTTCTACTGTCTTTCATTTTTTTGTTAACTCAATGTTGCAAGCAGCCATGGGAATACTCACGCAGGCCCGGGGAGCATGTCATGGCGCACGGAGGAGAGAGCTGAGGGGGCGGACGGTCGGCGCTGGGCGAAGTCCGGCGATCGTGCGCTCTCCGACGGTCTTCCAGGCGGCGCGCGCGGAGGGGAGGAGGGGCGCCAGCTCCAGCGGCGGCCCAGTCCGGCGGTCGGCGGCGGCTTGCAGCCATGTGCGCGCGCGGGTGGCGCAGGAGCTCGGGCGGCGGCCATGGTGAGGGGAGAGGGAGAAGATGAAGATTGAGGGTTTGTTTGAGTTGAGATTTGATTCATTTGCTACAATGAATTTGAAGTATCAGATCTCTTCTAATCTAGGCTTTTGATTTCGAACAGATCATTTTTGGGGTTTGTATTTTGGGAATAATTTAGTTTGGGTTTGATTTGTTGGGGATTTGGGTTTGTTGAAATCTGATGAAGGATGGAGGATTTGGTTTGGGTGATAAGTTTCGGGAAACATGTTTTTGCAGAATTTTTGCAGAGAGAAGAACGTTTTAAAAAGATTAGGGGGAAAACACCCTTTTCCATTTGTCAAAGAAATTAGGTTTTTGATTTTGACATACTTAAATGTAATCCCTTGACTAATCCGAGGGGGATGTATCAGTTTTCAAAAGACGTGAGCTGGTTGAAATATTAAGCTGCATTAAGTATTTAGTCAAGCGGGGTTGGTCCGTGATTAAGATAGGTATCAATGTTATCTTTTGACCAGTTTGAGGGGAATGTATCTGGTTTTATCAAACGTGTTTGTTGTTTGTAATGATAGATAAGTGAATAGAGTAATTAAGTAATTAAGGAAATTGAAATGTAATTAGTAAACTAATCAAAGTAATTAGTGAAAATTCAAAACGATTAGTAAATTTTAATTCGCAAGGTAATTAAATTAAAGTGATCAGTAAAATAAATGTGAATGGTAAAATAATTGAATTAAAGTAATTATTAAAATAAGATAATTAGTAACCTAATCAAAAATAAGTAAAGTAATTAGTAAATAATGAAGTGATTAGGAAGATAATTAAGTTAAACCATTTAGTTAAACTTGATAGTCAATTAATGATAACACGGTAAAAGCGAAATCAGAGACGCGCTCGCGTCGACTCTTACGGACGAAAGATTATTCGGATGACTGTAATAGAATACCGATACACACGAGCTAACACATGTCTAAAAATACAGGCCGTTACAAAGGTCCCTTCTTTATCCCCAGCAAGGGAAGCACGGGGTGATGAAGGACTTCACACTCTAAGGGATCGCAACCTGCAACTTCTTCCTCTCTTCCGCAGGGCCGACGGCTTGAACATCCCTTCTCTACCTACAGGATGGATTCAAAACTGTAACGACCCGCTTTTAGGGGGCATTACTTAGTTGATATACTTGCAGGTCTGCAGATCACCAGTGAAACAATGTATTTATGAAATATATGTTCGGTTCAGAGACAGAGTACCTCGAGGACCCTACTTTTGAGGATCTTATCTTAGAGGTGGACCCCACTGATCAGAGCTACGAGGACGCTGAGATCCTCCCTGTGGAAGGCTAGAGCGGAATATTTCTATTTCAGTTTTATTATTTAACTTGTTTTTTCAGGTGTGTTTGCTTTCAGCAGATTGTACAGCCATGCTAGGCCTTAATTTCGTTGTGTACCTTGTTTTAAAAACGCTGGTGTTAAGAATGTAATGACTATTTATACTGCTTCTGAGAAATTCGCGTGCAGGGACCTGTTTTTGCTAATTAACGCTTATTGTGCTTAAGTTAAAGAAGAAAGAAAAAAGTACATCTTCTTTGCTTTAAGCACATGTGGACCCGCTCACGTCCTCGCTTCCAAGTATAATGGGAAGCGGTGCGTGACAGTCTCTCGCATGCTGAGATCCTCATCCAAGTAACAAGATAAAAATGCATTTGATGCATATGAATTAATATGGTCATAATTGGTTACAAAGAGGATTTCGGTCACATAAGATGTGACACGAAAATCGAGCCTTCAAAATCATAGAAAATGCCCATACCGGGGAAACCAAGGTCCAATAATGTACTGGACCCATTTGTATTGGCCTGAGCACATGCTCAGGCTAACCAGAGCTCCGCTCGGGCTAACCAGAGCTCCGCTCGGGCCAAAACCCGAGCTATGTCCCCTAAAGTCCGAGCGCTGTGCTGGGTTCGAGCCCAGCGCTACAACTTGGCTGTTGGCCCAAGCCAGCACCCAGCGGGTCAGGTGCTTGGGTCGCGTGCCTGCCCGACCCAAGTGTCTAACTAGCGGGTGTGCCTGATATAGACGGGGGTGGGGCCCATTGCAGGCCGTACCGAATGAACAATATGAGATTGTTCAGGGGGCTGAATTTTGCAGTTTTTGGGGCATCATTTTAGGGGTCAAACAACCTCGAAACTGAACACCGTTTATTTCTATGTGATCTTCGTTTAATGCTCTTCAAAATGATATATCAGTTTGATTCTTAGGCATAACGAAAATAAAGAATTAATTAATATAAGCTTAGTCCTTGAAAGGGGGAAAACCTGATTTAATTAAGGACTCTAATTTTTAGTACCATACCGGTTATGATACTAGGATGAATGCTCAGCTCTCTCTATTGATAGGGAGCCCATCTTCCTCCTAAGACTTACACCACGTATTAATCAACGGAGCTCTCCAAAAATTATTGGAGCAAAATTTGATTAAAAGGTGACCAAATATTTTTCATCCTTTTCCTCTTTATTCCATTTCAGGCTGTAGCAAAACTTGATAGGAGTTTGGATTTGATCCGAAGCTTGGATCAATGATTCAGCTAAGGGGAAACTTTCTGGGGCAAGTGATTAGCTCTCACTACTACAAAAAGGACCTTTAATAGCACACCTTTAACAGCGCTTGCCAATTATAAGCGCTGTTAATTAGAGGCCCAGATAATAGACAGCGCTTCTTTCTGCAAGCGCTATTAAAGGGCAGACAATAGACAGCGCTTCTTTCTGCAAGCGTTGTTAAAAGTCCGACAATAGACAACGCTTTTCTCTGCAAGCGCTATTTATTAGAGGCATATATAATACACAGCGCTTCTTTCTGCCAGCGCTGTTAAAGGTCAGACAATAGACAGCGTTTCTTTCTACAAGCGCTGTTAAAGGTCAGATAATAGACAGCGCTTCTTTTGTACAAGCGCTGTTAAAGGTCCACCATAGACAGCGCTTGTACTAAACAAGCGCTGTCTATCTGGGACCTTAGACAGCGATTGTAAAGCGCTATTAAAACCATCCACCCCTTTAGCAGCGGCGAGATAGACAGCGCTTGTAAAGCGCTGTTAAAGACCTTATTTAAGCGCTGTTAAAGGTCTATTTTGTAGTAGTGTCTAAGGTAATGCGTTGTAATCGCTTTGGGACATCGCCATACGGATATTATTTTGCGACAACAAAAACATAAGTTATGTTCTTTATTTTAGAAACAAATAATTTAGACCTATCTATGCAAGATATATTCACCCTTCTCCTTAGATAGTATAGATCCTGCTATGATTTTATTCTTCCATAGGTTTTACATAAAATGTGATTTTATGCTTTTTCGTCTTCCGCTGTTTTCCAACGTCTGTTAAGCATAAGGCTAGATGATGGGGAAAAAGCATATGGATGCCTGTTCAAAACCCTTCATTTTCTAGGTCATTAACAATGGATCTATCCAACATGGCCAGCTTTATCAAAGGGACGTGCGACCAAAACTTAAAAACAAAGGTAGCTTGGGATTCCATACAACACGATTAATTATTGATGGCAATCGAACACCAAAAATTCGTTTTGCTACAGATACCATGCTTAAATAATTTCAATTTCAAAGTTTTGAACATATTGCATGTTAATAAAAGATTCGGCGAGTTTATTATAATTGGCTATTGTTAGAACCCAAATGGGCGAAGCGGCGGAAGCTCGGCTAGGGGGGAAGGAGATGCCGGAGGAGGAAGCCGAACGAAGGCTTGTCGGGGAGGGGGCTTTAAAACTCTTCCGTTGCGAGATGCGTAGCTAATGGAGATCGGATCATTTGTAGCATTTTAATTCTGGGCCGTATATGGAAGGTCAAGAAGCGATCTGAAGCGTCCAACTCAAGTAGAAATGGGGCTCGCATTATATCTGTTGGAGGAGCTCGAGCCTTGGGGTCCGGTAAAGCTGAGCTCAAGTGTTCGACGAACTAACCTCTCTATTCCGACCATTCCGTTCGATGGTTGCAACCTTCGTCTTCTCCGACGAGCGACTTATGGAGGCGGTTAGTCCGTTACGACGGCTCGGGCGTCGGAAGAAATTCTGTTAGAGGTTGTCAGGATGTAAGTAGAAGAGCTATAAAAAGCTGTTGGGTGTAAGAAAGAAGGCATCGAAGATCAATAGAGATTTTTTCTCTCGTATTTTTCCTTTTTGATTCGTTTGATCTGTAATTTTTCACTTCTATTAATAAAATTCTGATCAATTGCCATTGTTGGCAAAATCTTGTTCTTGGAAATCTTGGTGAATATCGGGCCTCAATCAAATTGGTATCAGAGCCAGCTACGCATTCATGGGGGAAAGAGATGACCGGAGTCAGAAGAGGCTTCTAAGGTTGTAGAAGGGGAGCACGGTCAAGGGTCTAACACTGATTTGCAACTACACGGAGATCAAGGTGATGATTCCAATCAGTGGAGACAACAACAAGAAGAGCGAATCCGTACGATGGAATCTCAAGGGCAGCAATTGGAGGCACGAATGGGGACTCAATTCCAACAATTATCCTCTCAGATTCAATCGCAAATTCAAACTCAGATGCAAGCAATGTTGGAATCTCAAAGAATAGCGCAAGAGCACGTCACGGCTCAAATTCAATTGTTACTAAATCACCAGAGTAAGTCTGAATAGAGATTCAATAATCATGAGGTCCAAATCCAATTGATGCGGAATAATCAGGGAAGGATGGAGGGCCCTGTTAACAATCAAGAAGCCGGGTCTCGTAATCACATGGAGGAAAGAAATGTTGAAGCTCACTTTAATGCTGAGAGGAGCTCCGAAAGGAGAGGAGGTCATGGTGAATTCCCAAATCAGATGCAGCCAAGAGTACTTAAGCCCGAATTCCCCATCTTCAAGGGTGACGAAGACGTTTTGTCACACCCCGCTTCCCTAAAATGGAGGCGAGACGTGAAAAGGTCCGCACGAGAGTGGAGCTGTGAAGCCCCAAACCCGATAAGCGTCAATAAAACATAAGCAGGTCCCTGTAACCACAAACGGAACAACAATAATAACACAAGGAGAGACAGAAATAAAATCTCAAATCTCAGAATTTGTCCAACATGAAAATTTAGTTCAACATCCAGAAAAGCCTCCAGGCTAAAAGAAAGAGTCTAAAGGCCCAGAACCAGGCCAACAAAAGGGACAACATAACAAGTATTGGTGCCACCCACCGACAACAAAACAGTCTAAACAACAACACAAACAGTCTCTACGACTAATCGTCCGTGTCCACGAAGTCCTCGTCAAACACAGGCTCGGGCTCGGCGTCTGTAAACACCTCGTCCTCAACAACGAACTCAGGCTTAGGATCTAACATGTGTCACCCAAAAGAGTAAAGGGGCACATGTCAGTAAGTCTAAAAGACTTGGGCAAGGAAACTGAAAGTAAGGTAAACTAACAACCTAGCAGTTATAGTATGCATGACAAGGCAGTTATGGTATGAGTGCACAAGTAAGACATGGTGAAACAATAAGTGCAAGAGAACAATTTATCAGGGCATGTCAAAAGTAGCCAAGCTACTAACAATCTCAATCTTTTCACTAGTCACGTTTCAAGTTGTTTGTAGATGTTTACGCCTTACAGCTGAACTGTTGGACATTCACACTGATTGGTCGCTTAACACTACCCCAGAACCCAGAGTTTACGCCTTACAACTGCAGTTGCTGATCGGGCAGACTCCCAGTTGAATGGCCGCTTAACTCTTACCCCAAAACCCACGTGTAAACGAGCCAGGGTCCCTGTACACGAGCTCAGTAAATGAGCCAGGGTTGCCCCGCACAAGAGCTCGTTTCCTGGATCACAAACCAGGAGCGTATTTCATTTGGCATAGGGGTGCACCTAGCCTCAATCATTTCACAAGGTGTAGCGAAGCTACGCAATCACGGGAACACTTAAAGAATGCAATGACATGACAATTAATTTGCGTACCGTTAATGGAAATTAAACATGACATGGTAGTTGTGCAACATGATAAATGTCGGATCTAGCTTCGTTGTCAAGCTAGTTCCTGAAATTGTGCCTAGTCGAGTATCATTTCGTCGCCTAGTCTCTTTTACGCCTACAACAAGCAAATGGCCTAAGACATGGCCCAAAACCCTAAGAGGCAAGTTTCACTTGCCTAGCACCGATGATGACGATCACGAAGGTTCGTCTCACGGACGCTAATCTACGGGGAAGAGGTCGCTACCATGGCAAAACAATATTAGAACAACATCCAACCTAGTTTTATTAGGGTTTCACAAAAACACAAATGGGCTATGAGTATATTAAGAGATCGAGTTAATACCGTATCGGAGCGGAAGAATGATGCCGAGCAAGCACGGCGACGGAAGAAACAATCCGGGGAACCTAGGGTTCAGATCTGGAATGGATGGGGAAATCTGGAGAAAATGAGATTTTGGGGGTTTTCCGGCGACCTAGAGGAGGTGGCCGGCCAAAATGGATAGGGGGAGGAGCTCTTGATGAAGGAGGAAGGCTTGGGGAAGATGGATGATGATTTAGGGAAGAAGGAGGCTCAGGAGAAATGAAAGAAGAAAAGAAAAACGTTTGGGGGGGTTTAAATAGGAAGAGCTGGCGGCTGCCCAGAAATTAGGGTTTCAACACTGATTAGTCGGTCAAAGAGCAACCTCTGACCGACTAGTTTGGGAACTAGTCGGTCGGTTGACCAACGCAGACCGACTAAGTGTAAATAATAACTCCTGTAAAAAAATAGGATTTAGATTTAGTCGGTCAAAGAACAGCTACTGACCGACTAGTTCATCATCTAGCCGGTCGACGAACGTTCTTAGACCGACTAAGAATGAATAGTACTTGGTATCAAAAATGATCATAGAGCTAGTCGGTTAAAGAACGATTGCTGACCGACTAGTTTGCAACCTAGTCGGTCGACAAATGTTCTTAGACCGACTAACGATAAACAGTAACTCCTGAGTAATTAACAAAGCCCACTAGTCGGTCCATGAAGGTTTGTCGACCGACTAAATCGTCATCTAGTAGGTCGGTTCCCCTTCTTGTACCGGCTAACGTGCACAAAAGTTCTGAAATGGAGCGCGAAGCTCCGGGATCGATTCCTAAGACTCCTAGGCTTGATCTAACAATAAGATATGACTGATATGAAGCCCGTCACGAGTGACTTACTCCAAAATCGACGATTCTAAGGAAGAAGCTAGGAAAACACGACGAAACGATTGAAAATGAAAGCTACGGAGATGAAAACCACACATAAGGAGAAAATCTACCAAAACATATATATATATAATATAATTAATCCAGATACATGAAAACCAGTCGTTACATCCTCCCCAACTTAAGAAAAATTCCGTCCTCGGAATTTCCCAACACTCACGTGTCCGGAAACAAAAGTGGGAAAAGCTTTCGCATCTCATCCTCATTCGCCCAAGTAGACTCTCCTGGCGAGCCATGTCGCCACATCACCCTCACAAGATTGACAACCTTGTTCCGAAGTGACTTCTGACGCCTGTCCATAATCCGCACTGGCTGCTGGTCATACGTCATATCAGGGCGAACGGTAATCTCCGAGAAATCCACAGCATGAGATGGATCGCTAATGTATCGACGAAGCTGCGACACATGAAAAACATTATGAACTCCTTCCAAAGACGGCGGCAAGGCTAAGCGGTAGGCTACCTCGCCAACTTTCTCCAAAATATCAAACGGTCCAATGTATCGCGTGCTCAACTTCCCTCGCTTCCCAAAGCGAATCACACCACGATTCGGGAAAATCTTCAAGAACACATGGTCGCCCGGCTGAAACTCCAAAGGACGACGTTTAGCATCCGCCCAATGCTTAAAACGGTCCTGAGCAATCCTCAACATCTCTCGAATGTTCCTGACAACATCCACAACCTCCACGATCATCTCAGGTCCCAACAGCTCCCGGTCACCAACGTCATCCCACCTCAATGGCGATCGACATTTCCTCCCATACAGCGCGACAAAAGGCGACATGCCAATACTCGCCTGGAAGCTGTTGTTGTAAGATAACTCTACCAGATGTAGATGGTCCTCCCACGAACCCTTGAAATCTAACATGCATGCCCTCAACATGTCCTCCAAGATCTGAATCATCCTCTCGGACTGGCCATCCGTCTGCGGATGGTACGCCGTGCTGAAACACAGACGCGTACCCAAAATCTTCTGCAAACTCTGCCAGAACTGAGATGTGAACCTCGTGTCTCTGTCTGACACGATACTCACAGGGACTCCGTGAAGTCGCACGACCTCCTGCATGATTCACGTTACATCACTATCTAAACTAGGAAAAGGAAATAAAACGGAGAGCAAAAGAATTTACCTCCATATATCTCTTCGCTAGCGCCTCAGTGGACTGTCCCACTCGGAACAGAATAAAGTGCACGGATTTGGTCAATCGATCTACGATCACCCAAATCGCGTCATTCTGCTTCGGACTCCGAGGTAGTCCAGTCACGAAATCCATAGTGATGTGCTGCCATTTCCACTCCGAAATCGGAAGCGGTTGTAGCAACCATGTCTTACGCTGATGCTCCGCCTTCACTTGCTGGCAAACCAAGCACTTGGCTACACTCCGAGCCACGCTCCTCTTCATACCATGCCACCAAAAATTCAGACGAAGATCCTGGTACATCTTGGTCCCACCAAGATGCACAGAATACGGCGAACTGTGTGCCACCACCAACAACTCCTCTCTAATATCCCCAGCTGGCACACACAACCTGGCTCCAAACCTCAGCGAGCCATCCTCATGAATCAAAAAGTCAGTCCGCAGACCGGCTTCCACCTGCTCCCGAATCTTCACCAGCTTCGGATCCTCGGCCTGGCCAGCCTTGACCCAATCCACGATCGTCGAATGTATCTGCATACACATCAACGAAGAAGCCTCTCTAGGAAGAACAATCTCAACACCAGACTCACAAAAATCATGCTGCAATCTCCACTGCGAGGTCAGAATCATCACCGCTGGAAGCCTACTCAGCGCATCAGGAACCACATTCACCTTGCCAAGGTGATATTGTAAATCAATCTCATAATCCGCCATGAGCACCAACCATCGACGCTGTCGCATGTTGAGCTCCTTCTGAGTAAAAATATACTTCTAGATTTTGTGATCGGTGAAGATCTTCACTTTCTCACTCAGCAGGAAGTGCCTCCAAATCTTGAGCGCAAACACAACAGCAGCCAACTCCAAGTCATGCGTCGAGTAATTCTTCTCACGAGTCTTGAGCTGACGCGAAGCATACGCCACAACATGCACGTGCTGATGCAACACACAACCGAGACCCTTGCCAGAAGCATCGCAAAAGATCTCGAATCATCCACTGCGATCAGGCACAACAAGAATAGGGGCAATCGTCAATCTCTCACTCAGAACACCAAAAGCATTCTCACAATCACCCGACCAAACAAAAGGTACATCCTTCTGCATCAATCTGGTCATCGGCTCAGTAATACGGGAAAAGTCCTTAATGAAGCGCCGATAATAACCAGCAAGTCCAATGAAACTCCGAATCTCAGACGCTGACCGCGGAACAGGCCACTCTCTGATGGCCCTGATCTTCTCGGGATCTACTGAAATACCATCTCCAGTCACCACATGCCCGAGAAAGGCAACTCTGTCCAGCCAAAACTCGCACTTCGTAAACTTAGCATACAAACGATGCTTCCTCAAAATCTCCAACACCGTCCTCAAGTGCGATGCATGCTCCTCTTCCGACTTTGAATAGATCAGAATGTCGTCAATAAAGACAACGACAAACTTATCCAAAAAGTCGTAGAAAATCAGATTCATCAGATTCATGAAAACTGCGGGTGCATTGGTTACACCGAAAGGCATAACCACAAACTCGTAGTGTCCATACTTTGTCCTGAATGCTGTCTTGGGAACATCTTCCTTCTTCACCTTCAATTGATGATAACCACTCCTCAGATCCAACTTCGAAAACACCCTCGAACCTCCAAGCTGATCAAAAATATCATCGATGCGAGGCAACGGGTATTTATTCTTGATGGTCACCGCATTCAACTCCCGATAGTCCACGCACATGCGACGCGAACCATCCTTATTCCTCACCAGCAACACCGGTGCTCCCCATGGAGACACACTAGGATTGATATAACCATTCTGCAACAGCTCATCCAGCTGCTTCTGCAATTCCTCCAACTCAGCGGGTGCCATACGATATGGCGCCTTCGAAATTGGTTGCGCTCCCGGAACAAGATCAATAGAAAATTCTAGAGCTCGATCAGGTGGCAATCCAGACATCTCCTCGGGGAAGACGTCATCAAAGTCCCACACAACCGCTGGCCTCTCCAGCTCCATCTGCATAGCCACAATCTCCACCGGCCTGGCCCGAAATCTGACAGGACCAAGCGAGCTGCTACCTCGACTGAACTCAAATACTGGATGTTCGGGAATCTCGAACACCACCTTCTTCCTCCGACAGTCGATCGTAGCATAGAAGTTTGCAAGCCAATCCATCACAAGGACCGCATCATAGTTGATGATGTCGTGGACAATGAAATCAGCGTAAAGCTCATGTCCACAAACCACCAACGAGCAAGAATTGCAACCACGATGCACCGAGACCACGCCATTCCCTGTAACGATATTCCAACTCTTGGAAAGAGGGGACATCGACAAGGAATGCTTCTCCACGAAGCTCCGAGAAATAATGCACATCGACGCACCTGAGTCAAAGAGAACTCGTGCAGAAAATGTGCACACCAAAATCACGCCTACAAACAGTCTAACAATCAAGCCCTAGTCTAGCAACAATCATATGCAAGCAAACAACATAATCTAACAAACAAAACCAACTAGGAAAGTAACAGCTAGATTGAGGATTACCTGCGATAACCTCATCCACAGCCTCGCTCTCCACAGCGGTCATCAGAAAAGCCTGCCTCCTCGGCGGAAAAGCCTGCTGAAAAGCCTGCCTCTGTGGAACAGGAGCTGCTCCACGTCCAGCAGGAACAGGCGCTCTCTGCTGCAACGGCTGTGCTGCAACAGGTGCCCTCCGCAGCTGATTCGCATGCCGACAATCCTTCACGACATGAGAAGCATCACCACAAACCAAACACTGGCCCAGAAACTTCCTACACTGATCCTTGATGTGGCCAGGCTTGCCGCAGAAATGGCAAGTCTTCTGATTAGTCCCTCCTGGCCTCTTGAACTGCACCGGATGATTAGGCTTGAAACCAGGCCTAACCACCGCCCTGGCCTGCTCCATAGGCCTCTTCCCAGCACCAGAAACATGTCCTCTCCTCTGACTCAGGTTCAGCTCCTGCCTCCTCGCAGCGACCAGAACCTTCTGATAAGAGTCCAGATCAGAGGAAGACACAAAACTCTGAAGCTCCAAAGCAAGTCCATGCAGGAACCTCTGAGCCCTCTCATCAGCATCCTGCACCATCTTCGGCGCGAACCGACTCAGCCTAGTGAACTCTTGGTGGTACAGGTCCACTGTCAAGCTCCCTTGCTTCAGATCGATAAAGCACTGCAGCATCTCCTTCTTAGCAGCCTTCGGAAAGAACTCCTCATTAAACCTGGACTTAAAGGTATCCCAAGCTATCGGCTCCACCAGCATCTTCTCTTCCGCATCCCACCAGTTTCGAGCATTATCCTTGAGTTGCCACTTCGCCAAATCAACCCATCCAGCCGGGGTGATCTTGGCCATCTTCAAGTTATCCTCAATGTTCCGAATCCACTCATCGGCAGCCAGAGGACACTCAGACCCATCAAAATATGCGGGACCCAGCTCCTGAAATTGCTTTGCTCCAGGCTCGGAACGAGGGGCATCCTGGATTGCCCGACCAGCTCGAACAACTGGAGCATTCTGGACTTGCAGGAGCACGCCCTGCTGCAACTTCATCATCTGAAGCATCATCTGCATCATCTCTCCATTGAGGGGTTCCCGCTCAGGCTCCTTGTCATGAGGGGGCGCACCACTACTACCACCACGTGTGAATCGCCTTCCTGCCATCTAATGACACAGAAAACGAAACAATTAGACTCATAGCTTATGACTCGGATGTCAAACTTAGTTTATTGGACATTCTAATATTATTATCGTTATTCCGATAATCGCAGTTACAAATTGGACATGCATGGGCCACAAACAAAACCTGTCACGCCTCGCTTCCCTAAAATGGAGGCTAGACGTGAAAAGGTCCGCACGAGAGTGGAGCTGTGAAGCCCCAAACCCGATAAGCGGCAATAAAACATAAGCAGGTCCATGTAACCACAAACGGAACAACAATAATAACACAAGGAGCGACAGAAATAAAATCTCAAATCTTAGAATTTGTCCAACATGAAAATTAGTTCAACATCCAGAAAAGCCACCAGGCTAAAAGAAAGAGTCTAAAGGCCCAGAACAAGGCCAACAAAAGGGACAACATAACAAGTATTGGTGCCACCCACCGACAACAAAACAGTCTAAACAACAACACAAACAGTCTCTACGACTGATCGCCCGTGTCCACGAAGTCCTCATCAAACACAGGCTCGGGCTCGGTGTCTGCAAACACCTTGTCCTCAACAACGAACTCAGGCTCAGGATCTAACATGTGTCACCCAAAAGAGTAAAGGGGCACATGTCAGCAAGTCTAAAAGACTTGGGCAAGAAAACTGAAAGTAAGGTAAACTAACAACCTAGCAGTTATAGTATGCATGACAAGGCAGTTATGGTATGAGTGCACAAGTAAGACATGGTGAAACAATAAGTGCAAGAGAACAATTTATCAGGGCATGTCAAGAGTAGCCAAGCTACTAACAATCTCAATCTTTTCACTAGTCACGTTTCAAGTTGTTTGTAGATGTTTACGCCTTACAGCTGAACTGTTGGACATTCACACTGATTGGCCGCTTAACACTACCCCAGAACACAGAGTTTACGCCTTACAATTGCAGTTGCTGATCGGGCAGACTCCCAGTTGAATGGCCGCTTAACTCTTACCCCAAAACCCACGTGTAAACGAGCCAGGGTCCCTGTACACGAGCTCAGTAAATGAGCCAGGGTTGCCCCGCACAAGAGCTCGTTTCATGGATCACAAACCAGGAGCGTATTTCATTTGCCATAGGGGTGCACCTAGCCTCAATCATTTCACAAGGTGTAGCGAAGCTACGCAATCACGGGAACACTTAAAGAATGCAATGACATGACAATTAATTTGCGTACCGTTAATGGAAATTAAACATGACATGGTAGTTGTGCAACATGATAAATGTCGGATCTAGCTTCGTTGTCAAGCTAGTTCCTGAAATTGTGCCTAGGCGAGTATCATTTCGTCGCCTAGTCTCTTTTACGCCTACAACAAGCAAATGGCCTAAGACATGGCCCAAAACCCTAAGAGGCAAGTTTCACTTGCCTAGCACCGAGGATGACGATCACGAAGGTTCGTCTCACGGACGCTAATCTACGGGGAAGAGGTCGCTGCCATGGCAAAACAATATTGGAACAACATCCAACCTAGTTTTATTAGGGTTTCACAAAAACACAAATGGGCTATGAGAATATTAAGAGATCGAGTTAATACCGTATCGGAGCGGAAGAATGATGCCGAGCAAGCACTGCGACGGAAGAAACGATCCGGGGAACTTAGGGTTCAGATCTGGAATGGATGCGGAAATCTAGAGAAAATGAGATTTTGGGGGTTTTGGGGGTTTTCCGGCGACCTAGAGGAGGTGGCCGGCCAAAATGGAGAGGGGGAGGAGCTCTTGATGAAGGATGAAGGCTAGGGGAAGATGGATGATGATTTGGGGAAGAAGGAGGCTCAGGAGAAATGAAAGAAGAAAAGAAAAACGTTTGGGGGGGTTTAAATAGGAAGAGCTGGCGGCTGCCCAGAAATTAGGGTTTCAACACTGATTAGTCGGTCAAAGAGCAACCTCTGACCGACTAGTTTGGGAACTAGTCGGTCGGTTGACCAACGCAGACCGACTAAGTGTAAACAGTAACTCCTGTACAAAAATAGGATTTAGATTTAGTCGGTCAAAGAACAACTACTGACCGACTAGTTCATCATCTAGTCGGTCGTCGAACGTTCTTAGACCGACTAAGAATGAATAGTACTTGGTATCAAAAATGATCATATAGCTAGTCGGTTAAAGAACGATTGCTGACCGACTAGTTTGCAACCTAGTCGGTCGACAAATGTTCTTAGACCGACTAACGATAAACAGTAACTCCTGAGTAATTAACAAAGCCCACTAGTCGGTCCATGAAGGTTTGCCGACCAACTAAATCGTCATCTAGTAGGTCGGTTCCCCTTCTTGTACCGGCTAACGTGCACAAAAGTTCTGAAATGGAGCGCGAAGCTCCGGGATCGATTCCTAAGACTCCTAGGCTTGATCTAACAATAAGATATGACCGATATGAAGCCCGTCACGAGTGACTTACTCCAAAATCGACGATTCTAAGGAAGAAGCTAGGAAAACATGACGAAACAATCGAAAATGAAAGCTACGGAGACGAAAACCACACATAAGGAGAAAATCTACCAAAACATATATTTATAATATAATTAATCTAGATACATGAAAACCAGTCGTTACACATTTTACTATGGTTGAGCCAGGTACAACAAATTTTTGCCTATTACTCTGCTCCCTATGCAACGTGGGTTAATACATGTTCTTTTTATTTACGGGGCAAAGCTCAACAATGGTTTGAGAGGGGAAAGGTCGATGTTAATAATTTCCTACAATGGGAGAAGTTTAAAGAAGAAATTGAAGTGAGGTTTGCGCCGACTCAATTAGACAAACCTTTTGCCGTATTTTCTAATCTCAAACAAACATGATCTGTGAAGGAGTATTTGGAGAAATACGAACAAATTGCGGTAAATGCCTGATGATTATGTGTTGGACAAGTTCATTAATGGGTTAAGGGAGGACATTCGCTTATATGTTATGGCTTTTAACCCAGAAACTTACAGTGGAGCTATGCAGTTGGCTAGAACATTTGAAGAGAAATTTTTTTGGCTAGGAAGAACAGACCCCATGTTGTAGCTAATTCATTCCTTAGATCCCATCAACCTCAACCACCTTAGAGTTTGAGAAGGAATCTGGGAGTGTTGAGGAAGGAATTAGTCAAGAGCTGCAGAAAATGAATGTAGAAGACTCTCCTTCCATATCTATTCATGCACTAACAGGAATCCCCGCAGCTCAAACCCTCAGGCTGACGGGTAGTATCAAGTGACAAAATGTGAGCATTTTGGTAGATACGGGGTCCACCCATAATTTCATACACCCTGTATTGGTAATGTCCTTAGGCTTAGAGGTGGAGCAGTCTGATTCTTTTCATGTCATAGTAGCTACTGGAGAGAAATTGCAGGGAACTTGGGTGTGTCAAGGAGTTCAGATCCATTGCCAAAATGCACAGATAACAGTCAATTTGTTGATATTTCCATTGGGGGGACAACAAGTGGTACTGGGTACACAACGACTGAGGCAGCTGGATGATATTATTTTTAACTTCAAAAAGTTGCAAATGAAGTTTAATTTGAAAGGGATGGAATGTTTGTGGCAGTGAGTCTTACCCTCTAATTCTCAGATAGTTGATGAAAAGGGAATACACAAGGCATTCAGACATCAAGGTGAGGGATATTGGTTGCAACTCAACTTTTTGGAGTTGGAAGCAGCTTCAACTAGTAAACAATTGCTGCAAATTGAAGTGGAGAATTTTCCTGGGGAAGTGAAGGAGATCCTGGAACAATTTCCTGAAGTGTTTAATGAACCTGAGGGCCTACCTCCTAGGATGGCATTTGACCACAGAATTCCAACTGAGGTGGGAGCTAAACCTGTGTGTGTTAGACCTTACAAGCATGCATATATCCGTAAAGCAGAAATTGAAAAGCAAGTATCTGAAATGTTGGAAGCAGGAACAATTAGACCCAGTTTCAGTCCCTATGCATCCCCTATAGTAATGGTTAGAAAGGCTGATGGTAGTTGGTGCATGTGCGTAGACTACAGGTCTATCAACCAGCAAACAATCAAAGATAAGTTCCATATTCCTATTATAGATGAACTTTTAGATGAATTGTTTGGAGCTTAATTTTTTCCCAATCTGGACTTAAGGTCAGGACATCATCAAATACGTATGAGTGATGTGGATATTTTTAAAACTACATTTCGTACTCATGAAGGTCATTATGAATTTCTTGTAATGCCCTTTGGATTAACCAACTCACCATCCACATTTCAATCTCTTATGAATACTATCTTCAAAGCTCACCTCATGAAGTTTGTCATTGTGTTCTTTGATGACATATTATTACACAGTAAAGATTGGGATACTCATTTGGAGCATTTGAGAACAGTATTGCAGATACTAGGGGTGTGCATGGGTACAGGGTACCCAGATATCCGATTGGAACCTACCCGAACGGGTAGGTTCTGGGTAGATAGTTATCGGTTCCGGGTAGGTTCCGGGTAGAAAAATTAGGAACCGACGGGTATCGGGTCCGGTTCCGGTTCCCGTTTATAGGGAGCGGGTAACCAGAACCGGAACCGATATTTTATATATTTAATTTTTTTATATATTATAATATTAATGATCAACATATATAAGAGTGATCCACCCTGAATGTATCTAATTTGAACTTATAATATTAGGGAGTACAACTTGCATCCTGAAGTTCTGAGCAACGCGTAAGTACATCAAACAATGCATATGAATCAAAGATCATATTGTTCTCTTATGCGTTCAAAAGAGCAGTAGAGATAAACGTGAATCATTCTTCCATATGTCTAGCTTTATCTAGTAGAAATGACTGATCAGTATACCTTTATCACTGAAGAAAGAGACTAGAGACAATATTTTACTTCCAGATTGGTCTTTAGTCATATGTATTTGAGGTAATTGTCATGCACAGATCATTTGGAAATTATTGTTCATAATGCATCACAAAATAGATTTTTTACAGGGTACCCGGAACCTACCCGGAACCATAGGGTCCGGGTAGGGGTCCGGGAATAGGGTCCAACTGGGTAGGTTTCGGGTCCAAATTTTAGGAACCGGTCCCTTACCGGGTAGGGTCCGGGTAACATCAAAAAACAGGGTACCCGGACCCGCACACCCCTAGCAGATACTCACAGATCACCACTTTGGTGGTGAAACTGTCCAAGTGTTCTTTTGGACAAAGGTCTGTGGGGTATTTGGGACATGTAATTTCAAGTAAGAGGGTAGCTATGGAGCCAAAGAAAGTAGAGGCTGAGAAAAATTGGCCAACGCCCAAGAACGCCAAGGCAGTCAGGGGATTCCTGGGTCTTCCTATGTACTATAGGAAATTCGTTAAAGGTTTTGGAGGTTTAGCAGCTCCTTTAACAGACCTATTGAAGAAGGAGAACTTTGGGTGGAATGATGCAGCGTAGCAATCTTTTGAAGCATTGAAAGGACGCATTGTCTACTGCTCCAGTGTTGGCAATGCCCAATTTCAATGAGGATTTTGTGTTGGAGTGTTATGCTCCAGGGAGAGGGATAGGAGCAGTTTTAATGCAAAGAGGCCAACCAATTGCATACTTTAGCACCAAAATGACAGGGAGGAAATTGTTCCTGTCAACTTATGAGAACGAATTATTGGCTATAATCCTAGCAGTAACAAGATGGATCAGTATTTGATGAGGAGGAAGTTACTATCCGTACTGATCATCAAAGTTTGAGACACTTACTGGATCAAAAGGTGCAACAAGGGTTACAAGGTAAGTGGTTGATGAAGATGCAAGCTTACAATTACAAGGTGGAATACAACCCTGGGAAGAGTAATAGAGCTGCTGATAGCTTGTCAAGAGAAGTGGATAACAGTGGGAATATAGAAGAGGACTTTTGCTCCATATACCACATCTCTGCTCCGCAATGTGATTGGATTGCCGAAATTAAAAATATGGTGAGTAATGATCCATATTTTGCAGAAGTAGAACAGAAGATGCAACAAGGGAATCATGTGGCACCAAAGTACACCAAGGTGAAAAGGGTTGTACTATTATAAGGGGAGAATATTGCTTAGTCCTGGTTCTAAGGAACTTCAACACATGTTACTCAAGGAATTCCACATCACAGCTTTGGGGGGGACATTCGGCTGCGCTGAGGACACTGCACAGATTGAGAAAGTCTTTCCACTTGGTGGGAATAAAAAGAGGAGTCCGTCAGTTTGTGAGGGAATGCAAAATTTGTCAAAGAAACAAATCAAAAAATGTAGCTTACCCTGGGCTCCTTCAGCCTTTGCCATTCCATAATCATGTGTGGGAAAGCATATCAATGGATTTTGTGGTGGGTTTGCCTTTGTGCAAGGGTTTTAGTGTGATCTATGTGGTTGTGGATAGTTTAACAAAATATTCCCATTTTTTCATCTCAAACATCCATTTTCAGCAAAAGATGTGGCTCAAGTGCTCTTCAAAGGTGTCTTCAAGTATCATGGGCTTCCTTCTACCATTGTCTATGATCGTGATGCAATTTTCACAAGTCATTTTTTGGACTGAGTTGTTTAGATTGCAGGGTACTACTATTGCTCACAGTTCAGCTTATCATCCCAAAGCGACGTGCAGACGGAAGTGACTAACCGCAGCTTGGAGTGCTACCTCCGTTGTTTTTGTGGACACAAGCCTCATGAATGGGTTAAATGGCGTCCGTTAGTTGAGTTTTGGTTCAATTCTTCCTGGAAGAGTTCAACTCAAATGACCCCATTTGAGGCATTATATGGGAGAGCTGCTCCTACGCTTATCTCTTACTTGCCACATGCATCTAGAGTAGTGGAGGTCGACGATGTGTTGTTTACACGGGAAGTGGCTCTGCAATTACTTAAAGATAATCTTAACAATGCTCGAGATCGGATGCGGAGGTATGCAGATGAACACCGAACGGAGAGAAATTTTTGTGAAGGAGATTGGGTTTACTTGAAATTGCAACATTATAGACAAATTAGTATACAATATGGAAGACGCATAAGCTATCACCCAAGTATTATGGGCCTTATAAGGTTTTAGCTCGCATCGGAGAAGTTGCGTACAAGCTTGAGCTACCGGAGTCTGCCCACGTCCACACTGTGTTCCATGTTTCTCAGCTCAAAAGAAAGGTGGGTGCCGGTACTATGGTGCAGGACAATCAACCGAGTTATACGGAGGAACTTATAGATGAGCCCGAGTCGATACTGGATCGTCGAGTAATTAAAGAACGGCGAGCTTTGACGTTACATGTTCTTATTAAATGGAGGCAGAGAACAGTCGAAGATGCAACCTGGGAGTCGTACTGGGATTTGGTGAAGCGTTTTCCTTCATTCGACCTTGAGGCAAGGTCTCGTCACAGGGGAGGGAATGTTAGAACCCAAATGGGCGAAGCGGTGGAAGTTCAGATAAGTGGGAAGGAGATGCTGGAGGGGGAAGACGAACGAAGGCTTAGCGGGGAGGGGGCTTTAAAACTCCTCCGTTGGATGAATAGCTGATGGAGATCGGACCGTTTGTAGCATTTTAATTCTGGGCCGTAGATGGAAGGGCAAGAAGCGATCTGAAGCGTCCAACTCAATTAGAAAGGGGCCCCCATTATATCCGTTGCAGGAGCTCGAGCCTTGGGGTCTTGTAGAGCTGAGCTCGGGTGTTCGACGAAATACCCTCTCTTCTGACCATTCTGTTTGACGGTTGCAACCTTCGTCTTCTCCGACGAGCGACTCATGTATGCGGTTAGTCCGTTACGACGGTTCGGGCGTTAGAAGAAATTCTGTTAGAGGTTGTTAGGATGTAATTAGAAGAGCTATAAAAAGCTATAAAAAGCTATTGGGTGTAAGAAAGAAGGCATCGAAGATCAATATAGATTTTTTCTCGTATTTTTTCTTTTTGCTTTGTTTGGTCTGTAATTTTTCACTTCTATTAATAAAATTCTGATCGATTTCGCCATTGTTGACGAAGTCTTATTCTTGGAAATCTTGTTGAACATCGGGGCTTCGTCAGTTATTGTTAACATAATTTCAACATTGATCCATAACAATTGGTAACACACCTTTGTTTCACAAGAAACGTCAATGAATAGAATTGTTCATGTAATGGATCCCTGCTCAACCATTCTGTTACGAATCAACACTTCCATCGTTTTTAATTTTTATTCTAGGATTAATAGCTAAGGCGTATTCTTCTTATTATCTTCCATCGAGTTTTTTATTTACATCTAAAATTTACTATAAAATTTGCAATGATCATAACTTAAATTTCATATATTTTGCACAGAAATAAAATCATATAATTTCAAAAAATTTAATTTATGTAATTTTTAGAATTTTTTTGTGAAAATTTAAGAATCAATTTGAATTTTTAAATTAATTTTATAAAAACACCCATTAAACCGAACCCACTAACCCATAAACCAAACCCGACCCGAAACCCATCAACCCCATCGCACTCTTTACCTCCCGTAACCCCTCCCACCACCCAACTAAGATCATGTACGGCCCACAAACGATTTTTTTGTCTTGAAACAATTAATTGATTAATCAAATATTAAACCAAAACGTAAATACTGTTGTGAGTGAGGGAGGCCTTTGGCCTCCCCACCACTTTATCCCTCCATTACTCCCCACTTATTGGAGTAATGAGGACCTTTGGTGTTCATGCTCTTTCACATTCCTTAGGAGATAAATAAATATAGAACCATGGCTCATGGCCATGGTTACTCTTTTTTCTCCAAATTATAACACGTTATTAACACCGAAGCTCTCATCTTTTGAGCTTTTCTCCAGTATCACCTCAAAATTAACCTCATACGCGCGAAGGAATCAATTGTTGCGGCGATCCGGCTTGCGGAAAACCGTTGCAGCGAACCGTTTCGACGATCTTTTTTGCATATCGGGAGCGGGGATTTCGATCTATGGATTTTTTATTACGATCGTCCCTAGATCTTTGATCTAGATGTAAACTTTTTCGATCACGTAGACAATTGCAAAATATAGTTTGCTAGATTTTACACAGCTTTTATATAGGCTTGTATAAATCTGCAATATTCTAATTAATATCAAAATTAAAAAATGCAATAAACCGTTCATCTCCCACCCCCTTGCCCACCGATGGCCTCTGTCGCACCCCCCCTGGCGGGGGGGGGGGGATCAGTGCGACGCCCCCCCACCCGAAGGGGGGGATCTGTGCGACGACCCCCCCGGCGGGGGAGGGGGGGGGGGCTCTGTGTAACGCCCCCCGACGGGGGAATCTCTGTGCGACCGCCCCCCCGGCGGGGGGGGGGGGGGGGGTCCTCTGTGCGTTGGCCCGCCCCCCACCCCGATGACCGGGGGGGGGGGGGGGGTTCTAGGGTTCTCTGTGTTGCCGGGGCCTCAGGCCTATGCCCCACCTCGGACGGGGGGGGGGCTTCCGGCTGCCGCCCCTCCTAGACGGGGGCGCGCTGTTTTACATAGACATGGGAGGGAGAGGGACACTATCTGTAAAATGAGGGGTTTGGGGGCTTTTTAGATTTCTTTAACCAATACCCTAATGTTTGTTTTTAGGGCTTGTGTTAAATTTAATTTTGAATATTACAACCCATGGGCATGCAGCCCAAATATGAACAATAAATTATTTTGGCTGTTTATTGGGCCAGAAGCCCAGTTAATAATATTAAAAAATTAATATGAGTATTATTTTGCTATCGGGCCTGCAGCCCGCATCTTGCCCCCCCCCCCCCCCCGCGACTTACCAGCAAGGCCAAATTTAAATTGATTTAGTACCCTGATATTCAGGACTTGCGGATTATGTTATTTTATCTACTTCTTTTCAATTATTAATCTCTTTAGCTTTGGATAGAAAATTAATTTAAGTTAAATTGGTTAAACGGATCCAGAGACCGCTCTATCTTTAGTTACCTAACTTAAAGATGAATGACGTTTCCCCGTGGTCCAACTAATCCTTTTAACTTAAATAAAATTGTTTTATCCAATTTTGGGCTTGATGATTTTTGTAATGTCTGTGATACTACGCTATTATTATTTGTCTGTTGCATATATAACTGCGTGGATGTTTAAATAAGTCAAAATGCGATTTTTGGGATCGGCCAGTTTTTGATACCCTTTTATTATATTCCTTCTCTTTGTAATTTTTTTTCATTTCTGAGAGAAATTTTGTAGTGTGGAATTTGTGTATTATGCTAAAGACCGATGTTACTACTTATGAAGATGGAGGAGAAGATCGCATAATGCTGGGACCCAAAAGGGTTTCCAAATTGTATTTTTCTTTATCTGCTTTATGGACTGTAATATGGACTTTGGACATTTTATGTTTTGGGTATCTGGCCGATCCCCGCATTTTTTCTTATTTATTTCTTTTAAGCATGATGTTTGATTATTAATACATTCTTATTTAAATTGCATAGATTAAAATGGTAAAATTGGCAAGCGTCGATCTCGAGGTTCTTGATGCAGCGGAAAAGAACTATCTTAGCTGGCGCGTGGACCTGAAGTTCCACTTGCGTTCGATGGCACTTCTCCACTCGATTCTGGCCCCTACAGTGGCCGAGACACCTGCTAGCAATGCCCCTGAAGTGGCACAACCATCTAGCCGTTCTCCTACAGTTGTCTTCGACATAGATAACGCGAAAGCCATTATCTATATCAGGAGACACATAGATCGGACCTTAAAGGCTGAATACTTAACGGTAGAAGACCCTTTGGAGTTGTGGCAAGCGCTGGAGGCACGTTATAAGCATCAAATTAATGTAATATTACCACGTGCCAGTTATGAGTGGGAAACCCTCAGACTTCAGGATTATAAGTCTGTTGCTGAGTATAACTCCACACTTCATAATATCACCTCACGCCTGAAGTTGTGCGGTGAAGAAGTGACTGAGCATCTCATGTTGGAAAAGACATTTACCTCGTTTCACGAGAAAAATGCAATCCTCATGCAACCGTATCGTGAACATAACTTCACGAAGTTCTCTGATTTGATTTTTGCCTTCTTAGGGCAGAGCAGAATAGAGACTTGCTGCTTGCCACTCATAATTTGCGCCCTGCTGGTACTGCCCCTATCCCTGAAGCCCACCATGTTTCTCCCCAGAAGTGGAAAAATAAGAAGAAGGCTAAAAAGAACAAAGGGAAAGCTGTAATGAAGCCAGCAAGAGGATCACCACCCCAGACCAACAATAACAAAGGGAAGAGAAACTTCACATGGAAGCGTAAGAACATTGATCCAGTGTCAATTCCTAAGAAAAAACTGGGAGGATAAATGTTATAAATGTGGCATGACTGGACATTGGTCCAAAAACTACAGCACTCCTCGGCACCTCCAAGAACTGTACCAGGCAAGCCAGAAGTCTCAGCCTGAACCAAACTTGGCGGCTGTTCAACCGCTCACCAAGTTCACTGCAAAAGATTTCGAAAATGACGACCTGCTCGATTGAGCCCTACCTTATATCTATGCATTTAAATTTCTGTAGCTTCATCAGTAATTTGATTTGAAAGCACTTTTATTTGAATGGCATTTTTTCATTTACTTAAATAGACTTTCATTTTGCTTATAAATAGATAAAGTATGAGTGCCTAGTGGACAGTGCCTCAACGCACAATATCCTTCGCGATACATGCTATTTTTATAGCTTAAACAAATATAACTGTCCTGTTATTACGATTTCAGGACTGTCCAACATAATCGAAGGATCTGGGGAAGCAATCACATTGCTCCCAAACAACATAAGACTTAAAATAAAAAATGCATTATTCTCTCCAAAATCTAATAGAAATCTCTTAAGTTTCAAAGATATTCGTTTTAACGGATATCACTTAGAAACTAGAGATGAAGAAAACATTGAATATATGTATGTGACTTGTCAAGAAGATGGCCAGAAGTCCATCCACGAACGATTTAAGGGACTCCCGTAGTCTCTACCACACGTATATTCAACCAATAGCAGCCAATATGACTAAGCACCAGAAGTGCATTTCATTGCCAGAGTTTCAACTCTGGTACACTAGACTTGGTCACCCTGAATCAGCTATGATGCGTCGCATTATTTCTGAATCCCGTGGACATAATTTGAAGAACCTGAGGATTCTTCATAAGGGTGAATTTTCTTTTCCCCCTTGTTTTCAGGGAAAACTAATAACGAGACCCTCCATTCTGAAAGTGGGATTATAGTCTCCTGGCTTCCTAGAGAGAATTCATGGCCGCAAGTGGCCCATTTCAGTATTTCATGGTACCGATTGATGCATCCATAAAATGGTCTTATGTGTGCCTATTGTCCACTCGCAACCTAGCTTTCCCAAACTATTGGCACAAATAATTAGGTTGCAGGCTCATTTCCCCGATAATCATATCAAGAAAGTACGTCTTGATAATGCGGGCAAATTCACTTCCAAGTTTTCGAAGACTATTACCGGTTAACGGGTATTGAAGTTGAACATCCTGTAGCTAATGTTCACACTTAGAATGGATTATAAAGAGACTACAATGGATTGCACGTCCATTGCTCATGCAATCCCAGTTGCATGTGGATGCTTGGAGCATGCTATATTGCATGTCGCATCGTTGATTAGAATAAGGCCCTCATGTGGCCATATATTATCCATGATACAACTAGCATATGGTGCACCCCCAAATATATCTCATTTGAGAGTGTTTGGTTATGCGGTATATGTCCCAATAGCCCCACCTCAGAGGACCAAAATGGGTCCTCAGCGTCGTCTTGGTATCTATAGTGGGTTTGATTCACCCTTTGTTATTAGATACCTGGAACCTCTTACGGTGAACGCATTTAAGGCACGTCTTGATGACTGTGAATTCGATGAGAAAACTTTTCCTAAACTGGGAACACAGTCTAAGAAGCCTGACGCTTCCGAGACCATTTCTTAGGACAATAAATCTTTGTCTCGTTATGATCCGCGTACTAATCCGTGTGAAGATGAGATCCTGAAGATCCTTCACATTCAGAACACAATACACCTTATACCGGATAAATTTACGGACAACCAGAAGATTATTCGTTCACACGCTGTAACGACTGGTTTTCGTGTAATTGGATTATCTATATTAAAATATATGCTTGGTGGATTTTCTCATTGGATGTGTAGTTTTCGTCGCCATAGCTTTCACGTTCAATCGTTTCGTCGTGATTTTCTAGCTTCTTCCTTTGATCGTCGATTTCAGAGTAAGTCATTCGTGACGAGCTTCAAATCGCTCATATCTTAGAGTTAGAGTGATCTTAGAAGCCATAGGAATCTTCCCGAAGCTCTGCGATTCGAATCGGCACTTTTCGTGCACGTTAGTTGGTTCAAGAAGGAGAACCAACCGACTAGATCTCAATCTAGTCGGTCGGCAATCCTTAATGGACCGACTAGTGGGCTTTGATTATAATTCAGGAGTTACTGTTTATCTTTAGTCGGTCTAAGAACATCTTTCGACCGACTAGATGCTAAACTAGTCGGTCAGGAATCCTTCTCAGACCGACTAACTCTCATTTCCATGATCTCTCTCAGAATTCAGCCTTTAGTCGGTCAATGAACGCTCACCGACCGACTAGTTCTCAAACTAGTCGGTTGACAAGCCTTCACAGACCGACTAACTCATAGTCCAGTTTTCCTGAGCGAGCTACTGTTTACTCTTAGTCGGTCTGCGTTGATCAACCGACCGACTAGTTCCCAAACTAGTCGGTCACCAATCCTTCTTTGACCGACTAATCAGCCCAGGAAACCCTAGCCGCCACCAAACTCTATAAATACCCCTCCAAACGTTTTCTTCTTCCTCTTCTTCAACTCTAAACCTAATTTCTCCCCCATTGAGCCCCCTTCTTCCCCAAACCATTGATCCTTCATCCCAAGCTCATCCATCATCATCCAAACCCTCATTTCACATATCCTACCTCTCCTCAACCTCAAACCCCCATCAAATCCCCAAAAGCCTCATCCAAACCCATTTCTCCATGTTTTCCCTCATTTCCAGATCTAAGCCGGATCGTTCTTCCGTTGCCGTGGTTGCTCGGCATCGTTCCTCCGCTTCTTCACTGGTAGTATTCTTCCTTTAATAATCTCATAACCCACACTTGATATTTGTGAAACCCTAATAATAATGGATGTTGTTTGATGATTGTTTCCATGACAGCGATTCCCTTCCCCGTAGATTAGCGCTTGTGGGACGAACCTTCGCGATCGTCTTCCTCGGTGCTAGGCAAGCGAAACTTGCCACTTAGGGTTTAGGCCATGTTTTAGGCCATTACTTTGCTTTAGCGTAAAAGAGACTAGACGGTGAAATGATAGCCGCCTAGACGCCTATTTGATCTAGTTTGACAACGAAACTAGATCCGTCACCTCAATTGATCTAGCTTAAGAACGAAGCTAGATCCAACCCTTTTAACTTGTTGTTCATGCATATTAAACTGCCATGTTTAATTCCTTATTCGTACGCCTTACTACATGCCATGTCATCCATGCATCTTTAAACTGTCATGTTTAATTACAATTAACGGTACGCGAATATATGTTCATGTCATTGCATTTTGCCTGTCACATTTAATTCAATTAACGGTACGCGAATATATGTTCATGTCATTGCACTTTGCATGTCACGTTTAATTCAATTAACGGTACGCGAATATCTGCTCATGTCATTGCATGCTTGAACACTCATCGTGATTGCGTAGCTTTGCTACATACTTGTACTATTTGTTCCGGCTAGGCACCCACCTTGCGTGGGCACAATCCTATGCCAAATACACTTTCTGGCTCGTGTTCCAGAAGACGAGTTCAACACAGCCTGCGGGCAATAGGGCACTCGTTGAGTGATCCCTTGTACTTGATGCTTGAATACAGCCTGCGGGCAATAGGGCATCCATGTGTGGGTGATCCCTTGTACTTGACTTGATTACACAGCCTGCGGGCAATAGGGCACTCGCTGAGTGATCCCTTGTACTTGTACTTGACTTGACGTGTTTACTTGTACATGACAAACAGTGACAAACAGTGATAACAGTGATAATCGTGATTCGCGAATAGTGATTGGTAGCTTTTGCTACATCGTGAGTGATTGGCTTCCCTACCTTTAAAACTGTCGCATCATACTTAAATGCCATGTCATTGCATCTTATTATAACTGCTAGGTTGCTAGTTCACTTTCAGTTTCCTTGCACAAGTCTTTCCAGACTTGCTGACATGTGCCCCTCTCTCTTTTGGGTGTCACATGTTAGACCCAGAGCCAGAGCTTTGTTGCAGGGGATATGGTGTTGCTGATGCTGATGTTTGCTGTGGTGGTGAGTGGACACCAGGGGCCTGTCTTGAAGACCGCTCGTGTTCCCTTCTTTGTTTAGGTTTGCTGTTAGTTGTTGGTGCGTGGCACCTTTGTATGTATGTTATACTTTGTTGGCCATGTTGGGCCTTAGCTTTTCCCTTTTGAGCCTGGTGGCTTTTCTGTGATATTGTAATTTAATTAATGGATAATCTGAGATTGAACATCTTATTTGTCTCTCCCTCTTATTATTATTGTTGTTTTCGTATTGCATTGCAATGACCTGTCATTTGTAGTTCTATTTGACGCTTATCGGACTTGCGGCTTTTCAGCTTCAAGTCTGAGCGGACCTTCTCACGTCTCGCCTCCACATTTTTGGGAAGCGGGGCGTGACAGGTTTTATTGGTGGCCCATGCAGGTCCATTTGCAAATGCGAACTATCGGAACAACGATAATAATTATAGAATGTCCATTAAATAAATTAGAACATCCAAGTTATAAGCCTTGAGTCTAGTAGTTTTCCTATGTCACTAGGTGGTAGGAAGACTTAGTTAGACGTCCGTGCTTGCTAGTTAGAGGCCCCTGATTGTTAGTTAGACTCCCCGCTAGGAGTTGATTTGGTCGTCGTAGGAGTTACCTTAGTGGTTCCTGTCTAGCTCTGACCATGATAGATCCCTAGGATTTCTTTGGTCTCTCGCTTGGGTTCATTGATTTCGGACCAAGCTGAACTCATTTCATCGCTGTCTATCCCTTAGGGAGTCTTAGCGCTTAGTTCCATAATCTTTAGCTGGTTGACCGTAGGAGATTCCCGTAGATTTTCCTAAGTCATATCCTAGGCGTATTTGTGCTTTGATCATCCGACCAAATCTCTTGCCTCGATTCCCACGACCACCACGTTTCGTTAATCGTTGATCCTTCGAATGTCACCATTCGCAAGGCTTAATTTCTTTTAAAGTTATTTTCGATTTCCCTTATTAAAGTATTCGTTAAGTTTAAATTTTGTTTTAAACCCGCTACGTATATACTTAAAATTTCTCACTTTTCGATTGAGTCAAATTCCTTGTCGATTTCGGAGTCTAATGGTTGTAATTATAATTGCTATCTCGTAACCATTTTCTTGTCTATATTTTCGCATTTCGGTTTAAAGACTCCAATACTATTTTGGAAAATTCGATATACCATTTTCTAACTATGAGATCCATTTTAATCGCATGACATGCATACTTTAAAATCTTTTCCAAGCTAAATGGAATTTCAATTGTTATATGTATACTTATATCTCGTACTCTTTCGTTGACTTAAATTAATTTTTGAAATTCGAAAGTTTTGACGAGATTTTGATTACTGTTTTATAATGTTTTACAGCCTATACCTTTCATACCTATTTGAATATCTTGTCCCTTTTCATATATCGATTTAATTCTGAGCCGCAATTCTATTTTCCAAATTCGATTTATGAATTTTCCTTTCTTATTTATGCTATTCAAATGACTCGTCGCGCTCCCTTAATATACTTTTCAAGTCACGGATGATTTCAGCTTTCAACAAATCAAAGTTGTGTTCAAACATTTTCCCGACTACAGATTTTTGGAAATTACGTTTCCGTAACCACTTCCCTTGTCCTAAATTCACATGACCACATCATTACAATTATCCTTGATCTTTCAAATGTTTTCCGTTGCAAATCTTGATTCTTACAAAGTTATTTTCGAATGCTTTCCTTATTTGAAGTTTTACTCAATTTAAATTTTGTTCTAAACTTCTTTAAATATGTCTCCCTAAATTTCGATGGAGTTAAAAGTCGTTCTTGAATTTTGAAGACTTTTGGTCGTAATTTTAAAATTACTATCTTGTACTATTTTTTTAACAATGTATCTTTCGCATTTCGATTTTTAAACTTTATTACTATCCTGATGGTTCGATATACCGTCCTTTTTCCTAACTACAAAAATTTATTTTAACCACTTATCTTACATTCCTTTAGGGGTATTTTTCCAAAACTGAATTGACTTCAACTAATTTTTGTATCAATTATAGGTTCGTCGTACTCGTACTTCAAATGTTTTTATACCAACACGTTCTTTTGGCAAATCCTTATTTCCCTAAAAGTATCTTCGATCTTCTTCTTTCGTTAAGTTTAAATTTGTTCGAAACACTTTTGATATATGTAAGGTTTCATGCTCCCTCGCCGACTTAAATTATTTATGTTTTTAAATATCGAAACTTGTGTTGAGATTTTTAGATTAGAAGTTTATAATATTTTCAGCATATACTTTCGTATCGATATAAATGTCTTGTCCCTTTTCATATACCAATTTCATTCTGAACCGTATTTCTATTTTCCTAACTCGATTCATAATTTCTTTTCCTACTTGTGCCATTAAAATTTTATTCGAAAACACCTCGTGCTTACTCTTAATAAACTTTTCAAGTCCCTTTGGACTTCGGCTTTTAGCAAGTCGATTTTATGCTCAACATTTTCCATATTTCAGATTTTTGTAAAAGAAAAAAATATTACTATTTCGAAATTGTTCCTGACTTAGACCCTTCATAAAACGGTTTAAAAGTTTTAATACTAACTTGATGAGTTTAAATATCCTTTTCTCTTTCCATACTACTAAGATATTATCTTTCCATTCACCATACACACTTTTAAGATAATTTCTAAAATATGACTTCAATTATTTTTATATATCGGTACCACGTTCGTTTTGCTCGTACATTAAAATCTTGTATAAATCAATTTTGTTGGCAAACCCGGATTTCTCTAAAAGTATTTTCGACATGGTTTATTTGGGATTTCTCTTCAGTTTTAAGATTTGGAAAACCTTTAGCATGCGCTTAAATTCTCCACACTATACTTGATCTGATTTCAATCTTCAAATCTCAAAACTTTTCCAAAATTTTTAGATTGCTGCCGCATTACATTTCTGACCTATGTTTTAATGTTCGAGTAAATGATTTCCTTTTCCTCATGATGATTTTATATAAGCCAATAAACCACTTTTCCTCTTATTACGTATATTCGTCTCAAACTCGCTTTCAAACAACTTGTTTATCGACCTCTAAATAATTTTATACAAACGAGGACTCCGACTTTTTGAAGTACAACAGTCTTTGAATTCACGTATTTTAACTTATGTTGTTTACACTACCTTCTTTACGTATCCCTTAAGGGTATCATTGCATCATCTTTCCACCTAAACATTCACATTCTTACCCTGATTCCCCTAACCAAATTTGGTTCCTTATCTCCGTCCTAGCTGAACCCATGTTTTTCGATCTTTCTATTCGTCATGATCTAGGTTCGGTTCTTTCCTATTGTCTAGCCCATATAGCTTGTCGTTGCCTGTGTCAACCTTGTTATAGTTTGGTGGGCCCATTAGTTAAGTGGTTATGTCGTCGTAGTGTTGATTTCGTGGTGTGTATATGGTGGTATGGGTGTTGGCAATTGTATGTTGTGTGTAGGTAATTTTCTGCTTGAGTATGATGTGATATACGTATGATAACAGAATGATAATTTTGATTGGTACTACTTGTTTTATGAGATGTCGTATGCGTGTATATCAGGAGGTATACCCGACTATTGCATCTCTTAAACTTGTATGTAGTTGATGTGTTGATATGATAATTATAAATGGGTGGATATGGTGTGAAAATATGTGATACGTGGATGTGTATGCCTTGGAGTGGTATTGGTATGTGTATGGATGCTGTGTTACGCATATAAATGTCCTGCTATGATTTGAGTCTCACTCAAGCTTGAGTGGGTATACTCTATGTACTTTGGTATAACTGTATGTGGTGGTGAATAGTGATGGATGATGTATGTATGGTGTTTGAGTTGTTTGTGCTTGGTTGTGTTACGCACACGATTGTGGGTGGCTATACCAATATATAGCTATAGGACTATATGTGAGGTGAAAATATGGTGAAATATTTGCATGTATTTGAATGACTAAATAAATGTGAAACTATTTTCAAATAAGAGAGGCTTGGTTATTTTCTTATAGTAAGTAATAAGTGTTTATTGTTGTATAAATATATTGACTATATATATGTGATTGAAATACGTGTACGAAATTGATTGACTATAATAAGTATGAGTGTACTATGTGCATGAAAATATGTGTAGTGGTAGTAATATTTGATTTCTAGTGCATATATATATAAGCACTCGAAATGAAAGTACTTGGTTGAATTTATGATGTGATATTGGTTGAGGGTAGTTACCAGAGCGACTATATATATGTTAGAAAGTCCGAGGACGGACTTTATTCTAAGGTGGGTAGGATGTAACGACTGGTTTTCATGTAATTGGATTATCTATATTAAAATATATGCTTGGTGGATTTTCTCCTTGGATGTGTAGTTTTCGTCGCCATAGCTTTCACGTTCAATCGTTTCGTCGTGATTTTCTAGCTTCTTCCTTCGATCGTCGATTTCGGAGTAAGTCATTCGTGACGAGCTTCAAATCGCTCATATCTTAGAGTTAGAGTGATCTTAGAAGCCATAGGAATCTTCCCGAAGCTCTGCGATTCGAATCGGCACTTTTCGTGCACGTTAGTTGGTTCAAGAAGGAGAACCAACCGACTAGATCTCAATCTAGTCGGTCGGCAATCCTTAATGGACCGACTAGTGGGCTTTGATTATAATTCAGGAGTTACTGTTTATCTTTAGTCGGTCTAAGAACATCTTTCGACCGACTAGATGCTAAACTAGTCGGTCAGGAATCCTTCTCAGACCGACTAACTCTCATTTTCATGATCTCTCTCAGAATTCAGCCTTTAGTCGGTCAATGAACGCTCACCGACCGACTAGTTCTCAAACTAGTCGGTTGACAAGCCTTCACAGACCGACTAACTCATAGTCCAGTTTTCCTGAGCGAGCTACTGTTTACTCTTAGTCGGTCTGCGTTGATCAACCGACCGACTAGTTCCCAAACTAGTCGGTCACCAATCCTTCTTTGACCGACTAATCAGCCCAGGAAACCCTAGTTTTGCCCTAGCCGCCACCAAACTCTATAAATACCCCTCCAAACGTTTTCTTCTTCCTCTTCTTCAACTCTAAACCTAATTTCTCCCCCATTGAGCCCCCTTCTTCCCCAAACCATTGATCCTTCATCCCAAGCTCATCCATCATCATCCAAACCCTCATTTCACATATCCTACCTCTCCTCAACCTCAAACCCCCATCAAATCCCCAAAAGCCTCATCCAAACCCATTTCTCCAGGTTTTCCCTCATTTCCAGATCTGAGCCGGATCGTTCTTCCATTGCCGTGGTTGCTCGGCATCGTTCCTCCGCTTCTTCACGGGTAGTATTCTTCCTTTAATAATCTCATAACCCACACTTGATATTTGTGAAACCCTAATAATAATGGATGTTGTTTGATGATTGTTTCCATGACAGCGATTCCCTTCCCCGTAGATTAGCGCTTGTGGGACGAACCTTCGCGATCGTCTTCCTCGGTGCTAGGCAAGCGAAACTTGCCACTTAGGGTTTAGGCCATGTTTTAGGCCATTACTTTGCTTTAGCGTAAAAGAGACTAGACGGTGAAATGATAGCCGCCTAGACGCCTATTTGATCTAGTTTGACAACGAAACTAGATCCGTCACCTCAATTGATCTAGCTTAAGAACGAAGCTAGATCCAACCCTTTTAACTTGTTGTTCATGCATATTAAACTGCCATGTTTAATTCCTTATTCGTACGCCTTACTACATGCCATGTCATCCATGCATCTTTAAACTGTCATGTTTAATTACAATTAACGGTACACGAATATATGTTCATGTCATTGCATTTTGCCTGTCACATTTAATTCAATTAACGGTACGCGAATATATGTTCATGTCATTGCACTTTGCATGTCACGTTTAATTCAATTAACGGTACGCGAATATCTGCTCATGTCATTGCATGCTTGAACACTCATCGTGATTGCGTAGCTTTGCTACATACTTGTACTATTTGTTCCGGCTAGGCACCCACCTTGCGTAGGCACAATCCTATGCCAAATACACTTTCTGGCTCGTGTTCCAGAAGACGAGTTCAACACAGCCTGCGGGCAATAAGGCACTCGTTGAGTGATCCCTTGTACTTGATGCTTGAATACAGCCTGCGGGCAATAGGGCATCCATGTGTGGGTGATCCCTTGTACTTGACTTGATTACACAGCCTGCGGGCAACAGGGCACTCGCTGAGTGATCCCTTGTACTTGTACTTGACTTGACGTGTTTACTTGTACATGACAAACAGTGACAAACAGTGATAACAGTGATAATCGTGATTCGCGAATAGTGATTGGTAGCTTTTGCTACATCGTGAGTGATTGGCTTCCCTACCTTTAAAACTGTCGCATCATACTTAAATGCCATGTCATTGCATCTTATTATAACTGCTAGGTTGCTAGTTCACTTTCAGTTTCCTTGCACAAGTCTTTCCAGACTTGCTGACATGTGCCCCTCTCTCTTTTGGGTGTCACATGTTAGACCCAGAGCCAGAGCTTTGTTGCAGGGGATATGGTGTTGCTGATGCTGATGTTTGCTGTGGTGGTGAGTGGACACCAGGGGCCTGTCTTGAAGACCGCTCGTGTTCCCTTCTTTGTTTAGGTTTGCTGTTAGTTGTTGGTGCGTGGCACCTTTGTATGTATGTTATACTTTGTTGGCCATGTTGGGCCTTAGCTTTTCCCTTTTGAGCCTGGTGGCTTTTCTGTGATATTGTAATTTAATTAATGGATAATCTGAGATTGAACATCTTATTTGTCTCTCCCTCTTATTATTATTGTTGTTTTCGTATTGCATTGCAAGGACCTGTCATTTGTAGTTCTATTTGACGCTTATCGGACTTGCGGCTTTTCAGCTTCAAGTCTGAGCGGACCTTCTCACGTCTCGCCTCCACATTTTTGGGAAGCGGGGCGTGACACACGCCAGCTAGGCTTGACATCCCCAAAGATGGATGCAATCCACCTGCAGCAGAATTGTCTGTACCTCAAATGAAAAGAGGACGCCCGCCAGGTTCAAAAGATAAAGTTCCTCGAAAGAGGAAGATTTATGGTGATAATAAGATGATCCCTCCACAGAATGTTGAGCTCAGACCAGCGACCTCTTCTCTCCTTATTTCCACTGCAGAGGAAACAATTTGAGAAACATCATTAAATTACGTACGTACTGGAGAGGTATTGGACAGAAATAGCACAGTTGTCGCCGATGATTTTGCGTTCGCTATTGCCGTTCACGTCGCTAAATACGACGATGATGTCGACCCACGAACTCTAGCTGAATGTAAACGTAGAGATGATTGGCCAAAGTGGGACGATGCAATAAGAGTAGAGCTGGACTCACTCTTGAAACACAAAGTCTTTGGACCAGTATTCCAAACACATGTAGGTGTTAAACCTGTGGGATATAAGTGGGTCTTCATCAGAAAAAGAAATGAAGAAAATGTGATCGTACGCTACAAGGCACGCCTTGTAGCACATGGATTTTCCCAACGACTGGGGATTGATTATGAAGATACATATTCCCCGGACATGGATGCGATCACTTTCCGATTCTTGCTTAGCCTATCATATCTGGAAAGCCTAGAAATGCAGCTCATGGACGTTGTGAATGCATATCTATATGGCGATATAGATAAAGAAATCTATATGAGACTTCCAGATGGGTTTAATTTACCCCCAGAGATGAAAGAGAGATATCGGGACGTCTTCTCGATAAGGCTTCAAAGATCATTATATGGTCTAAAGCAATCAGGAAAGATGTGGTACAATAGACTAAGCATTTTCCTTGCACAACAAGGATTCAAAAACAATGAAGTCTGCCTGTGTATCTTTATCAAAAGAACGGAAACATGATTTGTCATCGTTGCGGTATATGTTGATGACTTAAATCTCATAGGATCTCCAGCAGAGATCAATGAGATATCTGAAAGCCTAAAGCATACTTTTGAAATGAAAGGCCTAGGCAAAATAAGGTATTGTCTTGGCTTACAGATTGAACACATACGAGGTGGAATACTGTTACACCAATCAAATTATACAAGAAAACTTTTAAACAAGTTTAGAATGGAACAATGTCATCCTTTAAGTACTCCCATGGTCGTGAGATCACTGGATATTCATAAGGACCCTTTCCGACCGCTGGAAGAGGGGGATGAGTTACTGGGTCCTGAAGTATACTACCTAAGTGCCATTGGAACACTTATATATCTGGCAAACTGCACGCGTCCCGATATAGCGTTCGCAGTTAATCTACTTGCCAGACATAGTGCTGCGCCTACAAACGCCACTGGAACAGAGTAAGGCATCTTCTACGCTACCTCCAGGGTTCTATAGAACTGGGACTATACTATCAGAGAGGGTTCTTCTCCCAGTTGCTTGGTTATGCTGATGCAGGTTACCAATCTGATCCTCACACAGCAAAATCACAAACTGGTTTTGTGTTTACCTATGGAGGGAATGCTATCTCATGGAGATTGGTAAAGGAAACCACCACAACATCATCATCCAACCACGCTGAACTCATAGCGATCCATGAAGCGAGCAAATAGTGTTTTTGGCTTCGCTCCGTCGTCCAACATATCCTAGATGCCACTGGCCTGAAGACTGGTGATCTTGAGTCCACTGTCTTGTTTGAAGACAACGCTGCATGTATAGCACAACTCAAAAAGGGCTACATCAAAGGCGACAGAACGAAACACATTTCTCCCAAATTCTTCTGGATGCACGATCTACAAAAGAACGAGGAGGTCAAGATTCAACAGATCCAGTACTGCAACAACTTAGCTGATCTTTTTACTAAATCTTAACCGAGATTTATTTTTGTAAAACTTGTAAAAGGAATCTGTATGAGACAGCTGAAAGACCTACAAGCCTGAAGCTTGTACGGATAAGGGGGAATAACTTGTGTGTTGCACTCTTTTCCCTTAAGCTGTTGGTTTTTCCCACGGGGTTTTCCACAGCTAAGGTTTTAACGAGGCAAACACGATTACTCAGGATCCAGAAGTATCCACCCCCTTAGCTTTATACGCTAAGACCAAAGTAATGGATGGATAAGGGGGAGTGTTGTGAGTGAGGGAGGCCTTTGGCCTCCCTACCACTTTATCCATCTAATACTCTCCACTTATTAGAGTAATGGGGACATTTGGTGTTCATGCTCTTTCACATTCCCTAAGAGATAAATAAATATAGAACCATGGCTCCATGGTTACTCTTTTTTCTCCAAATTATTACAAATACCCCATTTATTAATGGGTTATTTAGTACCGACCCCTCTGTGTTTTCTACATAATTAGCAACACCAACACCCCCTGATGTATTCAATATTAGGAAGACCCCCAAATTTAGGGCGGGGTCTCCATACATTTGCTAAATACTGCGAAACCATATGATACGGTACTAAATAATCCTCATCCCTCATCTCAATTCTCTCCCTCTCCCTCTCCCTCGCCCTCATTCTTTCAGCCAAAAATCCCAGCCGCCGCCCAACTCCTCACCTCGAATCCTCGATGTTCATTAAAAATACTAATCACACGATCTCCCCTCTCACATCCTCTCTCATTTTCCCTGAGACAAAGCCTCACCGCCGCCTCATTATTCTCTACAAATCCCATCGCCTCAGCCGTTACTTCTGGAGCTTAGCCGACCACCTCAGGTGACCCCTCCTAGCCGTACTGTCATCAACCGCGCCGCCGACCCCCAACCTCATGGTGTATAGTCTCCGGCTTGACAACGCAGCCACCGATCGTCGCCGGGGCTCGAATATATCATTTTTCATTCAACACCAATCAAGAGGTAGGTTCCTTAGCTATTTAGATTGAGTGATTTATAACTTGTATTCGTTTAAATGGAATTGCTGTATGGGTGATGTTCTGTTTGAGTAATGAGTTAACCCAGTGTTGAAAAATCATTTACACAAACGATACATTCCCCCACAGTGAATTGCTGATTAGAACAATTTTTTTTTGCGCATTTTCATACTTAGGGCTTGTTATTTTATGGATGTGAGTGCCTCTCTTGTAGTCATCTATTATCACCATAGAATTTCTGGCTGTCTCCCCTTGTGGATGAGTCCTTGTGGGTATTCGTTGAACCAAGCAAACTAGTGTCTTTCATGCATTTATGCATGTTTCTTTGCCCTTGGTTATAATGGCTCCATAAAGCAAAGTGTAAGGATTGCCATCATGGGGTTTGTGATTGTGAACGCCGAGTGCTCTCATGCATTATCATCTAGGGAGTTGTTATTAGCACAAACTTGATTGCTGAGTTCACTGACCACTTATTTACAAGTTTTCCATTAAAAATCTTTGCTAAGTTCACAAACCACTTATTTACAAGTTTACCCTACTCATCTACCCTCCCCATTTGCATCGCCGTACCCCTTCTCCACCGCCACCGCCGAGGACCCCCTCCCGCCCCGCCCCTCGTCGGCATCGGCAGCTCCGCCTCCGCCTCCAAAGATTAAATCCGCGGTGTACCTTGGAGAGACTTGTCTGGGAGAGGTTGAGATTTTTCCCATAAAACCCCCCAACAAAACCTGTTCCTTAACTCATCATTCCTCCAAAATAGTAGCAATAACCCAAGCAACAATAGTAATACGATATCACACATTAATCATCTGTCTCCTCCTGGCGATAGATGCTTTCCCCTTGATGTCCTCCAAACAATCTACCCTTTCTCCATCAGATGCAAAATCCTAGCAAAGTCGGCAACCCCAGAATACCCAATCACTCTTCTATACCTCACATGCTTCCACGAGAAACGGGCAAGTAGTGATTTATATCTACAATCATAAGTGTTAATAGATATTTAGTTACATTACCATTGATTTATAATTTACAATTTTAATTTTGCCAGTTTGCTGTTGTGATGAATGGAGCCGAAGAACTCCATTTGCTGGCGATGCCAAGTCAAGTGGAGAAGACCCTATGCTTCTGGCGCTTCTCCATATAGGCCGGTCTCTATGGTCCTTGATTGGCAGACTTGTAAATAAGTGGTCTCTGAACTTAGCAGAAGATTTTTAATGGCAAAATTGTAAATAAGTGGTATGTGAACTCAACAATCAGGTTTGTGCTAATATCAACTCACTATCATATATTTCCATCTATTTTGATATCATCACAAACATAATCTATTATTAATTTTTTTGGCTTTTGATCTTGATGTAACACACAACTCTTTATCTACTTGCTGCCATAAAAACCAGGGTAAAAATTATTTAAAGGTTTGTGAATTTGGGCGCTCTGTAATGCCCCGAACAAATATTTCCAAGGTCTTCAATTATTAAATTGCTCCTGACCAAACATGCTTAACACTAAATTTTGCCATCATCTCTTAAGATTAATAGCTACGATTAATCTTGAGTTCATAGCAATTCTTGGGACCCTTTCATGACAATCTGATATGGGGATATTCCTTTAGTTCTAAGGGTGTTGTGGCTCTTGTACTATCCTCCATTTAGTCTATAATCTATCAGTATCTTGTGGATCCCGATTTTAAGTTGACTCATAATATTTTAGCTGAATGCCGCCATAACTAAATGCTATTAGTATTGGTTAGATTAGAGGATCGAGCATACAACCCGCTTTCTAAGTCGATAAAAGAGACTTGTTTGATCAACCGGTAAAGAAATTATAAATAAAGTTAGAAATGCAATGGTCACATGGTGGAGATGTCATAGGTGGAAAATCTTGATATCATTAGTGAAGATGACAGATCTGATATTCGGTTGGGATCGTCATGAAAATTGAGGGCTATGTTACTATGGATTCCGCTTAATGGCTTGCCATGAAGATTCAATAACGGGTAGAAAAATTCTTGATAAGTCAATGCTACAGTTGATGTTGGACAAATGTGCATTGAGCGATACAGTTGAACTCGAAGAGTATCAATCTAGTAAAAGAATAATCTTATTTTAATCTCTTATAGGTAATTTAATTTATTTAATAAATGGCCCGTGATGTGCACGTAGGCTTTATAGGCTTATAAAACCTTTATTTATTTATTTTATTTTCTTTATTTTATTTCAACAGTGTAATGCTCGTAGTTTTGGCTATAAGTAGTCAAATACTCATAACGTGTGAGAACAAAGTTGATGAATGAGAATGAATAGAGTTTGTGATAAGTCCTATATGGTTTATGAGGAACTCTATATTTCTTAGAATTCTTCATGCATGTGAGGTCCTTGTGATCGGGTATATATGGTACCTGGGCATAAGGTCCAAGTCTTTACCATTCAAGTTATCCTGTAATTTATCGAATCCTTAATTTTTTTTCCAATTTTCATACTTTAGATCCGTACTTCCCTAAATCTACCATCTTAAAACCATGGATCTAGATTGCACAAGTTGTTTCACATCAAATTGTTATCAAAGAGAATAGATCCATATTCTTCATATTACCTTATATTACAATGAAGAAAAAATCCTTACAAAATTTCCCAAACCTTACCCCATCTATCATTTCACTCATGCACTCTACAAGTTTAGATTTTTAGGGTAAAAAGAAAGATCAGATCGGACTTGAAGAAAAAAACAAAAGATAAAAAAGAATATAGAATTCAACCTTAACATATACCCCCTTAATTAGAAAGCCCAAAAAAACTTTACCGCAACTTGATGCCACCAACAGCTGCCCTCCTACCACTACTCTATGTCCATATTGCCATCAACACCCTCATCTCCATGCACATGTGTGCTAACCTCATTGTCACAATTGTCATACATATCTTTATAATCCTAAATTACCTTCATCGATCTCATCTATAGTATTAACCACCGTGGTTAACATCATCTTTAGCAAGTTTGTTATTGATCAATAATGTCATCGTCAGTGCATTTAAGATTAGATCATCGTCAGCTTCATCATCTTGCCATCAAATTTTACTCCAACGCCACTTTTGTCATTGTTGTCAGCAACAAGATCAATACCATAACTAAATGGTATTAGTATTGGTTAAGATCAGAGGATCGAGCATACGAACCGCTTTCTAAGTCGATAAAAGAGACCTGTTTGACCAGTCGATAAAGAAATTATAAATAAAGTCATAAATGTCATGGTTACGAGGTGGAGTTGTCATAGGTGGAAAATCTTGAGATCATTAGTGAAGATGACAGATCTGACATAAGGTTGGGATCATCATGAAACTTGAGAGAGCTAATATTATGTGGTCGGCTAAGGGCTTGCCATGAAGATTCAATAACGTGTAGAAAAATCATGATAAGCCGTTGTAGTTGATGTTGGACAAATGTGCATTGAGAGATACAATTGATTTGAAGTTGAAGAGGATCATGCTTATGCTAACGTCTAGTTGAAGAATAGTCTTATTTTAGTCTCCCATTTAATTTATTTAATAAATGACACTTGATGTGTACGTAGGCTTATAGGCTCCTAGAGCCTTTGTTTATTTATTTTATTTCAACCAGTGTAAATGCTCGTAGTTTTGGCGATAAGTAGTTCTATACTTTGTTTATTTATTTTATTTCAACCAGTGTAAATGCTCGTAGTTTTGGCGATAAGTAGTTCTATACTCATAACCCGTAAGAACATAGTTGATGAATGAGAATGAAATGAGTTTTTGATAAGTCCTATATGGTTTATGAATTGAGGAACTCTATATTTCTTAGAAATCTTCATGCATGTGAGGTGCTAGTGATCGGGTGTATAGAGCACCCTGGACGTATGGTCCAAGTCTTTATCATTCAAGTATCATGTAATTTATCAAATCCTTAATTTTTTTACAGCTTTCATTCTTTAGATCCGTACTTTCATAAATCTACCAGCTTAAAACCTTGGATCTAGATTGCACACACTGCTTCACATCAAATTGATATCAGAGAGAATAGATCCATATTCTTCATATTGCCTTAGATTACTGCGAAGAAAATATCCTTACAAAATTTTCCAAACCTGACCTCAGCTATCATTTCGCTCATGCACTCTACAAGTTTAGATTCTTAGGGTAAAAAGAAAGATCAGGTCGAGCCTGAAGAAAAAAATAAAAATCAAAGAGGAAAAAGAATATAGAATTCAACCTTAACACATTCCCCTTTAATTTGATAACCCCCAAACAACTTTACCGCCACTTGATGCCACTAACAGCTACCTTGCTGCCACTAGTCTATGTCGTTATTGCCATCAACACCCTCATCTCCATGCACATTTGTGCTAACCTCATTGTCACCATTGTCAATAATATCTTCAAGATCCTAACTTGCCTTCGTCAATCTCATCTATAGTAATAACCACCGTGATTAACATCATCTTTAGCAACTTTGTTATTGACCAATAATGTTATCGTTAGTGCATTTAAGATCAGATCATCATCGGTTTCATCATTATTGCCATTAACTTTTACACCAACGCCACTTTTGTCAATGTAATAAGCAACAAAATCAATACCATAACTAAATGGCATTAGTATCGGTTGCGATTAGAGAATCGAGCATACAAACCGCTTTCTAAGTTGATAAGAGAGACTTATTTGATCAGTCGGTAAAAAAATTATAAATAAAGTTAGAAATGTCATGGTTACACAGTGGAGTTGTCATAGGTGGAAAACCTTGAGATCATTAGTGAAAATGACAGATCTGACATAAGGTTGGGATCATCATGAAAAATGAGGGATCTGATACTATGGGGTCTGCTTAAGGGCTTTCCATGAAGATTCAATAACGGGTAGAAAAATCATGATAAGCCGTTGATGCTGCAGTTGATGTTGGACAAATGTTGGTACAGTTGATTTGAAGTCGAAGAGTATCATGCTTGTGCCAACGATCAAGTAAAAGAATAGTCTTATTTTAGCCTCTTGTAGGTTATTTAATTTATTTAATAAATGATACCTGATGTGCACGTAGGCTTTATAGTCTTCTAGAGCCTTTATTTATTTATGTTATGTTATTTATTTTATTTCAACCAGTGTAATGTTCCTAGTTTTGGCTATAAGTAGTCATATACTCATAACTCGTGAAAACATAGTTGATGAATGAGAATGAATTTAGTTTTTGATAAGTCCTATATGTTTTATAAGGAACTCTATGTTTCTTAAAAATTTCATACGAGTTCTTGTGATCGGGTGTATATGGTATCTGGGCGTAAGGTCCAAGTCTTTATCATTCAAGTTATCATGTAATTTATCAAATCCTTAATTTTTCTTCTTAATTTTCATATTTTAGACCTGTGCTTCCTTAAATCTACCAGCTCAAAACCTGATAGATCTAGATTGCACAAATTGTTTCACATCAAATTGATATCAGAGAGAATATATCATTATTCTTCTTATTGCCTTAGATTATAGTGAAGAAAAAATCCTTACAAAATTCTCCAAACTTTACCCCAGCTATCATTTTACCCATGTACTTTACAAGTTTAGTTTTTTAGGGTAAAAAGAAAGGTCATATCGGGCCTGAAGAAAAAAATAAAAATCAAAGATGAAAAAGATTATAGCATTCAACCTTAACACATACCCCTTTAATTTGATAACCCCAGAACAACTTTACCGCCACTTGCTGCCACTAGTCTGTCACTATTGCCATCAATACCCTCATCTCCATGCACATTTGTGCTAACCTCATTGTCACCATTGTCAATAATATCTTCAAGATCCTAACTTGCCTTCATCAATCTCATCTATAGTAATAACCGCCATAGTTAACATCATCTTTAGCAACTTTGTATTGACCAATAATGTTATCGATAGTGCATTTAAGATCAGATCATCATCGGTTTCATCATTATTGACATCAACTTTTACACCAATGCCACTTTTGTCAACGTTATAAGCAACAGAATCAATACCATAACTAAATGGTATTAGTATCGGTTGCGATTAGAGAATCGAGCATATAAACCGCTTTCTAAGTTGATAAGAGAGACCTATTTGATCAGTCGGAAAAAAATTATAAATAAAGTTATGAAATGTCATGGTTACACGGTGGAGGTGTCATAGATGGAAAAACTTGAGATCATTAATGAAGATGATAAATCTAACTTAAGGTTGGGATCATCATGAAAATTGAGGGATATTATACTATGGGGTCTTCTTAAGGGCTTGCCATGAAGATTCAATAACGGTAGAAAAATCATGATAAGCCGTTGATGCTACAGTTGATGTTGGACAAATCTGCATTGAGAGGTACCGTTGATTTGACGTCGAAGAGTATCATGCTTATGCTAAAGATCTAGTAAAAGAATAGTCTTATTTTAGTCTCTTATAGGTTATTTAATTTATTTAATAAATGACACCTGCTGTGCACGTAGGCTTTATAGGCTTATAGAGCCTCTATTTATTTATGTTATGTTATTTATTTTATTTAAACCAGTGTAATGCTTGTAGTTTTGGCTATAAGTAGTCCTATACTCATAACTCATAACTCGTGAAGACATAGTTGATGAATGAGAATGAATTTAGTTTTTGATAAGTCTTATATGGTGTATGAGGAACTCTATATATTTTAAAAAATTTCATGCATGTGAGTTTTTGTGATCGGGTGTATACGGTACCTGGGCATAAGGTCCAAGTCTTTATCATTCAAGTTATCATGTAATTTATCAAATCCTTAATCCCCTCGCCACTTTTCATACTTTAGATCCGTACTTTCTTAAATCTACCAGCTTAAAACCGGATAAATCAAGATTGCACAAATTGTTTCACATCAAATTGATGTCAAAGAGAATAGATCCATATTCTTCATATGGCCATAGATTACTATGAAGAAAAAAAATCCTTACAAAATTCTCCAAACCTTACCACAACTATCATTTCACTCGTGCACTCTATAAGTTTAGATTTCTTCGGGTAAAAAGAAAGATCAGAACGGACCTAAAGAAAAAAATAAAAATCAAAGATGAAAAAGAATATAGAATTCACCTTAACATATACCCCTTTAATTAGATAGCCCCAAAACAACTTTACCGCCACTTGATGCCATTAACAGCTGCCCTGCTGCCACTAGCCTATGTCGTTGTTGCCATCAACACCCTCATCTCCATGCCATTTGTGCTAACCTCATTGTCACCATTGTCATAAATATCTTCAAGATCCTAACTTGACTTCATCAATCTCATCTATAGTAATAACCACCGTTATTAACATCATCTTTAGCAACTTTGTTATTGACCAATAATGTTATCGTTAGTGCATTTAAGATAAGATCATCATCGGCTTCATCATTATTGCCATCAATTTTTACACCAACGCCACTTTTGTCAACGTCATCAGTAATGGAATTAATACCATAACTAAATGGCATTAGTATTGGCTACGATCAGAGGATCGAGCATACAAACCGCTTTCTAATTAGATAAGGAGACCTGTTTCATCAGTTGCTAAAGAAATTATAAATAAAGTTAGAAATGTCATGGTTACATGGTGGAGTCGTCATAGGTGGAAAAGCTTGAGATCATTAATGAAGATGACAGATCCGACATAAGGTTGGGATCAACATGAAAAATGAGGGATCCGATGCTATGGGGTCTGCTTAAGGACTTGCCATGAAGATTCAATAACGGGTAGAAAATCATGACGACAGTTGATGTTGGACAAATGTGCATTGAGATGTACAGTTGATTTTAAGTCAAAGAGTATCATGCTTATGCTAAAGAATAGTCTTATTTTAGTCTCTTGTAGGCTATTTAATTTATTTAATAAATGACACGTGATGTGCACGTAGGCTTTATAGGCTTCTAGAGCCTTTATGTATTTATGTTATGTTATTTATTTTATTTCAATCAGTGTTTTGGCCATAAGTAGTACCATACTCATAACTTGTGATAACATAGTTGAAGAAGGAGAATGACTTGATTTTTTGATGAGTCCTATATGATTTATGAGGAACCCTATATTTCTTTGGAATCTTCATCCGTGTGAGGTGCTTGTGATCGGGGTGTATACGATACCTGGGCGTAAGGTCCAAGTCTTTATCATTCAAGTTATCCCGTAATTTATCGAATCCTTAATTTTTTCCTTGCAATTTTCATACTTTAGATCCGTACTTCTCTAAATCTACCGGCTAAAAACCTTGGATCTAGATTGCACAAATTGTTTAACATCAAATTGATATCAGAGAGAATAGATCCATATTCTACATATTGCTTTAGATTACAGTGAAGAAAAAAATCCTTACAAAATTCCCAAAACCTTACACCAGCTATCATTTCACTCATGCACTCTACAAGTTTAGATTTTTCGGGTAAAAAGAAAGATCATATCGGACCTGAAAAAAAAATAAAAAGCAAAGATAAAAAAGAACATAGAATTCAACCTTAACATATTCACCTTTAATTAGTTGCCCCAAAACAACTTTACCACCACTTGATGCCACTAATCACTGCTCTGCTGCCACTACTCTATGTCCTTACTGCCATCAACACCCTCATCTCCATGCACATTTGTGCTAACCTCATTGTCACCATTGTCATACATATCTTCAAGATCCCAACTTGCCTTCATCGATCTCATTTATAGTAATAACCACTGTAGTTAGCATTATGTTTAGCAACTTTGTTATTGACCAATAATGTCATCGTTAGTGCATTTAAGATCATTTAAGATCAGATCATCATCATCTTCATTATCATTGTCATCAGCTTTTACTCCAACACCACTTTTGTCATCGTCATCAGCAACGAGATCAATATCATCACATTCTTCTTCTTTATCATCGCCGACCATCCTTTCAATCACTAATGGCATCGTTAGACATCAGCAAGCATCATTAGCACCGCCTCCACCTCGCCACTCCCCAGCGGCCACCATCATTGCCTTTTTCCGATAACTTCTTTGCCACCGTCTCTTTCCCACTTATAGTTGCCATTAGTTTCAACTTCAGCTGCCTATGTCAACTAATGTTTCGACCCGATTCCAAACACATTCCGTCAATGTAACCCTGCCTTTGTTGTGAATCGGTTGTTCTAGTGGAAGCTTGATCTGCTCGTGAGATCTAACCCTTTCTTCGTCGTGAACACATCTTCATAGCCATGTAAGCTTGATATACTCACAGGAGTTGATTTCAAGAGTATAATATACTTTAATTGAAGGCCTGACTCAGCCCGACCCATTTCAACGAACTCAACCTGACCTGAGTTGATCGAGTCAAGCCCGAGTTGATTGAGCTGACGAAACCTAACTCAAACTAGGCCAGACCCAAGCTAGATCCTATTTTGAAACTGATCGTAAGCTGATTTTGAGCTGTCAAAGTTTGTGTAAACCTAGATAGGCTATTAATGGTGGTTATTTTTATCATACAAGGCACTTTTCAGAGCGTATGATCCTCATTTATCGATTGCTGTTGGCACTTTTCAGGCTATTAATGCCAACAGCAATCCCGTCTCTAACGCTTCTCCGAGCGAAGCCATCCTCGCTCTCTCTAAGAGACTTCAGCTGAGTATTCTTCTTTGTATTCCTGTAGGCGAGCTTGATGCCGATGAGAATGCACCTGTTTGAGTGCTGTAACCTATCCTACAAAAGAGAGAATACTGAAATTGCCTGTTGTCCCATGTGGCAATGTACATCACCACATGTGACAATGGCAAAAGGGTAATTCCCTCAACCCACTAACCCACTGAAAAAACAAAAAACAAACACCCTAGTTCCACTTATTTAGATGGTTGTCATTTCCTCCGAGTTTTTTTTTTTGCATTTTGACCCCGATTTTTTGCTCCTATAATCCTTGACGATACCTGTACACACACACCACAATTCTCGCACCTTCTTGATTGCGTGCGTGTACCGCGTCCTATGTTGATATGCTGTGCACAAGTTGGGTTTTTCTAGTACTTTGATACGCCACGGTGTTGTATAACATTATGGAAGTCTCTTATGTTGCAACTCTGTAAAAACGACCAAATGATCTGGTGTTAGGAAAGGACACGGATGGTGGTTCATTTACAAGGGAGCTGATCCTTAATGGAGATGATCTATTCATGTATTGAAAAGTTATTTAAAGATTGAGATGATTTTAACACACGAAATAATATAAGTATATTTAGAAACATTGACGACAGTTTTCTAACAACCGTATAGGACTAATTTGATATCGTCACTGTTATTTTTAAAATTGAAAACAGTATTGTAAGAAAACATGGTTCTTGTTCAGCTGTGGCCGAATGGGTCAGCCAAGAGAGAGCTATAGCTTGTTGGGTCAGCAATTTTTTTTCCATTGTTCCCCACTAAACACTCAA
>CM061132.1:161812346-161860351 GCA_030789695.1 Scilla litardierei | reverse complement strand
TGAAAATTTGGGGGGGATTAAGGATTTGATAAATTACAGGATAACTTGAATGATAAAGACTTGGACCTTATGCCCAGGTACCGTATACACCCGATCACAAAAACTCACATGCATGAAATTTTTTAAGATATATAGAGTTCCTCATACACCATATAAGACTTATCAAAAACTAAATTCATTCGCATTCATCAACTATGTCTTCACGGGTTATGAGTTATGGGTATAGGACTACTTATAGCCAAAACTACGAGCATTACACTGGTTGAAATAAAATAAATAACATAACTAAATAAATAAATAAAGCCTCTTTAAGCCTATAAAGCCTACGTGCACAGCAAGTGTCATTTATTAAATAAATTAAATAACCTATAAGAGACTAAAATAAGACTATTCTTTTAATAGATCTTTAGCATAAGCATGATACTCTTCGACGTCAAATCAACGGTACCTCTCAATGCAGATTTGTCCAACATCAACGGCTTATCATGATTTTTCTACCGTTATTAAACTTCATGGCAAGCCCTTAAGAAGACCCCATAGTATCATATCCCTCAATTTTCATGATGATCCCAACCTTATGTCAGATCTGTCATTTTCACTAATGATCTCAAGTTTTTCCACCTATGACAACTCCACCGTGTAACCATGACATTTCATAACTTTATTTATAAATTTTTTTCCGACTGATCAAAAATAGGCCTCTCTTATCAACTTAGAAAGCGGTTTATATGCTCGATTCTCTAATCGCAACCGATACTAATACCATTTAGTTATGGTATTGATTCTGTTGCTTATAACGTTGACAAAAGTGGCATTGGTGTAAAAGTTGATGGCAGTACTGATGAAACCGATGATGATCTGATCTTAAATGCACTATCGATAACATTATTGGTCAATACAAAGTTGCTAAAGATGATGTTAATTATGGTGGTTATTACTATAGATGAGATTGATGAAGGCAAGTTAGGATCTTGAAGATATTATTGACAATGGTGACAATGAGGTTAGCACAAATGTGCATGGAGATGAGGGTAATGATGGCAATAGCGACAGACTAGTGGCAGCAAGGCAGCTGTTAGTGACATCAAGTGGCGGTAAAGTTGTTTTGGGGTTATCAAATTAAAGGGGTATGTGTTAAGGTTGAATGCTATAATCTTTTTCATCTTTGATTTTTATTTTTTTCTTCAGGCCCAATCTGATCTTTCTTTTTACCCTAAAAACTAAACTTGTAAAGTGCATGAGTAAAATGATAGCTGGGGTAAAATTTGGAGAATTTTGTAAGGATTTTTTCTTCACTATAATCTAAGGCAATAAGAAGAATAATGATCTTCTCTCTGATATCAATTTGATGTGAAACAATTTGTGCAATCTAGATATATTAGGTTTTGAGCTGGTAGATTTAAGGAGGCACAGGTCTAAAGTATGAAAATTAAGAAGAAAAAATTAAGGATTTGATAAATTACATGATAACTTAACTGATAAAGACTTGGACCTTACGCCCAGATACCGTATACACCCGATCACAAGAACTCGTATGAAATTTTTTAAGAAACATAGAGTTCCTTATAAACCATATAGGACTTATTAAAAACTAAATTCATTCTCATTCATCAACTATGTTTTCACGAGTTATGAGTATATGTCTACTTATAGCCAAAACTACGAACATTACACTGGTTGAAATAAAATAAATAACATAACATAAATAAATAAAGGCTCTAGAAGCCTATAAAGCCTACGTGCACATCAAGTATCATTTATTAAATAAATTAAATAACCTACCAGAGACTAAAATAAGGCTATTCTTTTACTAGATCTTTAGAGCATAAGCATGATACTCTTCGACTTCAAATCAACTGCACCAACATTTGTCCAACATCAACTGCAACATCACGGCTTATCATGATTTTTCTACCCTTTATTGAATCTTCATGGAAAGCCCTTAAGCAGACCCCATAGTATCAGATCCTCATTTTTCATGATGATCCCAACCTTATGTCAGATCTGTCATTTTCACTAATGATCTCAAGTTTTTCCACCTATGACAACTCCACCGTGTAACCATGACATTTCTAACTTTATTTATAATTTTTTTACCGACTGATCAAATAGGTCTCTCTTATCAACTTAGAAAGCGGTTTGTATGCTCGATCCTCTGATCGTAGCCAATACTAATGCCATTTAGTTATGGTATTGATTTTGTTGCTTATTACATTGACAAAAGTGGCATTGATGTAAAAGTTAATGGCAATAATGATGAAGCCGGTGATGATCTGATCTTAAATGCACTAACGATAACATTATTGGTCAATAACAAAGTTGCTAAAGATGATGTTAATCACGGTGGTTATTACTATAGATGAGATTGACGAAGGCAAGTTAGGATCTTGAAGATATTATTGACAATGGTGCCAATGAGGTTAGCACAAATGTGCATGGAGATGAGGGTGTTGATGGCAATAACGACATAGACTAGTGGCAGCAAGGTAGCTATTAGTGGCAGCAAGTGGCGGTAAAGTTGTTTGGGGGCTATCAAATTAAAGGGGAATGTGTTAATGTTGAATTTTATATTCTTTTTCATCTTTGATTATTATTATTTTCTTCAGGCTCGACCTGATCTTTCTTTTTACCCTAAGAATCTAAACTTGTAGAGTGCATGAGTGAAATGATAGCTGGGGTAAGGTTTGGAAAATTTTGTAAGGATTTTTTCTTCACAGTAATCTAAGGCAATATGAAGAATATGGATCTATTCTCTCTGATATCAATTTAATGTGAAACAATTTGCGCAATCTAGATCCAAGGTTTTAAGCTGGTAGATTTATGAAAGTACGGATCTAAAGAATGAAAGCTGTAAAAAATTAAGGATTTGATAAATTACATGATACTTGAATGATAAAGACTTGGACCATACGTCCAGGGTGCTCTATACACCCGATCACTAGCACCTCACATGCATGAAGATTTCTAAGAAATATAGAGTTCCTCAATTCATAAACCATATATGACTTATCAAAAACTCATTTCATTCTCATTCATCAACTATGTTCTTACGGGTTATGGTACAGAACTACGTATCACCAAAACTACGAGCATCACACTGGTTGAAATAAAATAAATAAACAAAGGCTCTATGAGCTTATAAGCCTACGTACACATCAAGTGTCATTTATTAAATAAATTAAATGACCTATAAGAGACTAAAACAAGACTATTCTTCAACTAGACTTTAGCATAAGCATGATCCTCTTCAACTTCAAATCAATTGTAACTCTCAATGCACATTTGTCCAACATCAACTGCAACGGCTTATCATGATTTTTCTACCCGTTATTGACTCTTCATGGCAAGCCCTTAGCCGACCACATAATATTAGCTCTCTCAAATTTCATGATGATCCCAACCTTGATTTTCCGCCTATGACAACTCCACCTCGTAACCATGACATTTATGACTTTATTTATAATTTCTTTATCGACTGATGAAACAGGTCTCTTTTATCGACTTAGAAAGCGGTTCGTATGGTTGATCCTCTGATCGTAACCAATACTAATACCATTTAGTTATGGTATTGATCTTGTTGCTGACGACGATGACAAAAGTGGCGTTGGAGTAAAAGTTGATGGAAAGATGATGAAGCTGACGATGATCTAATCTTAAATGCACTGACGATGACAGTATTGATCAATAACAAACTTGCTAAAGATGATGTTAACCACGGTGGTTATTACTATAGATGAGATCGATGAAGGTAATTTAGGATTATAAAGATATGTATGACAATTATGACAATGAGGTTAGCACACATGTGCATGGAGATGAGGGTGTTGATGGCAAGATGGACATAGAGTAGTGGTAGGAGTGCAGCTGTTGGTGGCATCAAGTTGCAGTAAAGTTTTTTTAGTTGTATATGTTAAGGTTGAATTCTATATTCTTTTTTATCTTTGATTTTTGTTTTCTTTCTTCAGGCCCGATCTGATCTTTCTTTTTACCCTAAAACCCTAAACTTGTAGATTGCATGAGTGAAATGATAGCTGGTGTAAGGTTTGGGAAATTTTGTAAGTATTTTTTCTTCATTGTAATATAAGGCAATATGAAGAATATGGATCTATTCTCTTTGATAACAATTTGATGTGAAACAATTTGTGCAATCTAGATCCATGGTTTTAAGATGGTAGATTTAGGGAAGTACGGATCTAAAGTATGAAAATTGGAAAAAAAAATTAAGGATTCGAAAAATTACATGATAACTTGAATGGTAAAGACTTGGACCTTATGCCCAGGTACCATATACACCCGATCACAAGCACCTCACATGCATGAAGAATTCTAAGAAATATAGAGTTCCTCATAAACCATATAGGACTTATCAAAAACTCTATTCATTCTCATTCATCAACTTTGTTCTCACACGTTATGAGTATATGACTACTTATAGCCAAAACTACGAGCATTACACTGTTGAAATAAAATAAAGAAAATAAAATAAATAAATAAAGGTTCTATAAGCCTATAAAGCATACGTACACATCACGGGCCATTTATTAAATAAATTAAATTACCTATAAGAGAATAAAATAAGATTATTCTTTTACTAGATTGATACTCTTCGAGTTCAACTGTATCGCTCAATGCACATTTGTCCAACATCAACTGTAACATCGACTTATCATGAATTTTTCTCCCCGTTATTGAATCTTCATGGCAAGTCCTTAAGCGGAATCCATAGTAACAGAGCCCTCAATTTTCATGACGATCCCAACCGAATGTCAGACCTGTCATCTTCACTGATGATATCAAGATTTTCCACCTATGACATCTCCACCATGTGACCATGGCATTTCTAACTTTATTTATAATTTCTTTACCTATTGATCAAACAAGTCTCTTTTATCGACTTAGAAAGCGGTTTGTATGCTCGATCCTCTAATCATAACCAATACTAATAGCATTTAGTTATGGCGGCATTCCGCTAAAATATTATGAGTCAACTTAAAATCAGGATCCACAAGATACTGATAGATTATAGACTAAATGGAGGATAGTACAAGAGCCACAACACCCTTAGAACTAAAGGAATATCCCCATATCAGATTGGAATGAAAGGGTCCCAAGAATTGCTATGAACTCAAGCTTAATCGTAGCTAGTAATCTTAAGAGATGATGGCAAAATTTAGTGTTAAGCATGTTTGGTCAGGAGCAATTTCATAATTGAAGACCTTGGAAATATTTGGTCGGGGCATTACAGAGCGCCCAAATTCACAAACTTTTAAATAATTTTTACCCTGGTTTTTATGCAGCAAGTAGATAAAGAGTTGTGTGTTAAATCAAGATCAAAAGCAAAAAAAATTAATAATAGATTATGTTTGTGATGATATCAAAATAGATGGAAATATATGATAGTGAGTTGATATTAGCACAGACCTGATTGTTGAGTTCACATACCACGTATTTACAAGTTTGTCATTAAAAATCTTCTGCTAAGTACACGGATCACTTATTTACAAGTCTGCCAATCAAGGACCATAGAGACCGGCCTATATAGAGAAGCGCCAGAAGCATATGGTCTTCTCCACTTAACTCGGCATCGCCACCAAATGGAGTTCTTCGGCTCCATTCATCACAACAGCAAACTGGCAAAATTAAAATTGTAAATTATAAATCAATGGTAATCTAACTAAATATCTATTAACACTTATGATTGTAGATATAAATCACTACTTGCCCGTTTCTCGTGGAAGCATGTGAGGTATAGAAGAGTGATTGGGGATTCTAGGGTTGCCGACTTTGCTAGGATTTTACATCTGACGGAGAAAGGGTAGATTGTTTGGAGGACATCAAGGGGAAAGCATTTATCGCCAGGAGGAGACAGATGATTAATGCGTGATATCTTATTACTATTATTGCTTGGGTTATTGCTACTATTTTGGAGGAATGATGAGTTAAGGAACAGGTTTTGTTGGGGGGTTTTATGGGAAAAATCTCAACCTCTCCCAGACAAGTCTCTCCATGGTACACCACGGATTTAATCTCTGGAGGCGGAGGCGGAGCTGTCGATGCCGACGAGGGGCGGGGCGGGAGGGGGTCCTCGGCGGTGGCGGTGGAGAAGGGGTACGGCGATGCAAATGGGGATGGTAGATGGGTAGGGTAAACTTGTAAATAAGTGGTTTGTGAACTCAGCAAATATTTTTAGTGGAAAACTTGTAAATAAGTGGTCAGTGAACTCAGCAATCAAGTTTGTGCTAATAGCAACTCCCTAGATGATAATGCATGAGAGCACTCGGCGTTCACAATCACAAACCCCATGATGGCAATCCTTACACTTTGCTTTATGGAGCCATTATAACCAAGGGCAAAGAAACATGCATAAATGCATGAAAGACACTAGTTTGCTTGGTTCAACGAATACCCACAAGGACTCATCCACAAGGGGAGACAGCCAGAAATTCTATGGTGATAATAGATGACTACAAGAGAGGCACTCACCTCCATAAAATAGCAAGCCCTAACAATGAAAATGCGCAAAAAAAAATTGTCCTAATCAGCAATTCCCTGTGGGGGAATGTATCGTTTGTGTAAATGATTTTTCAACACTGGGTTAACTCATTACTCAAACAGAACATCACCCATACAGCAATTCCATTAAACGAATACAAGTTATAAATCACTCAATCTAAAGAGCTAAGGAACCTACCTCTTGATTGGTGTTGAATGAAAAATGATATCTTCGAGCCCCGGCGACGATCGGTGGCTGCGTTGTCAAGCCGGAGACTATACAACATGAGGTTGGGGGTGGCGGCGCGGTTGATGACAGTACGGCTAGGAGGGGTCACCTGAGGTGGTCGGCTAAGCTCCAGAAGTAACGGCTGAGGCGATGGGATTTGTAGAGAATAATGCAGCGGCGGTGAGGCTTTGTCTCAGGGAAAATGAGAGAGGATGTGAGAGGGGAGATCGTGTGATTTGTATTCTTAATGAACAGAGGTGAGGAGTTGGGCGGCGGCTGGGATTTTTGGCTGAAAGAATGAGGGAGAGGGAGAGGGAGAGAATTGAGACGAGGGATGAGGGTTATTTAGGGGCTGATCTTTTTTTAGAAAGTTGGATGAAATTCCTCCAAAATCCACTATTTTGGATTTTTAAATGGGCTTATTTTGGATTTTTAATTCATAATTAAATCATCTAAGTGATTATTTTAATAATTATTTATTTATTTATTTTAACTAAAATGGACCCCACATTTCACTTTCTATCCCAACTTTCAAACCCAAAAGAACACACATACACAAAAAAGTTGCTGCGGGTCCCACAACCAACTTTCAAACCCAAATTTCTCTCTCATCAGATTCCACACTTTTCAACTTTCCCAATTTATACTTTCCTACAAAAGAACAGGCCCTTAGTACCGGCATCGTATGGTTTCGCAGTATTTAGCAACACCCATGATGTATTCAATATTAGGGAGACCCCCCCTCCCCCGAAGTATCCAATTTGGGCTCCCCAGCCCTCCGGGGGGGGGGGGGGGGGGGGGGGGGGTCTCCCTAATATTGAATACATCAGGGGGTGTTGCTAATTATGGAGAAAACACAGGGTGGTCGGTACTAAATAACCCATTAATAAATGGGGTATTTGTTATAATTTGAAGAAAAAAGAGTAACCATGGCCATGACTCTATATTTATTTATCTCTTAGGGAATGTGAAAGAGCATGAACACCAAAGGTCCTCATTACTTCAATAAGTGGAGAGTATTGGATGGATAAAGTGGTGGGGAGGCCAAAGGCCTTCCTCACTCACAACACTCCCCCTTATCCATCCATTAATTTGGTCTTATCATATAAAGCTAAGAGGGTGGATACTTCTGGATCCTGAGTAATCGTGTTTGCCTCGTTAAAACCTTAGCTGTGGAAAACCCAGTGGAAAAAACCAACAGCTTAAGGGAAAAGAGTGCAACACACAAGTTATTTCCCCTCATCCGTACAAGCTTCAGGCTTGTAGGTCTTTCAGCTGTCTCATACCGATTCCTTTTACAAGTTTTACAAAAATACATCTCGGTTAAGATTTAGTAAAAAGATCAGCTAAGTTGTTGCAGGACTGGATCTGTTGAATCTTGACCTCCTTGTTTTTCTGTAGATCGTGCGTCCAAAAGAATTTGGGAGAAATGTGTTTCGTTCTGTCGCCTTTGATGTAGCCCTTTTTGAGTTGTGTTATGCATGCAGTGTTGTCTTCAAACAAGACAGTGGACTCAAGATCACCAGTCTTCAGGTCAGTGGCATCTAGGATATGTTGGACGACTGAGCGAAGCCAAAAACACTCTTTGATCGCTTCATGGATCGCTATGAGTTCAGCGTGGTTGGATGATGTTGTTGTGGTGGTGGTTTGCTTTACCAATCTCCATGAGATAGCATTCCCTCCATAGATAAACACAAAACCAGTTTGTGATTTTGCTGTTTGAGGATCAGATTGGTAACATGCATCAGCATAACCAAGCAACTGGGAGAAGAAACCTCTCTGGTAGTATAGTCCCAGATCTATAGAACCCTGGAGGTAGCGTAGAAGATGCCTTACTCCATTCCAGTGGCGCTTTGTAGGCGCAGCACTATGTCTGGCAAGTAGATTAACTACGAACGCTATATCGGGACGCATGTAGTTTGCCAGATATAGAAGTGCTCCAATGGCAATGAGGAAGTGTACTTCAGGACCCAGTAACTCCTCACCCTCTTCCAGCGGCCGGAAAGGGTCCTTATGTATATCAAGTGATCTCACGACCATAGGAGTACTTAAAGGATGACATTGTTGCATTCTAAACTTGTTTAAAAATTTTCTTGTATAATTTGATTGGTGTAACAGGATTCCACCACGTAGGTGTTCAATCTGTAAGCCAAGACAATACCTTGTTTTGCCTAGGTCTTTCATTTCGAAAGTATGCTTTAGGCTTTCAGATATCTCATTGATCTCTGCTGGAGATCCTATGAGATTTAAGTCATCAACATATACCGCAACGATGACAAATCATGTTCCCGTTCTTTTGATAAAGATACACGGGCAGACTTCACTGTTTTTGAATCCTTGTTGTGCAAGGAAAACGCTTAGTCTGTTATACCACATCTTTCCTGATTGCTTTAGACCATATAATGATATTTGAAGCCTTACCGAGAAGACGTCACGAGGTCTCTCTTTCATCTCTGGGGGTAAATTAAACCCATCCGGAAGTCTCATATAGATTTCTTTATCTATATCGCCATATAGATATGCAGTCACAACGTCCATGAGCTGCATTTCTAGGCTTTCCAGAGATGATAGACTAAGTAAGAATCGGAAAGTGATCGCATCCATGTCCGGGGAATATGTATCTTCATAATCAATCCCTGATCATTGGGAAAATCCCTGTGCTACAAGGCGTGTCTTGTAGCGTACGATCACATTTTCTTCATTTCTTTTTCTGATGAAGACCCACTTATATCCCAAAGGTTTAACAACTACATGTGTTTGGTCTACTGGTCCAAAGACTTTGTGTTTCAAGAGTGAGTCCAGCTCTACTCTTATTGCCTCGTCCCACTTTGGCCAATCATCTTTGCGTTTACATTCCGCTAGAGATCGTGGGTCGACATCATCGTCGTATTCAGCGACGTGAACGGCAATAGCGAACACACAATCATCGTCGACAACTGTGCTATTTCTGTCCAGTACCTCTCCAGTACGTACGTAATTTAATGATATTTCTCATATTGTTTCCTCTGCATGGAAAATAAGGAGAGAAGAGGTCGCTGGTCTGAGCTCAGCATTCTGTGGTGGGATCATCTTATTATCACCATGAATCTTCCTCTTTCGAAGAACTTTATCTTTTGAACCTGGCGGGCGTCCTCTTTTCATTTGAGGTACATCCAATTCTGCTGTCGGTGAATTGCATCCATCTTTGGGGATGTCAAGCCTAGCTGGCGTGTTGGTAGCAGGAACGTGTGAACGAATAATCTTCTGTTTGTCCGTAAATTTATCCGGTAGGTATACTGTGTTCTGAATGTGAAGGATCTTCAGGATCTCATCTTCACACAGATTAGTACGCGGATCATTACGAGACAAAGACTTATTATCCCAAGAAATGGTCTCGGAAGCGTCAGGCTTCTTAGACTGTGTGCCCAGTTTAGGAAAGGTTTTCTCATCGAATTCACAGTCATCAAGACGTGCATTAAATGTGTCCCCCGTAAGAGGTTCTAGGTATCTAATAATAGAGGGCGAATCAAACCCAATATAGATACCAAGAGGACGCTGAGGACCCATTTTGGTCCGCTGAGGTGGGGCTATTGGGACATATACCGAAACAACCAAACACTCTCAAATGAGAGATATCTGGGGGTGCACCATATGTGAGTTGCATCGGGGATAATATATGGCCACATGAGGGCCTTATTCTAATCAGCGATGCGGCATGCAATATAGCATGCCCCCAAGCATCCACATGCAACTGGGATTACATGAGCAATGGACGTGCAATCCATTGTAGTCTCTTTATAAGAGACTCTGCTAATCCATTCTGGGTGTGAACATTAGCTACAAGATGTTCAACTTCAATACCCGTTAACCGGTAATAGTCTTGAAAAACTTGGAAGTGAATTTGCCCGCATTATCAAGACGTAATTTCTTGATATGATTATCGGGGAAATGAGCCTGCAACCTAATTATTTGTGCCAATAGCTTTGGGAAAGCTAGGTTGCGAGTGGACAATAGGCACACATAAGACCATTTTATGGATGCATCAATCAGTACCATGAAATACCGAAATGGGCCACTTGTGGGGTGAATAGGCCCGCAAATGTCCCCATGAATTCTCTCTAGAAAGCCAGGAGACTCTAATCCCACTTTCAGAATGGAGGGTCTCGTTATTAGTTTTCCCTTAAAACAAGTGGGACAAGGAAATTCACCCTTATGAAGAATCCTCAGGTTCTTCAAATTATGTCCACGGGATTCAGAAATAATGCTACGCATCATAGCTGATCCAGGGTGACCAAGTCTATTGTGCCAGAGTTGAAACTCTGGCAATGAAATGCACTTCTGGTGCTTAGTCATATTGGCTTCTATTGGTTGAATATACGTGTGGTAGAGACTACGGGAGTCCCTTAAATCGTTCGTGGATGGACTTCTGGCCATCTTCTTGACGAGTCATATACATATATTCAATGTTTTCTTCATCTTTAGTATCTAAGTGATATCCGTTAAAACGAATATCTATGAAACTTAAGAGATTTCTATTAGATTTTGAAGAGAATAATGCATTTTTATTTTAAGTCTTATGTTAGTTGGGAGCAATATGATTGCTTCCCCAGATCCTTTGATTATGTTGGACAGTCTTGAAATCGTAATAACATGACCGTCATATTTGTTTAAGCTATAAAAATAGCATGTATCGCGAAGGATAGTGTGCGTTGAGTCACTGTCCACTAGGCACTCATACTTCATCTATATATAAGCAAAATGAAATTTTATTTAAGTAAATGAAAAAATGACATTCAAATAAAAGTGCTTTCAAATCAAATTACCAATGAAGCTACAGAAATTTAAATGCATATATATAAGGCATGGCTCAATCGAGCAGGTCGTCATTTTCGAAATCTTTTGCAGTGAACTTGGTGAGGGATTGAACAGCCGCCAAGTTTGTTTTGGGCTGAGACTTCTGGCTTGCCTGATACATTTCCTGGAGGTGCCGAGGAGTGCTGTAGTTTTTGGACCAATGTCTAGTCATGCCACATTTATAGCATTTATCCTCCCAGTCATTCTTAGGAATTGAAACTGGATCAATGTTCTTAAGTTTCATGTGAAGTTTCTCTTTCCTTTGTTGTTGTTGTTGGTCTGTGGTGGTGCTCCTCTTACTGGCTTCATTACAGCTTTCCCTTTGTTCTTTTTAGCCTTCTTCTTATTTTTTTCACTTCTGGGGAGAAACATGGTGGGCTTCGGGGATAGGGGCAGTACCAGCAGGGCGCAAATTATGCATGACAAGCAGTAAATCTCTACTCTTCTCTGCCCTAAGAAGGCAAAAAATCAAATCAGAGAACTTCGTGAAGTTGTGTTCACGATACGGTTGCATGAGGATTGCATCTTTCTCGTGAAACGAGGTAAATGTCTTTTCCAACATGCGATGCTAGTCACTTCTTCACCGCACAACTTCAGGCGTGATGTGATATTATGAAGTGCGGAGTTATACTTAGGGCTGTTGACGAACGAGCTTGAACGAGCTTGAACATTGAGCTTGGTTTTGTTCATGAACAAAATCCATGTTCAAGCTCTGTTCGTTTACTAACCGAGCTCTAAAAACATGTTCAAGCTTGTTCGATAAGCTTACCGAACGAACGTAAACGAACGTAAACGAACATTTACCGAGCTTGTTCACGAGTAGTTCATCGAACGTTCTGTTCGTTAACAAGAATTATTGAGCTTGTTCGTGAACATGTTCAGAACATGTTCGTGAACGCACACTCAATTTTGTTCATGAACAGATTTTCAATCAAACAAACGAACGTCAATTTTTTAATTAGGAATAATAATATTTAAACATAATTGCCAATGACTAAATCAATTAAATAAAAGATTTAAATATTTGCAGGACAAAAACAAATAAATCCAGCATAATAGCTCCATAGATCCCATTACAAGCATCCATTCCAAGCATAGTAAAAAAATAGTATTTGTCTAAATTTACTATTTTCTGTACATATTCATTCACGAACACTTAACGAGCTTGTTCATGAACATCACTTAACGAGCTTGTTCACGAACACTTAACGAGCATGTTCATGAACATAAATGAACGAACACAGTTATGTTCAAGCTCTGTTCGTTTACTAACCGAGCTCTAAAAATCTGTTCAAGATTGTTCATTAAGCTTCCTAAACGAACGTAAACAAACATATACCGAGCTTGTTCACGAGTAGTTCGTCGAACGTTCTGTTCGTCAACAGCCCTAGTTATACTCAGCAACAGACTTATAATCCTGAAGTCTGAGGTTTTCCCACTCATAACTGGCACGTGGTAATATTACATTAATTTGATGTTTATAACGTGCCTCCAGCGCTTGCCACAACTCCAAAGGGTATCCTACCGTTAAGTATTCGGCCTTTAAGGTCCGATCTATGTGTCTCCTGATATAGATAATGGCTTTTGCCTTATCTATGTCGGAGACAACGGTAGGAGAACTGCTAGATGGATGTGCCACTTCAGAGGCACTGCTAGCAGGTGTCTCGGCCACTGTGGGGGCCAGAATCGAGTGGAGAAGTGCCATCGAACGCAAGTGAAACTTCAGGTCCATCGCCATCTAAGATAGTTCATTTCCACTGCATCAAGAACCTCGAGATCGACGCTTACCAATTTTGCCATTTTAATCTATGCAATTTAAATAAGAATGTATTAATAATCAAACATCATGCTTAAAAGAAATAAATAAGAAAAAATGCGAGGATCGGCCAGATACCCAACACATAAAATGTCCAAAGTCCATATTACATTCCATAAAGCAGATAAAGAAAAATACAATTTGGAAACCCTTTTGGGTCCCAGCATTATGCAATCTTCTCCTCCATCTTCATAAGTAGTAACGTCGGTCTTTAGCATTACACATAAATTCCTCACTACAAAATTTCTCTCAGAAATGAAAAAGAAATTACAAAGAGAAGGAATATAATAAAAGGGTATTAAAAACTGGCTGATCCCAAAAATCGCATTTTGACTTATTTAAACATCCACGCAGTTATATATGCAACAGGCAAATAATAATAGCACAGTATCACAGACATTACAAAAATCATTAAGCCCAAATATTGGATAAAACAATTTTATTTAAGTTAAAAGGATTAGTTGGACCACGGGGAAACGTCATTCATCTTTAGGTTAGGTAACTAAAGATAGAGTGGTCTCAGGATCCGTTTAACCAATTTAACTTAAATTAATTTTTTATCCAATGCTAAAGAGATTAATAATTGAAAAGAAGCAGATAAAATAACATAATCCGCAAGTCCTGAATATCAGGGTACTAAATCAATTTAAATTTGGCCCTGCTGGTAATTCGCAAGGGGGGCAAGATGCGGGCTGCAGGCCCGATAGCAAAATAATACTCATATTAATTTTTTAATATTATTAACTGGGCTTCTGGCCCAAATAAACAGCCAAAATAATTTATTGTTCAGATTTGGGCTGTAGGCCAAGGGGTTGTAATATTCAAAATTAAATTTAACACAAGCCCTAAAAACAAACTTTAGGGTATTGGTTAAAGAAATGTAAAAAGCCCCCAAACCACTCATTTTACAGATAGTGTCCCTCTCCCTCCCCTGTCTATGTAAAACAGCGCGCCACCGTTTGGGAGGGGCGGCAGCCGGAAGGCATCCCCCCTCCCACGTCCGAGGTGGGGCATAGGCCTGAGGCCCCGACAGCACAGAGAACCCTAGAACCCCCCCCCCCCCCCCCCCCCGTCATCGGGGTGGGGGCGGGCCAATGCACAGAGGACCCCCCCCCGCCCGGGGGGACAGAGATCCCCCCGTCGGGGGGGCGTCGCTGGGGGGGTCGCACAGAGATCCCCTCCCCGTCGGGGGGGTCGTCGCACAGATCCCCCCCCCGGTCGGGTGGGGGGGCGTCGTACAGATCCCCCCCCCCGTCGGGTGGGGGGGCGTCGCACGGATCCCCCCCCCCGGCCGGGGGGCGGTGCAAACAGAGGCCCCCGTCCGGGGGGCGGAGCGAACAGAGGCCCCCTGTTTAGGGGGGGCAACAGTGCGACAGAGGCCCCCCGTCCGGGGGGCGGCGGCGTGACAGAGGCCATCGGTGGGCGAAGGGGTGGGAGATGAACGGTTTATTGTGTTTTTTAATTTTGATATTAATCAGAATATTGCATATTTATACAAGCCTATATAAAAGCTGTGTAAAATCATAGCAAACTATATTTTGCAATTATCTACCGGATCGAAGAAGTTTACATCTAGATCAAAGATCTAGGGACGATCGTAATAAAAAATCCATAGATCGAAATCCCCGCTCCCGATACGCAAAAAAGATCGTCGAAACGGTTCGCCGTAACGGTTTGTCGCAAGCCGAATCTCCGCAACAATAGATTCCTTCGCGCGTAGGAGGTTAATTTTGAGTGGATATGGGAGAAAAGCTCAAAAGATGAGAGCTTCGGTACTGATAACGTGTTATAATTTGGAGAAAAAAGAGTAACCATGGCCATGAGCCATGGTTCTATATTTATTTATCTCCTAAGGAATGTGAAAGAGCATGAACACCAAAGGTCCTCATTACTCCAATAAGTGGGGTGTAATGGAGGGATAAAGTGGTGGAGAGGCCAAAGGCCTCCCTCACTCACAACCGTATTTACGTTTTGGTTTAATATTTGATTAATCAATTAATTGTTTCAAGACAAAAAAAATCGTTTATGGGCCGTACATGAGCTTAGTTGGGTGGTGGGAGGGGTTACGGGAGGTAAAGAGTGCGGTGGGGCCGATGGGTTTCGGGTCGGGTTTGGGTTATGTGTTAGTGGGTTCGGTTTAATGGGTGTGTTTATAAAATTAATTTAAAAATTCAAATTGATTCTTAAATTTTTCCCAAAAAAATTCTGAAAATTACATAAATTAAATTTTTTGAAATTATATGATTTTATTTACGTGCAAAATATATGAAATTTAAGTTATGATCATTGCAAATTTTATAGCAAATTTTAGATGTAAATAAAAAACTCGATGGAAGATAATAAGAAGAATAAGCATTAGCTATTAATCATAGAATAAAATTAAAAACGATGGAAGTGTTGATTCGTAACAGAATGGTTGAGCGGGGATCCATTACATGAACAATTCTATTCATTGACGTTTCTTGTGAAACAAAGGTGTGTTACCAATTGTTATGGATCAATGTTGAAATTATGTTAACAATAACTGACGAAGGCCCGATGTTCAACAAGATTTCCAAGAATAAGATTTCGTCAACAAAATCGATCAGAAGTTTATTAATAGAAGTGAAAAATTACAGACCAAACGAAGCAAAAAGGAAAAATACGAGAAAAAAATCTATATTGATCTTCGATGCCTTCTTTCTTACACCCAACAGCTTTTTATAGCTCTTCTAATTACATCCTAACAACCTCTAACAGAATTTCTTCCAACGCCCGAACCGTCGTAACGGACTAACCGCCTCCATGAGTCGCTCGTCGGAGAAGACGAAGGTTGCAACCGTCGAACAGAATGGTCGGAAGAGAGGGTATTTCGTCGAACACCCGAGCTCAGCTCTACAGGACCCCAAGGCTCGAGCTCCTCCAATGGATATAATGGGGGCCCCATTTCTAATTGAGTTGCACGCTTCAGATCGCTTCTTGCCCTTCCATCTACGGCCCAGAATTAAAATGCTACAAACGGTCTGAACTCCATCAGCTATTCATCCAACGGAAGAGTTTTAAAGCCCCCTCCCCGCCAAGCCTTCAATCGTCTTCCCCCTCCAGCATCTCCTTCCCCCTTATCTGAACTTCCACCGCTTCGCCCATTTGGATTCTAACATTCCCTCCCATGTGACGAGACCTTGCCTCAAGGTCGAATGAAGGAAAACGCTTCACCAAATCCCAGTACGACTCACAAGTTGCATCTTCAACTGGTCTCTGCCTCCATTTAATAAGAACCTGTGACATCAAAGCTCGCCGTTCTTTAATTACTCGACAATCCAGTATCAACTCGGGCTCATCTATAAGTTCCTCCGTATAACTCGGTTGATTGTCCTGCACCATAGTACCGGCACCCACCTTTCTTTTGAGCTGAGAAACATGGAGCACATTGTGGACGTGGACAGACTCCGGTAGCTCAAGCTTGTACGCAACTTCCCCGATGCGAGCTAAAACCTTACAAGGCCTGTTACGAGGTGGAACTCGCGTACAATGAATTTGTATTATGGGGAACCAAGGGCACGGTGGTTATATGGAAAGGTGGGGTTAGGTAGGCTGTTTTACAAGTGATTAGTGGGATGAAGAGGTTGGATCCGTTGCCGGTGGAGCTCACAGGATCGTATCTCGTCGGACGTAGCTGGGGAAGGTTGGACGGCGGGAGGCTGACGCTGACTTTGGCCAAGGGGCGAGCTCTCCTGCAGCACGAACAACTCGTCAGAAGGGCGGGGTTGGGGTCCAACCCTTAGCCCCTCCGATGCCTAAGTCAGTAAAGGGCTTAAATGGGGGGCTGGACACGCCGGCCGGACTAACTGTGTGTCCGCCTCGCGTGACGAGCTATAGGTGGGAGGACAAAGATATGGAGGACATTTGCTCTCGTGTGTGAATGATAGAAGATGAGAGATTTTTTCTAACCCCCTCTCCGTAAGACTAGGTGTGCTGAGCTGGCTCGGGTGTCAGCGGAGGCTTCGGACAAGGACATCGGGAACAGGAGTTTCTGACCTGCTTCTGTCAGGCGGCGCAACGGCCCAGGGGTGCTTTTGTCGGGGTGTCAGGGCCGAAAGCACTAACCGCCGGTCAGGTCAGCCGCCTGCGGGTGCTTTGTCAGGCGGTCGGGCGACGTATGTGTCAGTCGTGTCCTTATCCTAGGCTGTTTGTCGTTAGCGTCGAACTAAAGGTCTGGCTCACTTTCGGCGCCGCGGTTCGCGGGAATCGGATGGGCCGTTCCGGTCGGGGGTTGTCCGGCCCGGCCGCGCTCGTCAATAGGCTTGGCCTAGCTATCCGAGCGTCCCCTAACGCGCTCCCCCGGCGGGTCGGGCGGCTGCGGTTGTTCGCCTCGGCCGTTTCGGGGAGCGCTGTAAGGCGCGCCTATCTCCGTGGTGCTCCGGGTTTTCGGGGCGGCGGCCCTAATTGTTAAATGGTGAGCTAGAGGGGTATGTTAGCGGATCCGGGCTGGAGTTGGGCTACTACGATCTTTAGGTCGTAACAATTTCCCCCGGCATTCGAGTGCGAAGCGGAAGCCCGGTTCGGCTCGGATGGCGTAACGTTATCGCGATACTACCTTTTACTTGGGATTCGGGCCGGGATTTTGGCTCCGGGGGGTGACGCCGGCCCCGCGGGATGTGTCCCGCTATAGCGGGGTCATGAAGTCTCTCCCTGACTCCGAGCTAAGCGGGGCGTTATCCGAAAAAAAGAAAGAAGGGAAAGTATTATGCACCAATCTTTATCGGAAATCTTGGCGATATTTACAAGACTTAGGAGAAGATGTGTGGGACGGAGTGTGGTCCACATTTGTTCGTTTTGCCGGGAGGAGCAGATCCCTGCGTCAGGGCGGTCTTCCCGTATGTCGATTACTGAATTCCTACCGCCACTGTCCAAGGGTGAGCCGAGGAGCCGACCCACGGTCGCAGGAGGGGATCCTCTCCTTTTCCTGTTCTTTGCTTCCTCACGTTTTGCCTTGCTGTCGCCGTGCTGGGGGGTTGCGCGGCCTCGTCGGGGACTTCGCACACCGAGGGGGAACCCCTGGGTGGCTGAGGACGAGGTGGCGGTGGTGGCGCCGCTGGGCGAGCCGTTGAGGGGTTTTCCCCTCCCCGGCACCCTGTGGGGATCGTCGAAGGTGGCGGCGTTAATTAGGGTGTTGCGGCCCGCGGCCGGCTATCTGGGCCCTCCTTTTGTTACAGTAACAAGCAGGAGGAAAGCTGGCGGGCGGTGCCTCCCATGTGTAAGGGGAATATCCAGTTGGAGGTGGAGGGGCATTTGGGGCCGTTTTGTGCCCGGAGTGAGGGTATGGGAGTCCCTTGCATTACTCTTTCCCCCCCCCCTCCCCTGGCCTATGGAGGGGGGGGGTATTTATAGCGAGGTTCTGCGAAAGGGTTTCTCTTGAGTAATGCGGGGGGTTAGCGTTTCTAAGGGGCTCCGCGGAGTCACGTGCTTTGGGAATCGCTTTTCCCCGGAGGTATCCGGCACTCTGGCCTCTCGGGGATCGTGTTACTGCTGACGGCGCGTCGACCGAGCGGCCTTTCGTTATGATGAGTCGCATCGCGGCACTGTTCTGACGGGACATGGCACTGCCTTTTCAGGACTGGGCGCCTACTTCGCGGCCTCTGCCTCGGGACCCGGGTCATGTTGTTTTGGCATCTTGCGGAAGTTACGCAATTACCTATCATGCCCCCAACATTCCCGTGTCCGAGATCGCGAGGTCTGGGGGAAGGGGATGTTGTTGGCTTGTGTTGCTTTTAGGCGGGGTGGGGGGTCGGCGGAGTGGCTAGGGGCGATTCCCGCTATCCTATCGTTATTCAATCTCGGGTCGACCCTGTTACGCGGGGCGGGTACCAGTGCCTCTCTTTCCCTCTGGAGGGAAAGGTGTCGGGGACTTTTGGTGAGCGGGGGTCGCGCTACATGCGTAGAGTTTCCGGAGGTCCTATGCCAGTTAGGAGGGGTAGTGCGGTGCTAACCCAGAGCTTGGCGGGGGATAGCTATTCGCTATGGGGTTCTCCGAAAAATCTGAGCGTATAAAGAAGAGCATTTTTATTTAGGTTTGTAAAGGCTGATCTACAGCTTGTACAGGAGTTCTTAGTTTATCTCCCGTTGCGGGGTCCGATCCGGCTGGGGGGAGCCATAGAGCTGTCCTCGCCCGCGGTTTAATGACCTCCGGATCGGGATGTCGCTGTGGGCTGGGTGGGCCCTTCGTAACTTGAATTGAGCTCGGCGTGGAGGAGAATGGCCGCCTTCCGTGCTGGAGTGTTGCAAGGTCTCTTTGGCGATCGTGCCACCTTCCCTCCGTTGCTTCGTCATCTCTTTCCGCGGAAAGGGTTTTCCTCGGTCCGGAAGAGGCGCCGAGGGGGGGAAGCCGCCTTGCTGCGGCTTGCTCCTTGGGGAGGTTCCTGAGCATAGGGCCGTCCCCCGCCGCCCCGTGTCTTGCCGCTTCGGTTTGAGAGTGGCATTCAGCGCGCGGCGGTGTATGGGCGGGCCGACACGCCACGACTCGCCATTTGGGGTCGTCGGGGGTGCAGCCTTTCCGAGGACCTCGCCCGTGGGTCGACGGTGCGGAGGCACTGGCCGGCCAGTGCTGGGGGCTCTCGCTTGCCCAACCGGCTTTGAATGGATGCCATTCTTTCTCCGATCCGTCGTCGTTCGGGGAGGACGGAGGCGTGAAAGGTGGATTTCCCTGGTGTAAGGGGAATACCCTGTTTGCGACCCGTTTGTAAGGGGAATACCCTGTTCGTCGTCTTGCCGGGGCGTGCGCCTTGGGGAGGTTCTTGAGCATAAGGCCGTCCCCTGCCGCCCCATGTCCCACGGCTTCGGTTTGAGGGTGGGGTTCGGCGCCCGGGTGTGCATGGGCGGGTTGACACGCCTTGACTTGCCTTTTGGGCTTGTCAGTGATGCAGCCTTTCCGAGGTCCTCGCCCGGTGGTCGACTGCAGAGAGGCGCTGGCCGGCAGGCGCTGGGGGCTCTTGCATGGCCGGTTGGCTTTAAACGGATGCCATTCTTTCTCCGACCCGTCGTTGTTTAGGGCGGGCAGGGGCGTGAAAAGTGGATCTCCCTGGTGTAAGGGAAATATACTATTGGCGATCCGTGAGTAAGGGGAATACCCTGTTTGTGGAGGTTTTGATGCAGGATCCGCCGCCTGGGGCGGCGGGAGCCATTGATGGCCGGTGACCTCTCTTTTGTTAGGGCGGGGCATCTCGGTCCTTTTCCCGGTGGGTGGGGGAATAAGGTGGCGGAGTTTCATGTCTCGGTTTTTTTTTGTTCCTTTCAGACGGGGGAGTGGCCTCTTTATAGGGAGATCTCATTGATGGTTTCTTCCCTATTTATTGCGCTGAGTTGGCGCTATTAATGGGTTTCTCGAATTCGTGTCCATGGGAAACCGCCTTTGCCAGGTGGCTCTTGCGGGTCTTCTTTTGAAGCGTGTTATTAATTGTGGCGTGTTTCTCGAGCGTCCTTTCGTTTTGTCGAGTCCCATCGGGGCCGCCTACTCGGGAACTGGCGTCATTTCGTCCCGGTTTGTGTGCCCGTCTTCTGTTGACTTTCCGAGGGCCATGGGTGCGTGGCCCTCTCCGGTTTGGGTGGCTAGGGTTGGCCTTGCCCCAGAGGTCTGGAGGGGGGGGGGAGCGGGCGCGTAGCCCGGCCCGTGCCCTTCTCTGGTTCGGGTGGCTAGGGTTGGCCCTGCCCCAGAGGTCTGGAGGGGGGGAGCGGGCGCGTAGCCCGGCCCGTGCCCTTCTCTGGTTTGGGTGGCTAGGGTTGGCCCTGCCCCAGAGGTCTGGAGGGGGGGAGCGGGTGTGGAGCCCGGCCCGTGCCCTTCTCTGGTTTGGGTGGCTAGGGTTGGCCCTGCCCCAGAGGTCTAGAGGGGGGGAGCGGGCGCGTAGCCCGGCCCGTGCCCACCTCTGGTTTGGGTGGCTAGGGTTGGCCCTGCCCCAGAGGTCTTGAGGGGGGGAGCGGGTGCGGAGCCCGGCCCGTGCCCTGCTCTGGTTTGGGTGGCTAGGGTTGGCCCTGCCCCAGAGGTCTGGAGGGGGGGAGCGGGCGCGTAGCCCGGCCCGTGCCCTTCTCTGGTTTGGGTGGCTAGGGTTGGCCCTGCCCCAGAGGTCTGGAGGGGGGGAGCGGGCGCGTAGCCCGGCCCGTGCCCTTCTCTGGTTTGGGTGGCTAGGGTTGGCCCTGCCCCAGAGGTCTGGAGGGGGGAGCGGGCGCGTAGCCCGGCCCGTGCCCACCTCTGGTTTGGGTGGCTAGGGTTGGCCCTGCCCCAGAGGTCTTGAGGGGGGAGCGGGTGCGGAGCCCGGCCCGTGCCCTGCTCTGGTTTGGGTGGCTAGGGTTGGCCCTGCCCCAGAGGTCTGGAGGGGGGGGAGCGGGCGCGTAGCCCGGCCCGTGCCCTTCTCTGGTTTGGGTGGCTAGGGTTGGCCCTGCCCCAGAGGTCTGGAGGGGGGGAGCGGGTGCGTAGCCCGGCCCGTGCCCTTCTCTGGTTTGGGTGGCTAGGGTTGGCCCTGCCCCAGAGGTCTGGAGGGGGGAGCGGGCGCGTAGCCCGGCCCGTGACCTTCTCTGCTTTGGGTGGCTAGGGTTGGCCCTGCCCCAGAGGTCTGGAGGGGGGAGCGGGCGCGTAGCCCGGCCCGCGCCCTTCTCTGGTTTGGGTGGCTAGGGTTGGCCCTGCCCCAGAGGTCTGGAGGGGGGGAGCGGGCGCGTAGCCCGGCCCGTGCCCTTCTCTGGTTTGGGTGGCTAGGGTTGGCCCTGCCCCAGAGGTCTGGAGGGGGGAGCGGGCGCGTAGCCCGGCCCGTGCCCTTCGCTGGTTTGGGTGGCTAGGGTTGGCCCTGCCCCAGAGGTCTGGAAGGGGGGAGCGGGCGCGTAGCCCGGCCCGTGCCCACCTCTGGTTTGGGTGGCTAGGGTTGGCCCTGCCCCAGAGGTCTTGAGGGGGGGAGCGGGTGCGGAGCCCGACCCGTGCCCTGCTCTGGTTTGGGTGGCTAGGGTTGGCCCTGCCCCAGAGGTCTGGAGGGGGGGAGCGGGGGCGGAGCCCGGCCCGTGCCCTGCTCTGGTTTGGGTGGCTAGGGTTGGCCCTGCCCCAGAGGTCTGGAGGGGGGGAGCGGGCGCGTAGCCCGGCCCGTGCCCTTCTCTGGTTTGGGTGGCTAGGGTTGGCCCTGCCCCAGAGGTCTGGAGGGGGGAGCGGGCGCGTAGCCCGGCCCGTGCCCTTCTCTGGTTTGGGTGGCTAGGGTTGGCCCTGCGCCAGAGGTCTGGAGGGGGGGAGCGGGCGCGTAGCCCGGCCCGTGCCCTTCTCTGGTTTGGGTGGCTAGGGTTGGCCCTGCCCCAGAGGTCTGGAGGGGGGGAGCGGGCGCGTAGCCCGGCCCGTGCCCACCTCTGGTTTGGGTGGCTAGGGTTGGCCCTGCCCCAGAGGTCTTGAGGGGGGGAGCGGGTGCGGAGCCCGGCCCGTGCCCTGCTCTGGTTTGGGTGGCTAGGGTTGGCCCTGCCCCAGAGGTCTGGAGGGGGGGGAGCGGGTGCGGAGCCCGGCCCGTGCCCTGCTCTGGTTTGGGTGGCTAGGGTTGGCCCTGCCCCAGAGGTCTGGAGGGGGGGAGCGGGCGCGTAGCCCGGCCCGTGCCCTTCTCTGGTTTGGGTGGCTAGGGTTGGTCCTGCCCCAGAGGTCTGGAGGGGGGGAGCGGGCGTGTAGCCCGGCCCGTGCCCACCTCTAGTTTGGGTGGCTAGGGTTGGCCCTGCCCCAGAGGTCTTGAGGGGGGGGGGAGCGGGTGCGGAGCCCGACCCGTGCCCTGCTCTGGTTTGGGTGGCTAGGGTTAGCCCTGCCCCAGAGGTCTGGAGGGGGGGAGCGGGTGCGGAGCCCGGCCCGTGCCCTGGTCTGGTTTGGGTGGCTAGGGTTGGCCCTGCCCCAGAGGTCTGGAGGGGGGGAGCGGGCGCGTAGCCCGGCCCGTGCCCTTCTCTGGTTTGGGTGGCTAGGGTTGGCCCTGCCCCAGAGGTCTGGAGGGGGGGAGCGGGCGCGTAGCCCGGCCCGTGCCCTTCTCTGGTTTGGGTGGCTAGGGTTGGCCCTGCCCCAGAGGTCTGTAGGGGGGGAGCGGGCGTGGAGCCCGGCCCGTGCCCTTCTCTGGTTTGGGTGGCTAGGGTTGGCCCTGCCCCAGAGGTCTGGAGGGGGGGAGCGGGCGCGTAGCCCGGCCCGTGCCCTTCTCTGGTTTGGGTGGCTAGGGTTGGCCCTGCCCCAGAGGTCTGGAGGGGGGAGCGGGCGCGTAGCCCGGCCCGTGCCCTTCTCTGGTTTGGGTGGCTAGGGTTGGCCCTGCCCCAGAGGTCTGGAGGGGGGAGCGGGCGCGTAGCCCGGCCCGTGCCCTTCTCTGGTTTGGGTGGCTAGGGTTGGCCCTGCCCCAACGGTCTGGAGGGGGGGGGGGGAGCGGGCGCGTAGCCCGGCCCGTGCCCACCTCTAGTTTGGGTGGCTAGGGTTGGCCCTGCCCCAGAGGTCTTGAGGTGGGGAGCGGGTGCGGAGCCCGGCCCGTGCCCTGCTCTGGTTTGGGTGGCTAGGGTTGGCCCTGCCCCAGAGGTCTGGAGGGGGCGAGCGGGTGCGGAGCCCGGCCCGTGCCCTGCTCTGGTTTGGGTGGCTAGGGTTGGCCCTGCCCCAGAGGTCTGGAGGGGGGGAGTGGGCGCGTAGCCCGGCCAGTGCCCTTCTCTGGTTTGGGTGGCTAGGGTTGGCCCTGTCCCAGAGGTTCGGAGTTTTATAGAAACTGCAAAACTTGTGCAGGAATAACAATATTGGGAAGAACGGATGGATATGTACACTGCGTATAAGAAAAGGAAGACTCACAACTATTGGTAGAATTTTAGCAGATGTTTTGCGTTCCAAGGGTGGGCCAGTTCGCTCCCTTCGGGGGTAGCCAGGATGTACGTTGCCGGCCCAACAATGTCGATGACCGTGTAGGGTCCTTCCCACTTAGCGGCTAGCTTTCCCCGCTTTGCAGTATCGGGGCGGAAGTGGCATCTCGGAGGACCAAATCGCCGATCCGGAAGGTCCGCGGTTTCACCCGGGAGTCGTAGTGACGTGCCATCCTCTGGCTGTGCTTGACGAGGCTAGTCAAGGCCCGGTCTCGCACCTCGTCTATCAACTCCAAACTGAGACCGAGTCCTTCTCCGTTGGCTTCTTCGTCGAAGAGCTTTAGCCGGAGTGTCTCCTCGCCGATTTCCACGGGAACGACCACCTCCGACCCGTATGCTAGCACGAAGGGGCTTTCCCCAGTCGAGGCCTTGTGGGTGGTACGAAAAGACCACAGGATCCCCGGCAGCTCGTCGACCCAGGCCCCCAGAGCGGCGTCCACCTTCTTCTTCATCGGGTTCAAGATACATTTATTCGCGGCCTCCGCCATTCCGTTGCACTGTGGGTGGGTGATTCGGGATATAAATTGCACATTTCCCCCCTAACTACACCCATTTTGTGCTAAAGATTTGGCTTAATTGTGCTCTTTTTGGGTATATTTTCGCTTTTTATCAATTTTCGAGCTTACTCTCATTCTTGGCACAAAATACGGTTTTTATCGTCCTTATTGGCTTCCTACTATTTTTCATATGCTCCTGCTATTATTGTGATCATATCGTCATTTTTTGAGAATTATTTGAGCATTGGAATAATTTATATGGATTATCGGGGGTCATTATTGTGTTATAATAGCCATTATATTTATTTTATAATCAAATGGGCTAATTTATTCTTCTTATATTTTTTTAGGTACCCCTAGGAGTCTTAGGGATTTTCCAGAATTTTCTGGGATTTTTCTGGGGATTCTAGGTATTTTTCGTGGATTTAAAGGAGGAGAATTGGGGGTTTTACAAGCAGAAAAAGGAATTAAAGGGGCGCCACGTGGCGCGATCCTACGGCGCCACGTGGCGCCGATCTGGAGACCCGGCAGCTGAGGGGCACGCGGGTTGCGCGTGCCCCGCGAATTATTTGCTAGCGGGCCGCAGGCCCGCTCGAATTTATCGAGCGGGCGCTGCCCCGCTTGAATGTCAGCGGGCCTCGGGCCCGCTCGAATTTATCGAGCGGGCGCTGCCCCGCTCTTGCGAGCGGGCGGCCCGCTCGAGAAATTCGAGCGGGCTTCGCCTCGCTCGTAAGCGGGGCGGCCCGTTTCGCCTCACAAGCCCAAAGCGCGCGCAGTAAGCGGGGAGCGGGTTTCGGGCGCAAAAAAATCAAGCCCGCAAGCCCGTTAACTTGAATTTGGGGGTTATTTGATTGCCTGTAGCGAAAAATGGGGGAGATTCGGCCAGCAACTCGTTTTGGGGCTTGTTCTTGGCGTTTTTAGGGTTCTTGGAGGGGGAAGAGGCCATTAAAGGATGAAGGAAGCTAGGAGGAGGAGCTAAAGTGGAAGGGGATGCTTCATTTGGAGAGATTTGGGTGAAATCATTCCTCTCACTTTTGTAATTTGAAATCTCTCTTTTGTAGTGAACTTTGGGTGATATTTTGTATAAAGATTTCATCTTGTGTTTCATGATGATAGAGTAGTTTTAAATTGTATGGGATGTGTGATTAATTGAGTTGGTTGTTAATATTTGTTCAATTTCACTCTTGCCCTAATTTTGAATGTTGATGTTGGATGTGTAATTAGGGCACAGATTTAATTGGCTAAGTCCCGAGAGGGCAATTTGAGAAAATCCATGTTCTTAATTTGATTAGTGCCTTGGTAATATTTCCATCCTATTGCAAAATTATTGTGTTTTTAAAGCTAAATATTCCGATTGGGTTTCCTTAGCCGGATGACCGATTGTGTTATATGCGGTAATTTGGACTTGATTAACGCCAATTTTAATGATCACACAACTCATGCTCTCTCTCCTAGCTATCCTAAACTCCACATTTGGCTCTCTAACCCTACCAATTTAGGTTAATTTTTGTTTTCACCACACTTTTCCGACATTTCCACCGTAATTGAGTTAGTTGTAAAACACTTTATTTTTCGTTATCGATCAATTTTGTGAACGTAGAACGACTTGTCCATGTGATCCGACCCGGTACTCAACGGTTATTTTTATTGCATTGACGCTCCTACGCTTGGGAGCGGAAGGCGTGCACTTGCGCGTTTTCCGAGTCAACCAGTGGGTGACTGACGCGAATTGGAGTTTGATTCCCCAGCCTGAGCAAAAGTCGCGGAAGCCCTCGCAATCGAACTGCTTTCCGTTATCCGTGACGATGGAGCGGGGAATCCCGAAACGGCATATGATGGATTGCCAGATGAAGCCCTTCATGTCCGTCCACGCGATTCGCGCCAGCGGCTCTGCTTCGATCCATTTAGTGAAGTAATCCACGGTGACGACTAGGTATTTCCTTCCCCCGGAGGCTTTTGGGAATGGCCCCAGGATGTCGAGCCCCCACTTGGCGAAGGGGATCGGGCTCAAGATGGGCATTAGGTTGGCCGGGGGAGCAGTCGTCCGCCGACAGAACTTCTGGCATGCCTCGCACTTCTTGACGTATTTTATCGCATCCTGGATCATCGTCGGCCAGTAGTATCCTTGGCGCATTACTTTGTGGGCGATGGTGTGCCCGCCATGGTGGTTTCCGCAAAAGCCCTCATGCACCTCACGGATGACTTGCTCAGCTTGCTCCGGGCCCAAACACTTTAGGTAGGGCAGGGCGTCGAAATTGGCTCGGCGGCGGCGGTATAGCACTCCGTCGAGAAGTACGAATGAAAGGGCCCGCCTTTCCACCTGTTTTGCCAGCATCCGTTCCTCGGGTAGCTCGCCCGTCTCCAGGTACTTTATTATGGGGGTCATCCACGACGTCCTCGTGCCCGCGCACATCAGTTCTCCCTCGTCGATGGTTGGTGTCGCCAGGCTTTCCACGTAGATTGCCTTCCCGATCTCGGCCGCCGAGGAGGAGGCTAGCTTAGATAGGGCATCCGTGCGGAGGTTGCTGGAGCGGGGTAGGTGTTGGACGTCCGCTTTCTTGAACTTTCGGAGTTCGATCTGGATGCGATTTAGGTATCGCTTCATTGTTTCCTCTCGGGCCTCGAAGCCCCCCAGGATTTGTTGGATGACGAGGCGGGAGTCACTCAGGAGCAACACGTTCGTCGCCCCCACCGCCCTTGCGAGCTTCAACCCGTTCACCGCGGCTTCATATTCCGCGACATTGTTGGTGGCCGGGAAGCTGAAGCGCAGGGCGTACTCCAGCGAGCATCCATCCGGCGTTTGAATGACTATTCCTGCTCCTGTCCCAGAGCCTGTTGCGGAGCCGTCGACGTGGATGGTCCATAATTCGCCCGCTGTCGTCGGGGAGGGTGCTGAGGGTTCACCCACCTCGACCCTCCGCGAGGATGTGGGCACCGATGGGAGCTCCGCCCGGTCTCCCGGCGGGATCTCCGCTGTGCATTCCACCACGAAGTCGGCCAGCGCTTGGGCCTTGATTGCCGTCCGGGTTTTGTACGTTATGTCGAACTCGCTGAGCTCGACACTCCAATTGAGCATCCTCCCAGACCGCTCCAGCCTTTTCAGGTTCTTTTCGAGGGGCATGTCGGTGTGGACGATTACGGGGTGGGCCTGGAAGTAGGGTCGGAGCTTCCGGGCCGTGGTGACTAGGCAGTAGGCGGCTTTCTCGATAGGGCTGTAACGAGTCTCCGCCTCCCGGAGGATCCGACTGGCATAGTAAACGGGGCGTTGCACTCCTCCTTCCTCCTTGATCAGGACGGAGCTAACGGCCCCCTCGGTGGTCGCCAGGTACAATCCCTAGGGTTCACCCTCCTCCGGCCGCGCGAGGAGCGGTGGGCTCTGTAGGTATGCTCTCAGCTCCGCGAACGCCCGGGCGCAGTCGTCATCCACGGGATCACCTTCCTTTGATCTTTAGCTTCGCCCAAGGCTGTGCGCAAGACCCTAAAGAAAGGGAGCGATTTCTCCGCCGATCTCGACAGGAATCGCCCCAAAGCTGCGATCCGGCCGTTCAGTCGCTGCAAGTCCCGGATCGTCCGGGGCTCCGTCATGCCGATGAGGGCTGCCACCTTGTCGGGGTTCACCTCGATTCCCCGCTTCGTTATCATGAAGCCCAGTAATTTTCCCGATTGCACGCCAAAGATACACTTCGCGGGGTTTAGCCTCAGGTTGTACTGGCGGACCCTCTGGAAGGTTTCCTGCAGGTCTGTGAGGTGGTCGGGAGCCCTTCCGCTCTTCACCAGCATGTCGTCAATGTAGACCTCCAGGTTTCGCCCTACTTGAGGGCCGAATATTCGGTCAACCATTCGTTGATATGTCGCCCCGGCGTTCTTCAGTCCGAAGGGCATCTTGGTGTAACAGAAGGTGCCTTTATCAGTGACAAACGAGGTCTTCTCCTCATCTTCCACCGCCATCGGTATCTGGTTGTATCCCGAGAAGGCGTCCATGAAGCTCAACAACTCATAGCCGGACGCCTGGTCCACCAAGTGGTCGATTCTGGGTAGAGGGAAGCTGTCCTTCGGGCACACCTTGTTGAGGTCGGTGAAGTCAACGCACATGCGCCACTTCCCGCTTGGCTTCTTCACCAGAACGACGTTGGCGAGCCAGTCGGGGTAGTCCACCGGCCGAACAAATTTGGCCTCGAGGAGTCGCTCTACTTCTTCCTCGGCCGCCTTCTTCTTTTCGCCCCCTGCACTTCTCTTCTTCTGTCGGACAGGTCGGGCTTCCGGGTCCGCATTCAACCTGTGGGAGATTACTCTCGGGTCCACCCCGGGCATGTCTGCGGGTGACCACGCGAATATGTCCGCGTTTTCTCGGAGCAAGGCCACGAGGGCCGTCTTTAATGCGGACGGGAGTTTTGTCCCGATGGAGACGGTTCTTCCCTCGCCCGAGGCCACATGGACCTCTTCTACTTCTTCGGCCTGGGTCGGCCGCTGGTCGCAAAAATCCTCCCTCTCGTCTGGGACGAGTGCCGTCAGGGCCCGCCTCGGGCTCCTACACAGGAACGGCGCATGGTTGTGGTCTCCGCGCGTCTCACGTCCTCCCCGGACCTGTCCCACCCCCCGGGGGGTCCGGAACTTCATCATCTGATGTCGCAGGCTGGGGAGCACCTCAATGGCCGTCATATATGGACGCCCTATGATTCCGTTGTACGCCGAGGCGACGTCGACGATGACAAAACGCGCTTCTCTGGTGACGACCATCGGCTCCTCCCCCAGGGTCATGGGCAGGGTGATCATTCCCTCGGTGGGAATCGCGTGGCCGGTGAAGCCAGCGACAGGGCCTATACAGGGCTCTAAGTCTGCACGCCCCCACCCCATCCTCTCGACCGTTGCCAGGAACAGGATGTCACAGGAGCTACCAGTGTCAATCAGGAGTCGGCCGACGTCGATCGCCCCAATCCGAGCTTCGATGACGAGGGCGTCGTGGCTCTGGCTCCGTGCCTCCGGCCAGTCCTCCTTGGTAAAGGTGATGGGGGGCCGGTGTATCTTTCGTCGCTTCGACCGGAGGCCGGCGCCCGCCATCATCACCTGTCGGTCCTCGGCTTCCAGGGTTGCGGGCGCTCGTCCCGCCGAGGTTGGGCCTCCAGTTATCATCTCAATTCGCATGACCACCCTCGGGGGGCGGGGCTCCTCCCTATCGCGGTTCGCCGGCGATCCCCGTCCCCCCTCCTCCGGGGGGTCCCTCTCTCCTGTCGTCACCCGCCTTCCCGCGACAAAGTTCCCCAGGTGACCCGCCTGGATCAGTCGCTCGATTTCTCTTTTAAGGGAGTAACAATGGTCGGTGTCGTGACCGTGGTCCCGGTGATAGCGGCAGTATCTCCGGGGGTCCCTCCTCGCCGGGTCCGTCCTCATCTCCCGGGGAGGCTCCGGCAGTAACCCGGCCCTTGTCGCCGCGGCCAGCACCTCCATCACGGGGGCATTGAGTCATGTGTACTGCACCGGTGGGGGGTCTTCTTGTCTTGGGATGACTCCGGGGGGCCTCCGCGCTGGGGCGAACTCGCGCGCCGGGCCAAGCCGATCTCGCGGGCGAGGCTCGGGCGGCTCCCGCTGCGGTAGGGCCATCTGATCGCGGCCTCGGCCCCTCTCTTCCTGCCTCGACCGAGGGTGCGGCCGGGGTCCGTCCTGGGATGGTTTCGCCGGGGGGTATACGACCTTTGCACCAAGGGTCTCTTCGGCCAATGCGTGCCTTTCCGCCATTGCAACCAGCGCTTCGTAGTCGGTCGGCGGGTCCTGGAGCAGGGATTTGTGGAGGCTCCGAGTCCGCAACCCCGCCTTGAAGGCCAGCATTAGCACCTCATCGCCGCATGTCACCACCGCCCGCCTTTCTTCCTGAAAGCGGCGGAGGTATCTTCCCGTTCTCTCCCCTTCTCCTTGGACTATCGTGCAGAGATAGTCCAAAGGCTTCTTCTTCGTCCGCCCGGCCCGGAACTCTTGGCAGAACTTGTGTGACAGCTCGCCAAAGCTCCCGACGGATCTCGCGGGCAAGCCGAAGTACCAGTCCAGCGCGGTGTCCCTCAGGCTTTGGGAGAAATGTCGGCATAGGAACGCCTCGTCCACATCCTGCGCCTCAATCGCCCCCCGGTATTGCTGCACGTGCGTGAGGGGGTCGCCTCTCCCGTTGTATGTGGCCAAGAGAGGGGGTTTGAACCTTTTGGGCCTTGGGGCGGACGTGATCCACAGTGCGAGCGGCGTGGCCTCCTCCGGATAGGTAGGGCGATCCGGGGCATCCCCTCTCCGCCATTCGGGGGTCAGGCTTCGGTCGCGTCACGGCCGTCGACGGTCCTCCGCCCCCGGGGAGTAGTCCGATGGTCGTCTGGCGGGGCTCCTTCCTCGGGCCGAGGACTCGACGGGTTGTGGGCTACGGCTCTCCCAACGCCAGCGCCTCCCGGCCAGCTCTCCTCGGGCCTCCATCCGTTCCTGATTCTCTCGGAGGAGCCTCTCGCGCTCGGCGGCGAGGAAGCGTAGTTGTCGACAAACGGCTTCCTCGTGCAGGGTATCGGAGGGGTGGTGCCGATGACGCGGGTCGCCTCCTCCAGGTGGGGATCTGTTCAGCAACGGGTCCCGCCCGTTCCCGGGCCGCCGTCCCATCGTCGTTTCTTACATGACTTCTTGGTTGCTTCTGTTTTCCTTCCTCAGCCTTTCGCGCTCCGCGACGATGAAGCGGAGTTGGCGGCGGGCGGTCTCTTCTTCCTGGTAAGCCCTCCGGGCGGTCTCGGCCGCCTCGTCCAAACGCCTTTGCGCGGCGGCCGCCTCCCCCAGGTGCCTCCACCGCTGCGCAACTTCCATCTCCTCTTCCAGGAGCCTTTGCTGGGCCGCAATCTCCTCAGCGAGCCCCCTATTCTCCCCCTCCTCCTCGAATTGAGGGTGGAGGTTCCGCCTCACGTTCAGGGGCTCTGAGGGGCCGGGCGGAGGCTCCGTTCCAGCCGTCTGATAACCTCCCCTGGCCAGGGGGGCGGCCTCAAAGCTCTTCAGGACGACGGGGGCCGAAGTATGTTCAGTCTCGGTGCCCATCCCCAGAAGGGGGTCGGACGCCGGGGTGATTTGTAGAGAAAGCGGTTCCTGACCCACGGGATCTTTACCGTGGTCAGGGTTCCGTGAGATCGGCATGGAGTCTAACATGGGTGTGACCCTTCGTTCCCACAGACGGCGCCAATTGTTATGAGGTGGAACTCGCGTACAATGAATTTGTATTATGGGGAACCAAGGGCACGGTGGTTATATGGAAAGGTGGGGTTAGGTAGGCTGTTTTACAAGTGATTAGTGGGATGAAGAGGTTGGATCCGTTGCCGGTGGAGCTCACAGGATCGTATCTCGTCGGACGTAGCTGGGGAAGGTTGGACGGCGGGAGGCTGACGCTGACTTTGGCCAAGGGGCGAGCTCTCCTGCAGCACGAACAACTCGTCAGAAGGGCGGGGTTGGGGTCCAACCCTTAGCCCCTCCGATGCCTAAGTCAGTAAAGGGCTTAAATGGGGGGCTGGACATGCCGGCCGGACTAACTGTGTGTCTGCCTCGCGTGACGAGCTATAGGTGGGAGGACAAAGATATGGAGGACCTTTGCTCTCGTGTGTGAATGATAGAAGATGAGAGAGTTTTTCTAACCCCCTCTCCGTAAGAGGAGACGAGGTATTTATACCTGACGGGTGATGACTAGGCGTGCTGAGCTGGCTCGGGTGTCAGCGGAGGCTTCGGACAAGGACATCGGGAACAGGAGTTTCTGACCTGCTTCTGTCAGGCGGCGCAACGGCCCAGGGGTGCTTTTGTCGGGGTGTCAGGGCCGAAAGCACTAACCGCCGGTCAGGTCAGCCGCCTGGGGGTGCTTTGTCAGGCGGTCGGGCGACGTATGTGTCAGTCGTGTCCTTATCCTAGGCTGTTTGTCGTTAGCGTCGAACTAAAGGTCTGGCTCACTTTCGGCGTCGCGGTTCGCGGGAATCGGATGGGCCGTTCCGGTCGGGGGTTGTCCGGCCCGGCCGCGCTCGTCAATAGGCTTGGCCTAGCTATCCGAGCGTCCCCTAACGCGCTCCCCCGGCGGGTCGGGCGGCTGCGGTTGTTCGCCTCGGCCGGCTACAGTTGTTCGCCTCGGCCGTTTCGGGGAGCGCTGTAAGGCGCGCCTATCTCCGTGGTGCTCCGGGTTTTCGGGGCGGCGGCCCTAATTGTTAAATGGTGAGCTAGAGGGGTATGTTAGCGGATCCGGGTTGGAGTTGGGCTACTACGATCTTTAGGTCGTAACAAGGCCCATAAAACTTGGGTGATAGCTTATGCGTCTTCCGCATAGCTATACTAATCGGTCTATAAGGTTGCAATTTCAAGTAAACCCAATCTCCTTCACAAAAATTTCTCTCCGTTTGGTGTTCATCTGCATACCTCCGCATCCGATCTCGAGCTTTGTTAAGATTATCTTTAAGTAATTGCAGAGCCACTTCCCGTGTAAACAACACATCGTCGACCTCCACTACTCTAGATGTATGTGGCAAGTAAGAGATAAGCGTAGGAGCAGCTCTCCCATATAATGCCTCAAATGGGGTCATTTTAGTTGAACTCTTCCAGGAAGAATTGAACCAAAACTCAACTAACGGACGCCATTTAACCCATTCGTGAGGCTTGTGTCCACAAAAATAACGGAGGTAGCACTCCAAGCTGCGGTTAGTCACTTCCGTCTGCCCGTCGCTTTGGGATGATAGGCTGAACTGTGAGCAAGAGTAGTATCCTGCAATCTAAACAACTCAGTCCAAAAAATGACTTGTGAAAATTGCATCCCGATCACAGACAATGGTAGAAGGAAGCCCATGATGTTTGAAGACACCTTCGAAGAGCACTTGAGCCGCATCTTTTGCTGAAAATGGATGTTTGATAGGAAAAATGGGAATATTTTGTTAAACGATCCACAACCGCATAGATCACACTAAAACCCTTGCATAAAGGCAAACCCACCACAAAATCCATTGATATGCTTTCCCACACATGATTATGGAATGGCAAAGGCTGAAGGAGCCCAGTGTAAGCTACATTTTCTAATTTGTATCTTTGACAAATTTCGCATTCCCTCACAAACTGATGGACTCCTCTTTTTATTCCCACCCAGTGGAAAGACTTTCTCAATCTATGTAATGTCCTCGGCGCATCCGAATGTCCCCCCCAAAGCCGTGCTGTGGAATTCCTTGAGTAACCTGTGTTGAAGTTTCTTAGAACCAGGACTAAGCAATATTCTCCCCGTATAATAGTACAACCCTTTCACCTTGGTGTACTTTGGTGCCACATGATTCCCTTGTTGCATCTTCTGTTCTACTTCTGCAAAATATGGATCATTGCTCACCATATTTTTAATTTCAGCAATCCAATCACATTGCGGAGCAGAGATGTGGCATATGGAGCAAAAGTCCTCTTCTATGTTCCCACTGTTATCCACTTCTATTGACAAGCTATCGGCGGCTCTATTACTCTTCCCAGTTTTGTATTCCACCTTGTAATTGTAAGCTTGCATCTTCATCAACCACTTACCTTGTAACCCTTGTTGCACCTTTTGATCCAGCAAGTGTCTCAAACTTTGATGATCAGTACGGATAGTAACTTCCTCCCCATCAAATACTGATCCATCTTGTTACTGCTAGGATTATAGCCAATAATTCTTTCTCATAAGTTGACAGGAGCAAGTTCCTCCCTGTCAGTTTGGTGCTAAAGTATGCAATTGGTTGGCCTCTTTGCATTAAAACTGCTCATACCCCTCTCCCTGGAGCATAACACTCCAACACAAAATCCTCATTGAAATTGGGCATTGCCAACACTGGAGCAGTAGACAATGCTTCCTTTCAATGCTTCAAAAGACTGTTGGGCTGCATCATTCAACCTAAAGTTCTCCTTCTTCAATAGGTCTGTTAAAGGAGCTGCCAAACCTCCAAAACCTTTAATGAATTTCCTATAGTACCCAGCAAGACCCAGGAATTCCCTGACTGCCTTGGTGTTCTTGGGCGTTGGCCAATTTTTTCACAGCCTCTACTTTCTTTGGCTCCATAGCTACCCCCTTACTTGAAATTACATGTCCCAAATACCCCACAGACCTTTGTCCAAAAGAACACTTGGACAGCTTCACCACCAAATGGTGATCTGCGAGTATCTGCAATACTGTTCTCAAATGATCCAAATGAGTATCCCAATCTTTACTGTTTATTAATATGTCATCAAAGAACACAAGGACAAACTTCATAAGGTGAGCTTTGAAGATAGTATTCATAAGAGATTGAAATGTGGATGGTGAGTTGGTTAATCCAAAGGGCATTACAAGAAATTCATAATGACCTTCATGAGTACGAAATGCAGTTTTAAAAATATCCACATCACTCATACGTATTTGATGATATCCTGACCTCAAGTCCAGATTGGGAAAAAAATTGGGCTCCAAACAATTCATCTAAAAGTTCATCTATAATAGGGTTATGGAACTTATCTTTGATTGTTTGCTGTTTGAGAGACCTGTAGTCTACACACATGCGCCAACTACCATCAGCCTTTCTAACCATTACTATAGGGGAGGCATATGAACTGAAACTGGGTCTAATTGTTCTGCTTCCAACATTTCAGATTGTAACGACTGGTTTTCATGTATCTGGTTTATTATATTATATTATATGTTTTGGTGGATTTTCTCCTTATGTGTGGTTTTCGTCTCCGTGGCTTTCATTTTCGATCGTTTCGTCGTGATTTTCTAGCTTCTTCTTTAGAATCGTCGATTTCGGAGTAAGTCATTCGTGACGGGCTTCATATCGGTCATATCTTATTGTTAGATCAAGCCTAGGAGTCTTAGGAATCGATCCCGGAGCTTCGCGCTCCATTTCGGAACTTTTTGTGCACGTTAGCCGGTAGAAGAAGGGGAACCGACCGACTAGATGACGATTTAGTCGGTCGGTAAACCTTCATGGACCGACTAGTGGGCTTTGTTAATTGTACATGAGTTACTGTTTATTTTTAGTCGGTCTAAGAACGATCACCGACCGACTAGATGTGAAACTAGTCGGTCAGAACTTGCTCTTAAACCGACTAGTTTCTGTCAGTAGATTTCACCTAAGTTACTGTTTATCGTTAGTCGGTCCATGAACACTCACCGACCGACTAGGTTGCAAACTAGTCGGTCGACGGGCCTTCACAGACCGACTAATTCGTTACCCAGGTTTTTCCCTACTTTCGCTGCTTGGTGTTAGTCGGTCACAGTTAATCGACCGACCGACTAGTTACTAAACTAGTCGGTCAGCCAACCTTCTTTGACCGACTAATCAGTGTCGAAACCCTAATTTCTGGGCACCCGCCAAGTCGTTTTCTATAAATACCACACTTCGTTTCTTTTCTTTCTTTCTCTTCTCCTGGCCTCTTTCCTTCCCCCTTGACCTCTGATCTTCCCCAACCGTCCTCTAGCCCTCATCATTCATCAAGAGTCTCTCCCCCTCTCCATTTTGGCCGGCCACCACCTCTAGGTCGCCGGAAAACCCCCGAAAATCCCCAAAACCCCATTTCTCCAGATTTTCCCCATCCATTTCAGATCTGAACCCTAGGTTCCCCGAGCATTTCTTCCGTTGCCGTGCTTACTCGGCATCATTCTTCCGCTCCGACACGGTAATAAATCGACCTCTTAATATCCTCATAACCCATTTGTGTTTTTGTGAAACCCTAATGAAATGAATGTTGTTTTGATGATTGTTTCTCCATGACAGCGACTTCCCCGTAGATTAGCGTCCGTGAGACGAACCTTCGTGATCGTCATCCTCGGTGCTAGGCAAGTGAAACTTGCCACTTAGGGTTTTGGGCCATGTCTTAGGCCATTTGCTTGTTGTAGGCGTAAAAGAGACTAGGCGACGAAATGATACTCGCCTAGGCGCAAATTTAGGAATTAGCTTGACAACGAAGCTAGATCCGACATTTATCATGTTGCACAACTACCATGTCATGTTTAATTTTCATTAACGGTATGCGAATTAATTGTCATGTCATTGCATTCTTTAAGTGTTCCCGTGATTGCGTAGCTCCGCTACACCTTGTGAAATGATTGAGGCTAGGTGCACCCATATGCCAAATGAAATACGCTCCTGGTTGTGATCCAGGAAACGAGCTCTTGTGCGGGGCAACCCTGGCTCATTTACTGAGCTCGTGTGCACTCGTGTGCAGGGAGCCTGGCTCGTTCACATGTGGGTATTGGGGTAAGAGTTAAGCGGCCAATCAACTGGGAGTCTGCCCGATCAGCAACTGCAGTGGTAAGGCGTAAACTCTGGGTTCTGGGGTAGTGTTAAGCGGCCAATCAGCGTGAATGCCAAACCGTTCAGCTGTAAGGCGTAAACATCTACAAACAACTTGAAACGTGGCTAGTGAAAAGATTGAGATTGTTAGTAGCTTGGATACTTTTGACTTGTCCCGATAATTGTTCTCTTGTACTTATTGTTTCACCATGTCTTGCTTGTGCACTCATACCATAACTGCCATATCATGCATACTATAACTGCTAGGTTGCTAGTTGCCTTCCTTTTCAGTTTCCTTGCCCAAGTCTTTTAGACTTGCTGACATATGCCCCTTTACTCTTTTGGGTGACACATATTAGATCCTGAGCCTGAGTACATTGTTGAGGACGAGGTGTTTGCCGACGCCGAGCCCGAGCCTGTGTTTGGCGAGGAGTACGTGGACACTGGGGACCAGTCCTAATGTCTTCGTTGAGCTTTTCCCTTTTGTTTTAGACTGCTATTTTGTTGTCGGTGCGTATCACCTATACTTTGTTATGTTGTCCCTTTTGTTGGCCTTGTTCTGGGCCTTTAGACTCTTTCCTTTAGCCTGGTGGCTTTTCTGGATGTTGAGCTTAATTTTAATGTTGGACAAATTCTGAGATTTGAGATTTTATTTCTGTCTCTCCTTGTGTTATTATTGTTGTTCCGTTTGTGGTTACAGGGACCTGCTTATGTTTTATTGACGCTTATCAGGTTTGGGGATTCACAGCTCCACTCTCGTGCGGACCTTCTCACGTCTCGCCTCCATTTTAGGGAAGCGGGTCGTGACAGGTTTTGTTGGTGGCCTATGCAGGTCCTCTTCTGTAACTGCGATTATCGGAATAACGATAATAATATTAGAATGTCCAATAAACTAAGTTCGACGTCCGAGTCATAAGCTATGAGTCTAATTGTTTCGTTTGCTGTGTCATTAGATGGCAGGAAGGCGAATCACCCGTGGTGGTGGTAGTGGTGCGCCCCCTCATGACGAGGAGCCTGAGTGGGAGCCCACCAATGGGGAGATGATGCGGATGATGCTTCAGATGATGCAGGTGCAGCAAGGCGTGCTCCTGCAAGTCCAGAATGATCCGGCTGGTCGAGTTCCTCGGGCGGCTCCGGATGCCCCTCGCTCCGAGCCGGGAGCGAAGCAATTTCGGGAGCTGGGTCCCGCATATTTTGATGGGTCCGAGGGTCCTCTAGCTGCCGATGAGTGGATTCGGAACATTGAGGATAACTTGAAGATGGCCAAGATCACCCCGGCTTGATGGGTTGATTTGGCGAAGAGGCAACTCAAGGATAACGCTCGGAACTGGTGGGATGCGGAAGAGAAGATGTTGGTGGAGCCGATAGCTTGGGCTACCTTTAAGTCCAGGTTTGATGAGGAGTTCTTTCCGAAGGCTGCTAGTAAGGAGATGCTGCAGTGGTTTATTGATCTGAAGCAAGGGAGCTTGACGGTGGACCTGTACCACCAAGAGTTCACTAGGATGAGCCGGTTCGCACCGAAGATGGTACAGGATGCTGATGAGAGGGCTCAGAGGTTCCTGCAGGGACTTGCTTTGGAGCTTCAGAGTTTCGTGTCTTCCTCTGATCTGGACTCTTATCAGAAGTTTTTGGTCGATGCGAGTAGGCAGGAGCTGAACCTGAGTCAGAGGAGAGGACATATTTCTGGTGCTGTGAAGAGGCCTATGGAGCAGGCCAGGGCGGTGGTTAGGCCTGGTTTCAAGCCTAATCAGCCAGCTCAGTTCAAGAGGCCAGGAGGGCCTATTCAGAAGACTTGCCATTTCTGCGGCAAGCCTGGCCACATCAAGGATCAGTGTAGGAAGTTTCTGGGCCAGTGTTTGGTTTGTGGTGATGCTTCTCATGTCGCGAAGGATTGTCGGCATGCGAATCAGCTGCGGAGGGCACCTGTTGCAGCACAGCCGTTGCAGCAGAGGGCGTCTGTTCCTGCTGGACGTGGAGCAGCTCTTGTTCCACAGAGGCAGGCTTTTCAGCAGGCTATTCCGCCGAGGAGGCAGGCTTTTCTGATGACCGCTGTGGAGAGCGAGGCTGTGGATGAGGTTATCACAGGTAATCCTCAATCTAGCTGTTACTTTCCTAGCTAAGTTTTGATTGTTAGATTATGTTGTTTGCTTGAACATGATTGTTTGCTAGACTAGGGTTTGATTGTTAATTGCTTGTTAGGTGTGATTTTGGTGTGCACATTTCCTGCACGAGTTCTCTTTGACTCTGGTGCATCGATGTGCATTATTTCTCTGAGCTTCGTGGAGAAGCATTCCTTGTCGATGTCACCTCTTTCCAAGAGTTGGAATATCGTTACAGGGAATGGCGTGGTCTCGGTGCATCTTGGTTGCAATTCTTGCTCGTTGGTGGTCTGTGGACATGAGCTTTACGCTGATTTCATTGTCCACGACATCATCAACTATGAAGCGGTCCTTGGGATGGATCGGCTTGCGAGCTTCTATGCTACGATCGACTGTCGGAGGAAGAAGGTGGTGTTCGAGATTCCCGGACATCCAGTATTTGAGTTCAGCCGGGGTAGCAGCTCGCTTGGTCCTGTCAGGTTTCGGGCCAGGCCGGTGTAGGTTGTGGCTATGCAGATGGAGCTGGAGAGGCCAGCGGTTGTGCGGGATTTTGATGACGTCTTCCCCGAGGAGATGTCTGGTTTGCCACCTGATCGAGCTTTAGAATTTTCTATTGATCTTGTTCCGGGAGCGCAGCCGATTTCGAAGGCGCCGTATCGTATGGCACCCGTTGAGTTGGAGGAATTGCGGAAGCAGCTGGATGAGCTTTTGCAGAAGGGTTATATCAACCCTAGTGTGTCTCCGTGGGGAGCATCGGTGCTGCTGGTGAAGAAGAAGGATGGTTCGCGTCGCATGTGCGTGGACTATCGGGAGTTGAATGCGGTGACCATCAAGAATAAATACCCGCTGCCTCGCATCGATGATATTTTTGATCAGCTTGGAGGTTCGAGGGTGTTTTCGAAGTTGGATCTGAAGAGTGGTTACCATCAGTTGAAGGTGAAGAAGGGAGATGTTCCGAAGACAGCGTTCAAGACGAAGTATGGACACTACGAGTTTGTGGTTATGCCTTTCGGTGTAACCAATGCACCCGCAGTTTTCATGAATCTGATGAACCTGATCTTCTATGACTTTTTAGATAAGTTTGTCGTTATCTTTATTGACGACATTCTGATCTATTCAAAGTCGGAGGAGGAGCATGCATCGCACTTGAGGACGGTGTTGGAGATTTTGAGGAAGCATCGGCTGTATGCTAAGTTTTCGAAGTGCGAGTTTTGGCTAGATAGAGTTGCTTTTCTGGGGCATGTGGTGACTGGAGATGGTATTTCAGTGGATCCCGAGAAGATTAGGGCCATCAGAGAGTGGCCTGTTCCGCAGTCAGCGTCTGAGATTCGTAGTTTCCTTGGACTTGCTGGTTACTATCGGCGCTTCATTAAGGACTTTTCCCGTATTGCTGAGCCGATGACCAGATTGACGCGGAAGGATGTACCTTTTGTTTGGTCGGGTGATTGTGAGAATGCATTTGGTGTTCTGAGGGAGAGATTGACGACTGCCCCTATTCTTGTTGTGCCGGATCGCAGCGGTGGATTTGAGATCTTTTGCGATGCTTCTGGCAAAGGTCTCGGTTGTGTTTTGCATCAGCATGGGCATGTAGTGGCTTATGCATCTCGTCAGCTCAAGGTTCATGAGAAGAATTACCCGACACATGATTTGGAGTTGGCTGCTGTTGTGTTTGCTCTTAAGATTTGGAGGCACTTCCTGCTGAGTGAGAAAGTGAAGATCTTCACCGATCACAAAAGCTTGAAGTATATTTTCACTCAGAAGGAGCTCAACATGCGACAGCTTCGATGGTTGGAGCTCATGGCAGATTATGAGATTGATTTGCAGTATCACCCTGGCAAGGTGAATGTGGTTCCTGATGCGCTGAGTAGGCTTCCAACGGTGATGATTTTGACCTCGCAGTGGAGATTACAGCAGGATTTTTGCAAGTCTGGTGTGGAGGTTGTTCTTCCTGGGGAGGCTTCTTCGTTGATGTGTATGCAGATACAGTCGACGATCGTGGATCGGATCAAGGCTGGCCAGGCTGGAGATCCGAAACTGGTGAAGATTCGGGAGCAGGTAGAAGCCGGTCTGCGGGCTGACTTTTTGATTCATGAGGATGGCTCGCTGAGATTTGGAGCTAGGTTGTGTGTGCCAGCTGGGGATATTAGAGAGGATTTGATGGTGGAGGCACACAGTTCGCCGTATTCTGTGCATCCTGGTGAGACCAAGATGTACAAGGATCTTCGTCTGAACTATTGGTGGCATGGCATGAAGAGGAGCGTGGCTCGGAGTGTAGCCAAGTGCTTGGTTTGCCAGCAAGTGAAGGCGGAGCATCAGCGTACGGTCGGGTTGCTACAACCGCTTCCGATTCCGGAGTGGAAGTGGCAACACATCATTATGGATTTCGTGACTGGACTACCTCGGAGTCCGAAGCAGAATGACGCGATTTAGGTGATCGTAGATCGATTGACCAAATCCGTGGACTTTATTCCGTTCCGAGTGGGACAGTCCACTGAGGCGCTAGCAAGGAGATATATGGAGCTAAATTCTTTTACTCTCCGTTTCTATTTCCTTTTTCCTAGTACTCTCCGTTTCTATTTCCTTTTTCCTAGTTTAGATAGTGATGTAACGTGAATCGTGCAGGAGGTCGTACGACTTCACGGAGTCCCCGTGAGTATCGTGTCGGATAGAGACACGAGGTTCATATCTCAGTTCTGGCAGAGTTTGTAGAAGAGTTTGGGTACGCGTCTGAGTTTCAGCACGGCGTACCATCCGCAGACGGATGGCCAGTCCGAGAGGACAATTCAGATCTTGGAGGACATGCTCAGGGCGTGTTGAATATTGGACTCCCCGGATTTGGTTTTGATGATGAGCAAACATAAATAATCCATGAACTAACAATTTGTGAGCGCAGTATTGGAGATCGTCGCCAAATTCACGAGAACATTCGAAGCGACATCTCAACGCTTCCCAAAGCTCGTATTCATGCCCAAAGCTTCGTTGAAGCTCTTGCGCCGTTTTGGAAGTTATGAAGATTCAATCGAAGCTCTCGAAGACCGTTTATTAAGGTTTTATTTATAGTCTTTTAGCTTCGATATATAGAATGTTAAGCCTTGAGTATATCTTACGTTTCTATCTTCATTACGCTCATTTCGTAGCTCTAGGATCCTTGCACAAGTTCATTCTAACTTCCTCGAAGCGTCGCGCTTCGATTCGGACTTGTATGTGCATGTTAGTTGGTACAAGAACAAGTACTGACCGACTAGATGGTGATCTAGTCGGTCGGCAACTGTTCTTGGACCGACTAGTTTGATTCCTTAATTTCTTGGACTTTACTGTTTACAGTTAGTCGGTCTACGTTGACTCACCGACCGACTAGTTTGTGAACTAGTCGGTCAGTGATGCTTCTTTGACCGACTAGTTGTGACTTACTGTTCATGCTAAAATTCTCCTAAGCTACTGTTTATCGTTAGTCGGTCTAAGAACGTTTGGTGACCGACTAGTTGACAATTTAGTCGGTCAACTTTTGTTCTTGGACCGACTAAGTCACTTTGTACTCAGACTAATTCTTTTTGCTCTTAGTCGGTCTACGTTCACTGACTGACCGACTAGTTGTGAAACTAGTCGGTCAGAAAGTCTTCTTGGACCGACTAGATTTCTAGGTCTGAAATTCTATCTCTTCTCAGATCTACTCTTAGTCGGTCCATGCTGTTTGACTGACCGACTAGTTGATGAACTAGTCGGTCAGTGATTGTTCTTTGACCGACTAATTCTCACAGATTTCTATCCGTTGGAGAATGACCTAACTTGTTTTTATGGGACCCTATAAATACGAACCTAGGTCATTTCTATCTAGGTTAGAGCTTCCATTCAGAGATTCATTGAGATCAAAAGAGATAGCCATTCTCACTCCAATCTAAAGCTCTCTTCCTCACAAGAAACCCATTCTCTCTCATTTCTAGATCTAGAATCCATCTAGAGAGAAGGTTGTTCTTGGTGAGCTCTTCAAGCTATTGCTTGATCCAAGTCTCCAAATCATTCCTAGGCACCGATTGCTGGTCATTTCCTTGGTGCTAGGTCTTGGTGACTTCATCTTCCTCAAATCCTTCATTTCACCATTTGGGTAAGAAAAACTCAAGGTATAGGATTTTGTGGTAAGATTGTTTATTTCATATTAAACTCTTTAATATTGCTTTGTGATTCTCTCGGTTGTGAGAGAAGGTTGTGATCCCGGGTTGTGGGATTCACGTTTGCTATTGCATGTATGATTTGATCTTGTGAAGGTTTTTCACAAGATATTCATAGTGGAAATCTTAGGTTAGGGTTTCTAACCTAAGTATCCGGAGGGGATCCGGGTGGTTGGGACGTAGGATCACCGGGAACAAGTCGGGGAGACTTGGGTGGATCCGAACCCATTAACATCGTTTGTTAGCATTGTTAATTTTGTGTTGTCATTCAATTTAAGCTTCCGCAAATTGATTTGGTAGTTGTTTGCAATTTAATTTGGAATTATACTCATTATTATTTTAAAGTACTATTCACCCCCTAGTACTTATGCAGTAGCTGGTAGGTGATTCGGGTTCAATATTACATATTTAACCCCACATTTAGCCCTATTTTGTGCTTATGAGATGCTAGATTTATCTCTAATTCATACGTATTTTCTACACATTTATTTATTAGAGAAAACACACTATTTGAGCACAAAACAGCATTTAACGACGTATTTCTGCACATTTTATATTTTTCATAGCTTGGTCTCGATCTCACGATTCAAACAACTATTTATTTGTATTTTTCTGAGATCTGTGCTAATTTCTATGAATTTTTGAATGCAGAATACCATTTAAATGGAGAAATACGCAAGGAAATACGAAAATACGGCCGTCGACCAATCAGAGATTGACACGTGGCGGCATCTGAACCGCTCCCTCTCAATCCAACGGTCCAATATTGGAGGCAAAGGGATATTTTCGTGGCCGTTGGATCGAGATCCAACGGCCCGCATCGAGTTTCAACACATCAGAAAACGTAGTCGACGTGGCCTCTTCACATCGGTACGATCTTGATCCTACAGTCTATAATGAAGCGGAGCGATTCAAATTTAAAAGCAAACTGCGGGACACGTGGCGTGATCTGGCCCGTTCCGCTTCGATCGAACGGCCGCGATCGGCGCGAAGCGGCGAACGAAACGGCGAACGAAGAGGGGACACGCGGCGGCCATCGGACGAAACCCCGCTTCATCCAACGGTCGACGTCGTCCCCGCATGCGAACGAAATCGCGGCGACGTGGCTGCTTCTCGTCCACACGATGATGATCGAACGGCTGCGAGCGATTACGAATTCGATTCGAATTCGTATTCGCGAGCGGCGACGTGGCATCCGTTGGACGGTTGATTGTCGATCGGACGGTCCAAAACATCCCCGCAAGTTCGAACTCAGCAGCATTCTTCTTGGCGACGTGGCGGCATCCTCATCGTCCATCTTTGCATCCGACGGCCTAGATTACATCCAAGCGTACTCCGAGAGCGGATGCGGGCGAGTTCGACATTAAAACCCAATACGAGTAGACACGTGTCGATCCCAGGGTTAATCCCGCATTTTTGAAAGATGATCGGACGGCCAGAATTTGATCCGCTTGAGATGAGCGGATAGGATTGATTCGGGTGCGGGTTTTAAAACCCAATAAGCTTTTAAAACCCGCAATCTTATTATATAAGCGTATTTAGGGTTTTTTGAGCGTATTCAAGCAGATTGGGGCGTATTTTGGGCGTATTGGAGGCTCTAGGAGCCGTATTTTCCCCCTGAAAAATTCTGTAAAATTCCAGAGGCTTGTTTCTAATTTCCAGAGAGTTTTGAAGACTTTTCAGAGAGATTTGGTGATATTCTCTTCAACTTTAGCTTGTATTTGGGTGTTTTAGCTTGTATTTTGCCTCTAAACTTCCGTATTTTGCTATTAAACCTATGAATTCTGATCTGAAAATTGTTTATTCTGATATTATGAGTAGCTAAATTGTTATTGTGCATGGTTTGGAGTAGTTAGGGGCTATGATTTGTGTTAGTCTGGTTGTATTCCTTTTGCTAAATCGTTAAACGTCGCTAAAATTGTAATCGTTGTTCGTAAATCGACTTTGTTAGATTCCAAAAGAATTAATTAAGTTGATGATCGCCCCAAAAGGGCGAGCTTTGATCTCCCCAAAAGGGAGTTTCATACCGTAGTTTTGATCTCTCCAAAAGAGAGTTTCATATCGTATTATAATCTTAGCGACGATCTTTTTGAATATTTTGTTTGAACCCCCAAAAGGGCATCTTCCGATGAATTGCTCCCAAAAGGAGAATTCATTGAGTTATATTGGGTATTTTTCCGGGTGAATTGCTCCCAAAAGGAGAATTCATTGCGTTATATTCATCAACCAAATTAATACGAATCGTTGATCCTAACGAACCCATACCATGTGCAAACTTTTTATAGGAATTTTCATACACGATTTTCTATGTTTATTTTGTTCACATGTTCACATCACCATCACCGTCACCATTGTTGAAGTGTTTAGTTTCTTTCCGATAGATTTCTATTTGATTTGAATTGTGGTTGCAACAGATTTCTTCCCGTGGATTCGACATCTGGACTCCCAGATTTTACTACTTGTACGGACTCTTGCACTTGAGAGAGAGCACCTTTTCGGTCCCACCAAGTTTTTGGCGCCGTTGCCGGGGAGGAATGGTTTGTGACTACGGTTTATTTCATTTAGAGGACCTTCGGTGAGATCTTTCCACTTTACTGTACATAAACTTTTTTTTATTATTTTATTTTATTTCAAAATGGAATATATGAACTTCTACTGCACGAACAATCTTTACGATGCACGATATGCTAATGCACACAAACATAGAATGGAGAAGCTCAAAATTGTCAATTTTAATCAAACTGACTGTGAAACTTTCTTTCAGGCCTGGAGGAGGTTCACAGACCTAATATCGAGCTATCCGCAGCATGGGTACACAAATGAAGAGCTTATGGCGTTCTTCCTAGATGGACTACATCCACAGCTGCAGGAATTATTGGGAAGCATGACGCCGACAGTGGCGTGGGAATACATGGAGTCTCTGCAAGAAAACGAAGAAACCGTGGAAGAGACTTCAGAGAGCGATTCAACGGAGCCTTCGTGCCTCGATCAAGAAGAGCAAAGCGTAGACGTACCTTTGCAATCCTTGAAAGAGGAAGCTTACCAGACTATTCAGACACAGGAGGCCACATCCCATCAATTCCAGGAGAATTTCCTTGCTCGGAGTCGGCAGATTCAAAATTCCATTGAAAATCTTAATTCGATTGCCGCTTGCTTAGAAGAAGGTAATGCTTTTGAAACTTGATTTCAAGAATCTAATACGAGTTCATCTTCTATTGCAGGAATACCGAGCGAGGACACGAATATAAATATATACATGGCAAAAAGTGTGCGCAAAAGAGAGGACGAGATAGCAATTTTGGATGAACGAGAGGAGGAGACAGCTAGGGAAAAGAGTTTTGAGATTATCGCCATGGAATCAGAACCATGCCCTCCTCCAGTTTTGTCCCAAAATCATTTTCCCCTCTCTCCATTGAACGAGCATCGTACAGAGAGTAGTGCAAATCTTTCAGGGAGTAGTCGTCAACTTATTTTAATTTCTTTCACTTATTTTGATGACTACATTTGGAATAATTTTATTTCGAAGGATTTTAAACTAAAATGGATTGACGTGACTCATCTCTTGCAGGATATAGGTGGACATCTTATAGAGATGCTGGGAGTTACGTTGCTGGGATCCAGTTTAGTCGTTGGAGGAAGAATAATCGTCGAGGAGCGCAAGGAGCAAATTGAACAACTTCCTCCACCATCAAAGATTCGGGATCCACCATTTGATCACGGTGTGTTCTTTCCAGTAGTGTAGTTTTTATATGCTTTCTAGGTTGCTTGCTTGAATAAACTCGTACCTCTTCCGACATTGAGGACAATGTCCATCTTTAGTTGGGGGGTGTGTATGAGACCTTAGGATTTTTTTTTTGAGAAGAATAAATCACCAAATCTCATCTTTTAAAAACTCGTTCTTATGCCTCAAATGCAGATGATTCTACGTTAATTGTGTTCTAAAAATTGTTTATGGCTTGATTAATTATTTTTCCTTCATGAAATTGCCGTTAATATGCTATTCATAAAAATTTTCAATTTCCATGAATAATATCTCGAAATAGTTTGAATTGATTTCATGCATGCTAATGTGATGGAAAAAGCTTAAGTATACACGATTTTTAAGAATAGTTTTCAAGTTGAAGAGGAATTTGGCCTTGGTTACTAATGTTTATATTCATGTTGATGGGTTTTGAGTTGCTTACAAAGAAAGAAAAGAAAGAAAAGAAAAATGAATGAAAAGAAAAATGATGAAAAATGAATGAATACGTATGTCACTAATAAATAACTTGGTTGGCTCGAGTAGTACAGTCCGAGGGGTCCTTCTTGGCCTAATGCCCTAAGATCGTCTGATTTGGGAGCCATTGACCGGAAACTCACTCATTTGATGGAGCGATCCAAGTTATACTTTTTTTCTGCGAATGTTGCTTGATGCGCGTTACGCGGAACGAATAAAAGAAAAGAAATGGTGAATGTACTAAGCAACTTCATAACCCATGTCTTGAATGATTATTTTGATAGGCCAATTCCTTGGAAACACGAAAACTAGGATAAAACGACGTGTTATACTTTCGCTTGCGCAAAACGACGCGTGCATGCTATTTATTCATATTAAATTAGAGAAAATATCGTGTGATTGATTTTGTTCATGGATGTGTATATTGATGGCCAAGACCATGTTGGAATGCGTATTATTGAGCCAGGCCATAAGCAATTCGAAAGAACTCATTGTTTTATTGATCGTCCGTATTTATCGCTCTTTTTGCTAGAGACTAGCAAATCGCTA
>CM061132.1:161783441-161811846 GCA_030789695.1 Scilla litardierei | reverse complement strand
CCTCCCCTTTCTCCTCCCACTTTCTTATCCAAAAGAACACAAAACTCAAATTTTCTCTCTCTTGATTCCTTTAGGGGAATTCACATAAAAATACCCTAACGTTTGGGGGCGCTTTCATATTAATACCCTGAACTTTTAAGTAGTACAAATCTATACCTTTCCGTCTGTTTTGGCTAACGACGTTAAATTATTCCCGTTTTACCCTTACACCAAAATAAAAAAAATACCCTAACGTTTTGGGATAGTTTCAAACAAGTACTCTCCACCGACTGAGGGGACGGCAGTGGGGGGGAGGGGGGCGGCGTCCGCGACTGAGGCGGAGGGGGAGGGGACGCCGCCCCCTCCCCCGAATACAGCGGGGCAGTGGCGGGAAGGGGGGAGGGGGGCGGCGCCCCCTCCCCCTCCGCGACTGAGGCGGAGGGGGAGGGGCGCCGCCCCCCTCCCCCGAAAACGAGGGCGGCAATGGCGGGGAGGGGGGCGGCGCCCCCTCCCCCTCCGTGACTGAGGCGGAGGGGGAGGGGGCGCCGCCCCCCTCCCCCGAATACAGGGGGGGCAGTGGCGGGGTGGGGGCGGCGCCCCCTCCCCCTCCGCGACTGAGGCGGAGGGGGACGGGGCGCCGCCCCCCTCCCCCGAAAACAGGGGGGGCAGTGGCGGGGAGGGGGGCGGCGCCCCCTCCCCCGAATACAGGGGGGCAGTGGCGGGGAGGGGGGCGGCGCCCCCTCCCCCTCCGCCTCAGTGGCGGAGGGGGAGGGGGCGCCGCCACCTCCCCCGAAAACGGGGGCGGCAGTGGCGGGGAGGGGCCGGCGCCCCCCTCCCCCGAAAACGGGGGCGGCAGTGGCGGGGAGGGGGCGCCGCCCCCCCGCCACCTTCTCCACCGAAAACAGGGTATTAACATGAAATGTACATTAAACGTTAGGGTATTTACTGAAGACTAACGTTGAGGGGTATAATCGTCCAAATTTCAGTAATTTGGCCGGAAAATTAAAAAAAGGTATCAAGTTAAAACCGGCGTATAACGTTTGGGTATAAATTTGTACAACTTAAAAGTTCAGGGTATTAACATGAAAACGCCCCCAAACGTTAGGGTATTTTTATGTGAATTCCCCATTCCTTTATTCCCCCCACTTTCCCCAAACCCATTACACTCAAAAGAACAGGTCCTAATGGGAAAACGATCGAGATAAAGGTGCTGTTTGGCTCTCAAAAACAGAGTTTTTGAATATTTTAGGAACCCCAACAATGTCTTTAATTTTGACCATTTCTAATAAAACAATTCAGACGGTTTTGCATTAAAAAAAACTATCTTTCAAAACATCTGCACTCACGTTGTGTCGCCTAAAGCTTGGCCTTGCTATAGCTCGCTTAGCTTTATGTTCTGTGATTTCGCATTCTTGACATGAAAGGAAACACAAAGTTCTCGTCTTTTGAGATATCTACGAGGACATCCGCGTTCAATGCTTCTATCGGATGGAAGGAAGGGGGACATAATTTTCGCATAGCTTTAGAGAACTGGTCATAGCCTGTATTGTGATAATAGCCTAAACTCAAGGTCTATAGACGATATGGCCTAGGATTGGCTAGTTGGTGATGACGCGCGCTTGCGTTCCTCTCACCACCTCTAAGTCCAAGAATAGGTCAAATCACTATATAACCCTTGAGGTGTAATTTGAACCATATTGCTGTGTTAACGAAGTATTATTACATCTTGAGTTATCGGTCAAAATATGCGTTATGTATGGCATCATATCGGACACTCGTACATGCATCCCTTCAGGCAAGAGTTTCTCCCCCCCATGCAAAGGCATGAGCCAGCCTAGAGAGAGAGGGAAGAAAATGATAAGAAGGCATCTCTATGCATGGATAGCTATCTGCCCTTTTTCCAGGAAACCAATGATCATATCAAAACATTATCATTGCTATCAAAGAAGAGAAACTGTAGCTGGAGGGCCCAACCCTTGAATAAAGCAGGTGTGCTTCAACAACTAGAAAGCATTGGGGGACAATAAATCACATGGCAACATGAGATGTACTCCTCCTAGAGCTCAAGGGCTCTTGCTAGCAATTGGATGTGTTCTCATATAACAAAATACATATAGCTTAGCTAGCTACATATCCCTCCCTCATCAATGAACAACCAACATGCATGTGTGGGTGTCATTTGCTAGCACACTACTCATTTTATATTAATAGCACTTGGTCCCTAAGTTTGTCATTGATGTAATCCATATTACAAGAAAGTATCAAGAAATTAAAATACACTACCATATTCGAGCAGACGGTACGAGAAAAATACCATGTGATTGACATAAATGAATGTGTGTTGTAGGTACCATAATGCATGCATACCCCTATGTATTGAATGCCAGGATGCATGCATGTTTAATTTGGGGTTTTAGCTAGCTACCATGACTAGCCCTATTCCTATTGAATGTATACGTTTGCAGTAACAAGTGCAGAGAAGGAGAGGAGCCATATGGGCATCCAAAAGAGGAGGGCCTGTCCCTTGGAGTTGAACCAAAGCTGAGTCACAAGCACATGACTCATTACTTTGGTGAGTTAATGAGCCCCCAACCATTTTTGAGCCAAGCCCACAGTTATGGGCACATGAGCACCATGGAGCTCAGTCACAAGAATGGAAGGGTAGCAGCTATAGTAGCAAGAGACGTGCAAGCAGATGAGATCCAAGCGAGAGGCAATTCTAATTTCTTTTCTTTAAAAGGCACCCATCATCTCTTGCAGCAAGGGGGATGGCACAATCAATCAATATGGTCCCCAAAATGATAACCCCAAGAATTGGGGTATGGTGTCTGTGGGATGATGGGTATTGCAGCAAAACCCTAGGGCAATAATATTACTGTTGGATATGGATGGGGAAAGTCAAGCAGCCATGTGATCAAGGGAATGGAGGGCCTCTTCAGTCTTAGGCAACAGATCATGCCTGCTAGATTTCCATTATATTAATGCTTTATATATGTGGAGAATGACGAAGATTGGTGTTTTTTGTTTTTGATTTTGTTTTGTTATGTGTTTAGTCTAACCTGCATTTATGCAGTGTGAGCTTGAAAAATTAACTTCTGACACCATGCATTAATGCATGAGAGTAAGTATCTTTATCTTTGAAATTTCATGTTTTATGTATCATTTGTTTGTTATCATAAAAGAAGAAGAACGTGTTGGATATTGAGTCATCCCAAGTAGATTCTGATGATGTACAAACAATTATCGTGTGCTAATCAAATTTGTAAGTGTAGGTAATCAAAGACTAACTACAAAATTAAGATTATGAGTTCAAAGCAATGCTGGAAAAACTTATGGAGATCGACCGAAGATAGATAAAGCTTACAAAGAAGTAAGGAGTCCTAATTCAAGTGATGAAACCCACCAAACCTACTACTAGAAAAAACCCGTTGCTGACGGAAAAATCCGTTAGCAGATGTTTAATACACGTCCACCAAAACTAGCGATGCAAGCAAATTTCCGTCAGCAGGCCCGTCAGCACACGATGGTAAGAAAAACTTGCTGACGGCCCAACGCCATCAGTGAAAGTCTTTCTTTTGCTGATGGAAACGTGCAGTCAGCTAATAGTGTTTCTTTGTATTTGGCTTGGGGCTGGGCGTCTTCACATGACAGAGCTCCCAGTGACATGGCTTTGCGAGGTAGAACACGCGACGATGTGGGTGATGGCTCGCATGACGAGGCTTCGCACCGCAGAGCGTGCGGCTGCACGATGGATGTCGCCCACGACAGATATGCTCAGGATGGAGAGGCTTCGCATGGCGGTTGAGGGGTCTCACTCGATGGAGCGTGCGACGATGCGGGCAGGGGCTGCGCTGATGTGCTTGAGCCATACGGGATGCAGTACAGATGATATAACTTGTTGGCCTAATTAGCCCACTAACTAGGTCACACTTTTAATTTTGATGATGACAAACAAGCCACGTGGTACTAATAATTTCATTAAGTGATTTCGGATACATTATGCAAAAGAAATTGTTTGTGCAAAAGAGTTGGATAATTGTGCAAAAAAATTTCAAAAAGAGTTCTACTTCAACTTATACAATTATCCATGCACCATGAAGATGATGATTTGACTAAGTCAAAGATTGAAGATTTGATTGGATTCAAAAAGAGTTTTATCTAATGACGAGTCCTATCTTCAATAGGATTTGAATTAGTCAAAGATAAGATTTGATTGGATTCAAATGAGCTAGTTTTATCTAACGAGGAGTCCTATATTCAATAGGATTTGAATAAGTAAAAGATTGAAGAATTGATTGAATTCAAAAGGAGTTTTATCTAATGAGAAGTTATACCTTCAATAGAATTGGCCTATCCAAATAATGAAGATTTGATTGAAGATTTGAGTATTGATTTGAAGTGGAGAAACCTATATCTCTATAAAAGAGGAAAACCCCTCCATTGGAGAAGTATCCCCAAGCATCTCAAAGAGCCAAAAAAAACTTAAGAGATCATCTCCTCCATTTGCTGGCCGAATTTCTCTCCCTCAAGTTTTATAGAGATCATCAAATTCGCAGGAAGAAGAAGAAGCTCAACGACGACGCTAAAAAGTGTATAATTCTTTCCACAAAGCTCGGATTGACGAACCGTTTGCGCCTTAACGACCACACCTTCATACTCTACGTAACGGTGATAGTCATCCTCTACTTAATCTACAAGAAAAGTTCTAGTTTCGATGTTTCTATAGAACAGTCCCTGCAGATTTCAGATTTATGCAGTCAACTTCAATCGTTTATATCCTTTGATCCAGATGTCAGATCGACAAACCGTTTGCACATACGTGACCACACCTTCTTACTCTACGCAATGGTGATAGTCTTCCTCTGCTTAGTCTATAAGAACACATCCAGATTTGATAGTTTGTGCAGAACAGTCCCTGTAGATTTCAGAATTGCGCAACGAACTTTAGAGGAGTATAACTCTTGATCCAGACGTCGGATTGACGAGCCATTTTTGACCTTGCGACCACGATCTCACAGCCTACATCATGGTGATATCTTTCTTTTTTTTACTTCAGTATTAAATCATTTTTATTTTATTTTTGTGAGATTGTATTGAGAGAATAGATTCGCACGGAAGCTACCGTTGATCGTTATATTCTCAAACACTATTTTGTGTGGTTCGATCACCACCCACACGCGTGATCAGGTTGTTAACCTTTTTGGTTGTTAAAGGGACGAAATCCTCATAGGTTTTGGGGCCGGAGTAGAGGCGGGGAGCCACTCCGTTAAACACACATGTGCTTGCATATATGGTTTGTGATTTTGTGCTTTTACTTTATTCCGTTGTGTTTAAATTTTTAATTTATGCCATGCACCCTATTCACCACCCTCAAGGGTGTTTTTCATAACTAAGTTCGCTAAGCTGCGTGCTAAACGAATATAAATTACGTCTTGTCTCTATTCTGGTTGATGTGGGGCTAAACTATAGACTTTTGATGAGGCATGCAGCACCTTTCCGTCAGCAAAACTTGCGCTCATCTGAACTTAACTTTGTGTATCCTACATCTGTGCATGCCACTATAGTCACATATCCTCTATAGTTCGTGCAATTAACCTTTATTTTTTTCAACTAGTGAATGCAAAGTAATATTCACTTCAAGAAACCATGCAAAGTGATATTCAATTCTTATGGCACAAGGCCGGATATTGATTGATGGCATGGAGTAGGTACTAGTAGAAATGATGCACGTTTGTGGAATGCAACACACATTCAGTGGCTGCAAACATCTACATAAGAGCTGGGGCTTACCGACACGGCCGTCTCGACGATTGGGATAAATTCTTTATTTGCTTGACTGTGGCCATGTAAGTAACATACAAATGGACCATAAGAATAAAAGATCTAGAGCAAGCGAGCATAAATGTCTCATCTCCTTAACTAAATCTCTATTTACTCTCTAGATGTAGAAACGAGACATGTTTGTGGTAGGATCTCCATCATGCGGCCAAGAAGGACACAACTAGCCATGCTCCATCTTACTATGTGTACATACGACATGGACACGAAATGCACCTTGCAATGCATGTCACTGAATCCAACATGATACGTACACACGCTTGACATGCAAAAACAAAATCTTTAACCAAATGCAGCTCCAACTGTATCAAACCCGAGACAATCATATCACCCCCCTGGACCGGCCCAGCTCAGGCCCACCAAACATGACCCACTTGCATCCCATGTAAGTATGTAACCATCAAACGGCAACAGGCTCGCCTGATCACCTCCCTTAGCCTGGTCCCCATCATGGAGCCTCAACCAACTTCGTCGCCTTCATCAATATATACAGCTTAAAACGCAGGGCAGCACTCTTCATGGCCTGTCTCCGATTATACAGCCCTGCCCACGTTAACCTCCACGTGGGGCCCGCATATAAACCCTAACCCACTAAACAAGAACAGCCACGCAGACCCCAAAGATAGTTGCTAGGGCAGCTCACACGTCTCCCTCCCACAGCTCAGCTCGGTCTAGGCTTGCCTGGATCCAGTGTGCTGGTGGCGTCCAGCTGGCGCCCACGTGGACCCCGGCACGGGGGGTGCGCATTTATGACGTGGCAGGGACAGCGTGACTGTAGACGGCCCCGCCCTCCCCCGGCACGAGATTTGAGGCCGGAAGTTAGAGAAGTTGGCCGGGGGAGGCGCACTCCCTGCGCTCCCCGAACAGCAAGCAGGCAACCTGTTGTCCGACGTGGCGTCGTCCTGGGAACGCGACACGTAGGGGGTTTATTAACATGTGCCGCATTAAAGTGCGGGGGTAATGCTGAAGCAAACCCGTAAGATTAGTTAATTAATTAAATGAAGATTAAAAAAAGATAAGAAAAGGGAACAGGATTCTTGCGGGATAAGCCCCACCCGTCCATAAATACACCTCCCCTGACGCCATAAATATTCCCGATCTATCCCTCGCGATTTTACCGAAATATCCACCCATCCCGAATGGAATCCCACGTGTCTAGAAACGGCGCGGGGGCATTTAAGGAATGCGGGCCCGACGCATTTAATGAGTTACCCCTTCTTTAGATATCCGGTTGTTGTGCCCCCGTGACGGGACCGGTGAATCCCGGTTAATTCCGATGCGTTTTCGAAAACAGGATTGGGTAAGTATGAAAATGAAACTGAAAGTGAAGGGTAAACTTGTAAAATGCTGCTTTGGTTTTCATTTTTCAGTGAGAGAGTGGGGGCATCTTTTGCCAGCGAGGAGGATGAAGGATCGAAGCTTTCTCTGAAAGGGAAAGGGAGGAGGAGGCAGTCAAAGCTGGCATTTTTTGCCTCTTTTTTCTCTTCTCTCTGTCATCTCGCTCTCATTATACTTGTATTTAGTACTCTGTTGCTCAAGCTCCCTTCTTCCTCCTCAGCTCTCCCCCTATCGTTTGAGTCTTTGAGTCTGATTTGGGTCGGTTTTTGAAGTGTGATGCGGTTGCAGCAATGGCGGCCTCTCCTTCTCTGAATGCAGAGAAGCGGCGATGGTGGCTGAGCAACAGGATGGTGGGTTCTTGGGCTTTTTTTTTATTGGCACCTTAGATTTTTGTTGCAGGCATCTTCATTTTTTTAATCCCTTCTGTTTTGTTTGTGTGCGCTGCGATGGAGGATGAACAATCTCATTTTTGGCCTAATCTGATTTATTTCATTAATTGTTTATCCCTTTTACCTATTTGTGATCACCAAGCACAGAACCATTTCTGTGTACAGTTTCTATATATGTCGATGCCAAGAACACATGAATCATGAATCCGAAAATCAAATTTTTTTTTTTTGCTCATTGTCTACAGATCGTCGACAAGTACATCAAAGAAGCGAGATCTCTGATCTCGAGGCAGGAGCCCGACGACGTCAATGCGGCCCTCTCGCTCTTGGATTCGGCCCTGGCGCTCTCTCCTCGATGCGACGCGGCCATGGAGCTCAAAGCTCGATCCTTGCTCTTCCTTCGGAGATTCCGCGAGGTTGCGGACATGCTGCAGGATTACATACCGAGCTACAAGATGGTCCCTGATGACGACTCGTCGACTTCTCTGAATTCTTGCGATCCTGCCAAAGAGAGGGCCAAGCTGTTGTCCCCCAACGAGGAGAAGGCCGACGATGGCGACCGATCGTTCAGGTGCTTCTCCGTCTCCGATCTCAAGAAGAAGGTGATGGCCGGATTGAGCCGGGGCTCCAACAATGAAGGACAATGGAGGTAACCTTTTTCGCTTTTTTCTTTAATTTTGTATTAAGAGTTTGTTCGATGAGGCAAAACAAAGCGGCTGGTGTACCAAACCTCTAAAGTTTCATGAGAGCTTAGATGTTAGTTTGCGTTTCCTGCTTAAATTATTGATTTACAGTGAATTAACCAAAAAAAAACTTGTTCTTCTTGTGTGCACACCAGGTATATGATCTTGGGCCAGGCTTGCTGCCACCTTGGTCTAATGGAGGACGCAATGGTCCTCCTTCAAACAGGCCGCCGCATCGCGTCCGCTTCCTTCCGTCGAGAGAGCACCTCGCGCTCCGACGATCGCTTTACATTCTTAAACACCATCCAGCCCAACCCGATCCCGCAATCGCCCCCGGCTCTGCCTCCGACCGAGTCCGAAACCGCCTCCCACCTCCTCTCGCACATCAAGCTCCTACTCCGTCGACGCACCGCCGCACTGGCCGCGTTCGACGCAGGACTCCCTTCGGAGTCCATTCGCCATTTCTCGAAGATCCTCGACGGACGCCGTGGCACCCCACATTCGTTCGCCGCTGCCTGCCTCGTCGGTCGCGCGGCGGCCTACAAGGCGGCCGGCCGCGTCGCCGAGTCGATTGCAGATTGCAACCGCGCGCTCGCGTTGGAACCGACCTCGATTCCTGCCCTTCGGACTCGGGCGGAGTTGATGGAGTTGGTTCGGGCAATACCCGATTGCCTCCGCGACCTTGATCACTTGAAGCTACTCTATGACATGATTCTCCGTGACCGGAAGCTCCCCGGTCCGGCCTGGAAGCCGCATTACAATGTTCGGTACCGTGACATCCCGAGTAGTCTCCGGGCATTGACGGGCCGAATCCAAGAACTGAGACGGAGGGTGGCCAACGGCGAAGGATGCACCGTGGATTACCACGCCCTCGTCGGTGTCAGAAGGGGATGCACCCGGTCAGAACTTGAGCGAGCGCACCTGTTGCTCTCGCTAAAGCACAAGCCCGACAAGGCTTCAGGGTTCGTCGAAAGGCTGGAGTTTGCCGACGATTACAGGGATTTGGATGCGGTGAGGGACCAGGCGAGGATGTCGGCGTTGATCCTGTATCGGATGATACAGAAAGGGTATTCGAGCATAATGTCGGTGGTTACGGCCCAGGAGGCGGCCGAGAGGCAGAGGGCGAAGGAGGCGGCCGCAGCTGCGGTGGCCGCGAGCGCAGCATTGCAAGCGGCGAGCGCTGCAGTAGCTTCAATGCCGGAAAAGGGCGATAATAGTAGTTGCAATGCGAGCTGTTCGAGCCCGGCAAATGAGAGGGCGGCAGCGGCGGTGTATCAAGGGGTCTACTGCCGGGACATGGCGGCGGTCGGGAGCATGATGTCGCAGGTCGGATTCAGTCGGCCGATTCCGGTGAAGTACGAGGCTATCAGCTGTTGAACTTGGGATTGTTGGCGGGAGAAGGGTGTGGTTTGAATTCTTTTGGATAAACGGTGTACAGATGATGGGGACGGATGGCTGGGAAATTTTGTCAGTTGTATTGTTGTCACAGTGCAGTAATTTAGCCTTTGTTTATGCATTTTCCTTTTAATTTCCTTTGTATATGCACAGTTCCAAACTCCGCTGGTCCTCTTTCTGCTTTGCTTCGTGATTACTCTGCGTGCTCTGTGATTGTGATTATTGTATTCTGTCAACGAGGCACGATTCAATTACCAGCACTAATCTAATTCTTAGTGTTTGCTTATATCATCACCTCACCGTCTGTTGTTTGTTATCCTTGCAAAGACAATCCTTCAAAACTTCAGAAGCAACCCAAATTCGAAGAACTACACTTACAATCTACGTTAGCTCTCTGCTTTTTTTTTTCATTGGTCAGACAACTGAGCATGTATGAATAGAAGTAAATAATCGTATCAAGACACGAACCTGAAGCAAAAGATAATGACCAAGGTCAGATCTACTTAATAATTTTCATGGGGCATCAGAATGAGAGTTGAAGCTTTGATCAGGTGGAATAAAGATGAGCTCGTCTCCTTTATTATGATCCCAGATGGAGGGGACATCCTAAATGCCTTCTTATCTTCAAAGCATTGTGTACTGCTGATTAGTGCTCACTCGATTCCATCCATCTCATCTTGTTTATATTAAGTGGCTGCTTACAAGCCATTCAATCCTCTACCAATTGTATATTGTACTAGAAATTGTCCGTGACCGGAGGGCACGGAGGCAGTCGTTGCCCGTGTGCAAATGCGGAGGAAAGCGTGGGGCCAGAGCGAGAAAAAACGTTAGTGCATGTGAGAGGAGCGTCAGGGGGCAAAATGAGGAAAAGCAAGGATCGAAGCGCAAAAAAACCCACCCCAAACCAACTAAACAAAAACACATCTCATACTAAGCCCAAAACCCTGCCCAACCCCCATTGGGCCCCACTGAGATCAGGTGGAGCAACCCAGGTTAAAAGTTTGTCCCAGACTCCCAGTCAACTTGTGGCTGGGGCAAACGTCACATCGACAACACTCATTTGTAAAATAGATATATTGATCTGGATTCAGTTTTATTTCAAAAAACAAAATATTTATTTTAAAATGGTGCAAATTGGTTCAAATTCAATAATGTGTGAAAACCCAAAATAATTAGATATTGATGTTAAATGGTAGCCCAGATTTGAGCCCAAAAGAAAAGTTGTGCCCACTTGGGTCCCATTGAAAATCTTCATCTTCAAGAGTGGCATCTGCCTCCATGAAAATGGTCATCAGTCTTGGAAATTACATATATTTTCTCACTATAATTTCTCTCAAAAGAAAAATAAAAGTGCTGGAAAAGTAAAATGTTGGACTAAACAAGCGATCCAAAATCACAGTTAGTCATTCATGCAAAATTTGTGTGCATAAAACATGTTTATAACGCATCAGAGACATCACATATTCATAATAGGATAAATATTTCAAATTTAATGCTTAATAATTATTTAGACCACGGGACGATGTCATACACCGATAGTTTAGATAGCTAAATGCAGAGCGGTCGCATGATCTTTTTAATTATTAAGCTAATGCTCACACAACAAAGCATAAACTTATCCCAAAAATATGACAATAATATGTGATGTAAAGCATAAGGTATGATCTTAGACATGCATCATATATATAATAATATGGTATAAATCAGTTGTGCATATAGGTGTCAATTCAAATAAAAATTGAATGGTGCGCTCAAATGTTTTGGTTTGTAAAAGGAGAGATTTCCTTTTTGTGCCCCCCCCCAAGATTCCTTAAAAGTCCCCGTTTGCTACTATAAAAATCCCTTATATTATCCTTTATCTTTCCATATTTTTATTTATTTATTAGGTCCTTAAGCTCTCCCGTTTAAATTATTCATATGGAATATTAGTGGTCTCTAGGCTCTAGGCCAACAACCATTCCCCCTCTCTTTTCTTTTTTTTTAATCCAGGAGTAGAGAGCCTGCGGGCCTGAAGCACGCGGATTGTGCTGCGGGCTTCAGGCCCACAACAAATATTTATTTTTTTCAAGAGTAAAATGCATGCGGGCCTGATGCCCGCTGGCCCGTAGGAAATATATATATATTATATATATATTTGTAAATGGTTAAAGGTCTGCGGGCCTGAGGTTCGTAGTCAAATTTTCTATGTTTTCTCTCTGTTTTTTTGGTGGTGGTGGGTCGAGCCCCCTGCCCGACGGCCCACCGACGTTAAAAATTTTTTTCCTCGTTTTGATGGCTTGGGCCAAGGGCCCAAGCGAAGGAGGGTGGTGTATGGGGGTGGGCGACGCCTGAGTCCCACGGCGTTTCTATGCCGCATAGGAGGGGGGTCGTGGTCGGTGGCGACATGAGTGCCACCGCGACGAGTGGTTGAGTTTTGATTTTTTTCCCGAATGAATTGCGAAACCCTAAAAGGGTAACGCCGCCGCTCAAGGTAGCGTGCCTCTCCCAAGGGGGTGGTGTGTGGGGGTGGGGGGGAGGGCGCATGGGTGCCACGGCAGCCGGTGGCGGAGCCGTGGGTTGGGGGTTTAGTTTTTGTTTTTTTATCGTTTTTACGAACCCTAAAGTATGGTTTTTTGATGTTCTTCCTAGAATCAACGGTAGAAAGCTGTCGTCTTTGATGTATGGAGAATAAAAATCGATTTTTTCTAATTCAATCCTATGAGATCGACTTTTTAGGCATCATGATCATGATAAAAGAATAAGATTTTATTTATTTGTAGAAATACCTCTAGATCCGACCTTCAGATCAAGCTTATGCAAGGTTTTGATCTGGTTTCTGAACGTCCGAGCAGGTACGATCTTTCGATCCTCTGTTATCCGCCATGGCTTCCGCAATGATCCAATCTCCCTCTCTTAGTTGGTAGAACGTGCTGATAACTTGTTATGAAGCGAAGCCATCTGGAGTGACCCCATGTCTTTATTTAGAGAGGATGTGAGAGTACATACATAATGAGATACAATCTCTTAAATAGATGAGAATAATGGCTATCATACGCCATATAAGAGCCTATCTCATACGCCCTCTCACATAAAACATCCAAGTACAATGTGGGCTTGTACTTGTGTGCTTTATGTGAGAGGGCGTATGATAGAGGCTCTCATATGACATATGATAGCCATTATTCTACAAATAGATAGACTATCCCTTTATCTATCTACAACAACAACAATAATATTTTTTTGGGTTTTTAGTATATTTGTCCCTTAAATCTTGCGTATTTTGATATATGTCCATCAAATCTTCATATTTGCCCTCAAGTCTCTCAAAAGTTGGTATTTAACCTTAATAGTCCCTCTCACTAACTATCTGTTAAAATCTTAATGGAAATGGGAATATTCCGTTAGTATTTAACCTTAATTTGCCATCAAGTCCCTCAAAAGTTAGTATTAAACCTTAATAGTCCCTTAAATTTTGAACGTTAATCTTAATAGTCCCTTAATTTAACGGAATATTCCCATTTCCGTTAAGATTTTAACAGATAGTTAGTGAGAGGGACTATTAAGATTAAATACTAACTTTTGAGGGACTTGAGGGCAAATATGAAGATTTGATGGACGAATATCAAAATACACAAGATTTAAGATACTGTTATGAACGAGAAACAGATTTGGAGAAGGGTTGAGGCTAGAAAACCCCTAGCCTCCTTTATATAGTATTCATAATGGGTACTCATGTGGGTGGATACCCAATAGGCCCAATGGGTCCTATTCATAACACTTCCCCTTATCCAACCAACGTGGTATACTCGACTTTATGAATACTGAATGATTCATTAGTACTACTGAGTATCTTAAAGGGCGGATACTTCTGGATCCAAGTTAAGGGTAACTGCCTCGTTAAAAACCCTTAGCTATGGAAAACCATGTGGGAAAAACCGATAGCGAAGGGAGAAGAGTACATCACTCCATAACTTCCCCTGATTTGGGGATGTGTCGAGGTGTGGATACTTCTGGATCCAGAGTCAATGTGGTTGCCTCATTAAAACCTTGACTATGGAAAACCCTGTGGGAAAAACCACTAGCCAAGGAAAAAGAGTACAACTTTACAGTTGACTCCCCCTAATCTGATCAAGCTTCAGGCTTGCAGATCTCCTATATATCTATACATTTATCTCCTATGTGTCTATACATCCATCTCATCTGTAACATTCCGAAAGAAAAAGTAAAGTACAAGCATCACTCATCTATACAAGTTTCACTCATATAAGGCATTAGCAGAAACTAAAGGAGTGCTAGCAAACTTGGTAGACAGCTCCACGTCTCAATCGTCATTGTCTGCGAGGTACTTCAGGACCTGGCATTGTATGTTCTTGAGCTGCTCCTTGGGTGATGAGCTTCTCGGGATAGTGGAAGGATGTAGACTTGGAAGGATTTTGTGTAGATCTTCAGGAGGTGGACGTCCCTTTTATGCCATTCATCGCGATGATCTGTAACCTGCATATGCAAATACATTTAACGTAGAGGATTTTTCCTCGACCCTTGGAGATAGCGCAGAAGCTGCATATCTCTGGTCCAGTGGCGCGCTGGGGGCACTGCACTGTACCTGGCTAATAGCTATACTGCTAACGCTCAAAAGAGATGCATGCAGTTGGCCAGGTAGAAGAGTGTTTCAAAGACACTTAAGGTACTTCTGGACCATATATATTCTTCCCCTCTTCCAGCTAACGGAAAGGGGTCTTTTAATGTATATCCATACAACCAAATAGGTGTATTTGGTGGAGAATGAAATTAATGTTTCTTCATCAATCATCATTGTATGAAGTTTACATCTTCGGGATGATTAATTAACGTCATCTTCAGGATGATAGTTCATTTCCAGGATAATAGTTCATCTTCAGGATGATGATGGTTCATCTTCAGGATGATTAATGTTCTGTAAGCCTAGAATTTATGCCTAGCTAGGGCTTTCATATCATATCATATCTGATAGATAGGCTTTAACAGATATTTCGGTAATTTCTCTTCAGGAGATCCGATAATATTTTGAGTTATTAAAATAATCTCAATTCTTTTAATTTGCTCTCTTAAGAACAATACTGTTTTTAAGAGGTGCTAACAACAACCTTTTAGTATGAGTCCTTTAAGGATCTTTGTCTAGGTTGTCTTTCCTTTAATCATATTATTAATATGTGTCCCAAAAAGAAAGGAAAGTAAAGAAAAAATTTGTACATGCAGTTGAAGAAATTTTATATCGGTGATGTTGTCACATCCAATAGCAACATCAACCAAAAAATTCCCTCTTTTTTGCCATTCGTTGGGTTACGCCTTGACATAAACCAGTCGATGCATCAGATTCATCTTGTAAGTGAGTTCAGCTCATCTTACTTGATTACTTCCTGGTTTGAGCGATTTATACCTCTAAAACTATAGCAAATTAAAATTCTTATAGCTAACGATTTTATTTTAATTCTCCTTCAATACTCAGTTATCCCACAGGATTTGATATCATTTTTGATACCAGGACTTCAGGTCCAACACCTCATATTTCATAAGTGAGTCCAGCTCACCTTATTATTGCCTCATTCCACATTATTATAATTTGGCCAAATCTCTATCTTTGCTTCAGGCAAAGCAGAGTTGTGGAAACGATATTTTATATTTAACTAGCAAAATGAAATATGAGAGAATTTGTCGACAAAATGTGTTCTTTCTTGTCCAAAACTCACCCCGTACGTACTATAATCATTTGATTTCTCCCAGAGGTGTCTCCTTCACGACGCGTTAAAGAAGTGAAGGTTCTGGGACGGGTAAAGAATATGGACAGATCCAGAATTGGTCCTTAGCAACCAAGTTGCAATAAGGTTCTGGATTTGAGCTCACTTTCCTGTGGTGGTATTGTTTTTTCGGTCTCCAGAAGTAGATCTCTCTTTTTGGAGCATAGTGGTATGTCCTCTCATCCATTGAGGATATCCACTTCTGCTACTGGTGGATTGCATCCAATATATTTGGTATGTCAATCCTAGCTGGATTTTTAGTAGCAGGGATGTGAAAGTTTTGACAATATCTATATTGTCAGTAACTATGTCTGATAACTGTTTTAACAGTTTCATAGGTGTGGATCTTCAGGATCTCATCACAGTTCATGATAACCAGATCATAGGTATTAATGATTTAAATGGTCATTTGAGCTTCAGGCTCATGGATGATTGTAGTATTTCTGTTGAAACTGATTCTGGGACATTAAAGTTGTGAGGGATCTTCAGGATCTCATCAAATCTTTAAAATAGGATCATCGATGCACGTCTTAGGAGAAGTGAATTTAAATGCTTCCCCTGTTCAGAGTGCTCAGACTCTATTTATCTGGGATATTTACTTCCGATAAATAGTTCTGTATTTTGATGGTCTATAGTGGTGATATGGGGGTGTCTACTCATCATGGCACAATCTATAAGATGTGCTCTAAACGTTTCCCCCGTCAGGGGTTTTCGGAAACTGTTTATATGAGGTGATCAGATTCATATAAATAGGTTCTAAGGATGCGTTTTGATGGTTTGCAATTGTAATTGCATGTTCCCATGTGGTCACCTACAACTGGATTTTTAATGGATAAGAAATCCATTTAAATCATTTTAATGATTTATCTTACCCATATTTGGGTGTGAACACAAGCTTCAGGGTGTTCGTTATTTTTCAGTTGTAAAACATTTACATTTCCCAGTGTTATCCAAAGTTACCACCATTTTATAAAAGAATGTGGTTGGATAATGTTACGACCTAAAGATCGTAGGAGTCCGACTCCCGACCGGATCCGCTAACATACCCCATTAACTCACCTTTTCACAAAAGGGCCGCTACCCCGGGAATCCGAAGCCACATGGGAACGGGCGCTCCCCGAGTGCACCGCCCCGGGCGGGTCGAGCAACTGCGGTTGTACGCCTAGGCCAGGGGTGCTGTGAGGTGCGCCCGGACAGCACCGTTAGGCCAGCTGACTTAGGCGCGGGTATCCATCTGTGCCGGCGAACCACAGCCCACGACCGAACGGGAGGTGCGGCCGGGCCGGACAACCCCCGATCCGGACGACCCGTCTGATTCTTATGCGCCCCAACGCCAGGGATAGCATAGCCCGACCTTTAGTTCATCACCAACGACAAACGGCCTAGGATAAGGGCACGATTGACACATACGTCACCCGACCGCCTGACAAAGCACTCCCTGGCGGCTGAGCCATCTGACAGTTAATGCTTTCGGCTCTGACACCCCGACAAAAGAACCCCTGGCCGACGCGCCGCCTGACGAAAGCAGGTCAGGCAACCCGGTTCCCGACATCCTTATCTGGAGTTTCCGCTGATGACCGAGCCAGCTCAGCGCGTCCAGTCAGCATGCCAGGTCAGCTCCGCCTAATCATCACCCGTCAGGTATAAATACCCCCTCTCATCTTACGGTGAGGGGGTTGAAAAATTCTCTCTTAATCTATCATTCACACACGAGAACAAAGATCGTCCATATCTTTGTTCTCCCACTTATAGCTCGCCACGAGCGGTCGACCCACCGTTAGTCCGACCGGCGTGTCTAGCCCCCGTTTTAAGCCCTATTACTGACTTAGGCATCGGAGGGGCCAAGGGTTGAACCCCAACCCCGCCCTTCTGACGAGTTGTTTGTGTTGCAGGAAAGCTCGCCCCTTGGTCAACGCCAGCTTCAGCCTCCTGCCATCCAACCTGCCTCAGACACATCCGGTGAGGTTCAACCCCGTGATCGTCATCGGCGACAAGTCCAACTTCATCATCCCACTAATCACTTGTAAAACAGCCTACCTAAACCCTCTTTTCCATATAACCACGTTGCCCTTGGTTCCCCATAATACAAATTCATTGTACGCGAGTTCCACCTCGTAACAATTGGCGCCGTCTGTGGGAACGAAGGGTCACACCCATGTTAGATTCCATGCCGATCTCTCGGAACCCTGACCACGGCAAAGATCCCGTGAGTCAGGAACCGCTCTCTCTACAAATCACCCCGGCGTCCGACCCCCTACTGGGGATGGGCACCGAAACTGAACATACTTCAACCCACGCCGTCCTGAAGAGCTTCGAGGCTGTCACTCAGGCCAGGGGAGGCTATCAGACGGCTGGAACGGAGCCTCCACCTGGCCCCTCGGAGCCCCAGAACGTGAGGCGGAATCTCCACCTTCAGTTCGAGGAGGAGGGGGAGAACGGGGGGCTCGCTGAGGAGATTGCGGCCCAGCAAAGGCTCCTGGAAGAGGAGATGGAAGTTGCGCGGCGGTGGAGGCGCCTGGGGAAGGCGGCCGCCGCGCAAAGGCGTTTGGACGAAGCGGCCGAGACCGCCCGAAGGGCCTACCAGGACGAAGAGGCCGCTCGCTGCCAACTCCGCCTCATCGTCGCAGAGCGCGAGAGGCTAAAGAGAGAGAACAGGAGCAACCGAGAAATCCTTGACGAGACGGCGACGGGTCGGCGGCTCGGGGACGGGCGGGACCCGTTGCTGACCAGGTCCCCACCCGGGGGAGGCAGCCCGCATCGCCAGCACCACCCCTCCGATACCCTGCACGAGGAAGCCGTTTGTCGACAACTACGCTTCCTCACCGCCGAGCGCGAAAGGCTTCTTCGGGAGAATCAAGAACGGATGGAGGCCCGAGGAGAGCTGGCCAGGAAGCGCTGGCGCTGGGAGAACCGTAGCCCGCAACCCGTCGAATCCTCGGCCCAAGGAAGGAGCCCCGCCAGACGACCGTCGGGCTACTCCCCGGGGCCGGAGGACCGCCGGCGGCCGGGGCGCGACCGAAGCCAGACCCCCGAGTGGCGGAGAGGGGATGCGCCAGATCGCCCTACCTATCCGGAGGAGGCCACGCCGCTTGCACGGTGGATCACGTCCGCCCCGAGGCCTATAAGGTTCAGGCCCTCTCACTTGGCCACGTATAATGGGAGAGGCGACCCCCTCATGCACGTGCAACAATACCGGGGGGCGATGGAGGCGCAGGATGTGGATGAGGCGTTCCTATGTCGACATTTCTCCCAAAGCCTGAGGGACACCGCGTTGGACTGGTCTTTGGCTTGCCCGCGAGATCCGTTGGGAGCTTTAGTGAGCTGTCCCACAAGTTCTGCCAAGAGTTCCGGGCCGGGCGGACGAAGAAGAAGCCCTTAGACTATCTCAGCACGATAGTCCAAGGGGAGGGAGAGACAACGGGTAGATACCTCCGCCGCTTTCAGGAGGAGAGACGGGCGGTGGTGACATGCGGCGATGAGGTGCTTATGCTGGCCTTCAAAACGGGGTTGCGGACTCGGAGACTCCACAAATCCCTGCTCCGGGATCCGTCGACCGACTATGAGGCGTTGGTTGCTATGGCGGAGAGGCACGCGTTGGCCGAAGAGACTCTCGGTGCAAAGGCCTTATTCCCCCCGGCGAAACCCTCCCAAGGCGAACCCCGGTCGCACCCTCGGTCGAGGCAAGAAGAGGGGCACAGTGGTCGCGACCAGCTGGCCCGACCAAGGCGGGAACCGCCCGGGCCTCGCCCACAAGATCGCCCTGGCCCGGCGCGCGAGTTTGCTCCGGTGCAAGGGCTCCCTCGAGTCATCCCAAGACAAGAAGGCCCCCTACGGGCACATTACACGCAACTCAATGCCCCCATGACGGAGGTGCTAGCCGCGGCGACAAGGGCCGGGTTACCGCCGGAGCCTCCCGGGAGATGAGGTCGGATCCGGTGAAGCGCGACCCCCGGAGATACTGTCGTTATCACCGGGACCACGGTCACGACACCGACCGTTGTTACACTCTTAAAAGAGAGATCGAACGACTGATCCAGGCGGGCCACTTGGGAAACTTCGTCACGGGCAGGCGGGCAGCAGAAGGAGAGAGAGCTCCCCCGGAGGAGGGGGGACGGGAACCGCCGGCGAACCGCGATCACGGGGAGCCACGCCCCCCGGGGGGGTCATGCGAATTGAAATGATAACTGGAGGGCCTTTCCCAGCAGGGCAGGCGCCCGCGATCCCGGGGACCGGTGCCCGACAGGTGATGGTGGCGGGCACCGGCCGCCGACCGAAGCGAAGAAGGACACACCGACCCCCTATCACCTTTACCGAGGGAGACCGGCAGGAGGTGGGAAGCCAGAACAATGACGCCCTCGTCGTCGAGGCTCGGATCGGGGCGGTGGCCGTTGGCCGGCTCCTAATTGACACCGGCAGCTCCTGCGACATCCTGTTCCTATCAACGGTCGAGAGGATGGGGTGGGGGCGTGCAGACCTAGAGCCCTGCGTGGGCCCTGTTGCTGGCTTCACCGGCCATACGATCCCCACTGTGGGGACGATCACCCTGCCCATGACTCTGGGGGAGGAACCGAGGGTCGTCACCAAGCGGACGCGTTTTGTCATCGTCGATATCGCGTCGGCGTATAACGGAATCATAGGGCGTCCATATATGACGGCCGTCGAGGCGCTCCCCAGCCTGCAACACCAGATGATGAAGTTCCGGACCCCGCGGGGGGTGGGACAGGTGCGGGGAGGCCGGGGGGGCCCGGAGACCACGACCATACGCCATCCCAGCGTAGGAGCCCGAGGCGGGCCCCGACGGCTCTCATCCCTGACGAGAGGGAGGACTTCTGCGACCAGCGGCCAACCTCGGCCGAGGAAGTGGAAGAGGTCCCAGTGGCCTCGGATGAAGAGAGAACCGTCTTCGTCGGGACAAAACTCCCGGCCGCCTTGAGGACGGCCCTCGTCGCCTTGCTCCTGGAAAATGCGGACATATTCGCATGGTCACCTGCCGACATGCCCGGGGTTGACCCGACGGTAATCTCCCACCGGTTGAATGTGGACCCAGAAGCCCGACCTGTCCGACAGAAGAAGAGAAGTGCGGGGGGGGGCGAAAAGAAGAGGGCAGCCGAGGAAGAAGTAGAGCGGCTCCTTGAAGCCAGATTTGTTCCGCCGGTGGACTACCCCGACTGGCTCGCCAACGTCGTTCTGGTGAAGAAGCCCAGTGGAAAGTGGCGCATGTGTGTCGACTTCACCGACCTCAACAAGGTATGCCCGAAGGACAGCTTCCCTCTACCCAGGATCGACCACTTGGTGGACCAGGCGTCCGGCTATGAGTTGTTAAGCTTTATGGACACCTTCTCGGGATACAACCAGATACCGATGGCGGAGGAGGATAAGGAGAAGACGTCTTTTGTCACCGATAAAGGCACCTTCTGTTACACCAAGATGCCCTTTGGACTGAAGAACGCAGGGGAGACCTATCAACGGATGGTAGACCGAATATTCGGCCCTCAGGTGGGGCGAAACTTGGAGGTCTACATCGACGACATGCTGGTGAAGAGTAGAAGGGCCCCCGACCACCTCGCCGACTTGCAGGAAACTTTCCAAAGGGTTCGCCGATACAACCTGAGGCTAAACCCCACGAAGTGTATCTTTGGCGTGCAGTCGGGAAAATTCCTGTGCTTCATGATAACGAAGCGGGGAATCGAGGCGAACCCCGACAAGGTGACGGCCCTCATCGGAATGGCGGAGCCCCGGACGATCCGGGACTTGCAGTGACTGAACGGCCGGATCGCTGCTCTGGGGCGATTCCTGTCGAAATCTGCGGAGAAATCGCTCCCCTTCTTCAGGGTCTTGCGCACAGCCTTTGGCGAAGCTAAAGACAAAAGGAAGGTGATCCCGTGGGACGACGACTGTGCGCGGGCGTTCGCGGAGCTGAGAGCTTACCTACAGAACCCACTGCTCCGCGTACGGCCGGGGGAAGGCGAACCCCTAGGGTTGTACTTGGCGACCAACGAGGAGGCCGTTAGCTCCGTCCTAATCAAGGAGGAAGGAGGGGTGCAGCGCCCTGTTTACTACGCCAGCCGGATCCTCCGGGAGGCGGAGATTCGTTACAGCCCTATCGAGAAAGCCGCCTACTGCCTAATCACCACAGCCCGGAAGCTCCGACCCTACTTCCAGGCCCACCCCATAATCGTCCACACCGACATGCCCCTCGAAAAGAACCTGAAAAGACTGGAGCGGTCGGGGAGGATGCTCAACTGGAGCGTCGAGCTCAGCGAGTTCGACATAACGTACAAAGCCCGGACGGCGATCAAAGGCCAGGCCCTGGCCGACTTCGTGGTGGAATGCACCACGGAAGTCCTACCGGGGGACCGGACAGAGCTCCCATCGGCGACCGCGTCCCCGAGGGGGATCGAGGTGGGCGAACCCTCAGCGCCCTCCCAGACGACCGCGGGCGAATTATGGACCATCCATGTCGACGGCTCCGCGACGGGGTCCGGGACAGGAGCGGGTATCGTCATTCAGACCCCTGACGGATGCTCATTGGAATACGCCATGCGCTTCAACTTCCCGGTAACCAACAATGTCGCGGAGTATGAAGCCGCAGTTAACGGGTTAAAACTCGCTAGGGCGGTGGGGGCGATGAACGTGTTGCTCCTAAGTGACTCCCGTCTCGTCATCCAACAAATCCTGGGGAGCTTCGAGGCCCGGGAGGAGACAATGAAGCGGTACCTGAGGCGTATCCAAATCGAACTCCGTAAGTTCAAGGAAGCGAACGTCCGGCACCTACCCCGCTCCAACAACCTCCGGGCGGACGCCCTGTCCAAGCTAGCTTCCTCCTCGGCGGCCGAGATTGGGAAGGCCATCTACGTCGAAAGCCTGTTGACGCCAACCATTGACGAAGGAGAACTGATGTGCACGGGCGCGATGGCGTCATGGATGACCCCCATTATGAAGTACTTAGAGACGGGGGAACTACCCGAGGAGCGGATGCTGGCTAAACAGGTGGAAAGGCGGGCCCTGTCATTCGTGCTCCTCGACGAGTGCTGTACCGCCGCCGCCGCGTCAATTTCGACGTCCTGCCCTACCTGAAATGCTTGGGCCTGGAGCAGGCTGAGCAAGTCATCCGCGAGGTACACGAAGGCTTCTGCCGAAACCACCATGGCGGGCGCACCATCGCCCACAAAATAATGCGCCAGGGGTACTACTGGCCGACGATGATCCGGGACTCAGTACAGTACGTCAAAAAGTGCGAGGCGTGCCAGAAATTCTGCCGACGGACGACTGCACCTCCGGCCAACCTGATGCCCATAATGAGCCCGATCCCGTTCGCCAAGTGGGGACTCGACATCCTGGGGCCTTTCCCCAAGGCCTCCGGGGGAAGGAAATATCTAGTCGTCGCCGTGGATTACTTCACAAAGTGGGTAGAAGCAGAGCCGCTGGCGTGAATCGCGTGGACGGACATGAAGGGCTTCATCTGGCAATCTATCATATGTCGCTTCGGGATCCCCCGCTCCATAGTCATGGATAACGGAAAGCAGTTCGATTGCGAAGGCTTCCGCGACTTCTGCTCGGGCTGGGGGATCAAACTCCAGTTCGCGTCAGTCGCCCACCCACAGTGCAACGGAATGGCGGAGGCCGCGAATAAATGTATCTTGAACCCAATGAAGAAGAAGGTGGACGCCGCCCTGAGGGCATGGGTCGATGAGCTTCCAGGAATCCTATGGTCCTACCGTACCACCCACAAGGCCTCGACCGGAGAAAGTCCCTTCATGCTAGCATACGGATCGGAGGCGGTCGTTCCTGTGGAAATCGGCGAAGAGACACTCCGGCTAAAGCTCTTCGACGAGGAAATCAACGGAGAAGGACTCGGCCTCAGCCTTGAGTTGATAGACGAGGTAAGAGACCGGGCCCTGACCAGCCTCGTCAAACACAGCCAGAGGATGGCACGATATTACGACTCCAGGGTGAAACCGCGGACTTTCAGGATCGGCGATTTGGTCCTCCGAGATGCCACCTTCCGCCCCGAGACTGCACAGCGGGGAAAGCTGGCCGTTAAATGGGAAGGGCCCTACACGGTCGTCGATATTGTCGGACCAGCCACGTACATCTTGGCTACCCCCGAAGGGAGCGAACTGGCCCACCTTTGGAACGCAAAGCATCTGCTAAAATTCTACCAATAGTTGTGAGTTTTTCCTTTTTACGCGCAATATACACATCTACCCGCTTTTCCCAACATTGTTGTTCCTACACAAGTTTTGCAGTTCGCCAAACCTCCGAACCTCTGGGGTAGGGCCAACCCTAGCCACCCAAACCAGAGAAGGGCACGGGCCGGGCTACGCGCCCGCTCCCCCCCCTCAAGACCTCTGGGGCAGGGCCAACCCTAGCCACCCAAACCAGAGAAGGGCACGGGCCGGGCTACGCGCCCGCTCCCCCCCTCAAGACCTCTGGGGCAGGGCCAACCCTAGCCACCGAAACCAGAGAAGGGCACGGGGCGGGCTACGCGCCCGCTCCCCCCTCAAGACCTCTGGGGCAGGGCCAACCCTAGCCACCCAAACCATAGAAGGGCACGGGCCGGGCTACGCGCCCGCTCCCCCCTCAAGACCTCTGGGGCAGGGCCAACCCTAGCCACCCAAACCAGAGAAGGGCACGGGCCGGGCTATGCGCCCGCTCCACCCCTCAAGACCTCTGGGGCAGGGCCAACCCTAGCCACCTAAACCAGAGAAGGGCACGGGCCGGGCTACGCGCCCGCTCCCCCCTCATGACCTCTGGGGCAGGGCCAACCCTAGCCACCCAAACCAGAGAAGGGCACGGGCCGGGCTACGCGCCCGCTCCCCCCTCAAGACCTCTGGGGCAGGGCCAACCCTAGCCACCCAAACCAGAGAAGGGCACGGGCCGGGCTACGCACCCGCTCCCCCCCTCAAGACCTCTGGGGCAGGGCCAACCCTAGCCACCAAAACCAGAGAAGGGCACGGGCCGGGCTACGCGCCCGCTCCCCCCCCCCTCAAGACCTCTGGGGCAGGGCCAACCCTAGCCACCCAAACCAGAGAAGGGCACGGGCCGGGCTACGCGCCCGCTCCCCCCCTCAAGACCTCTGGGGCAGGGCCAACCCTAGCCACCCAAACCAGAGAAGGGCACGGGCCGGGCTACGCGCCCGCTCCCCCCTCAAGACCTCTGGGGCAGGGCCAACCCTAGCCACCCAAACCAGAGAAGGGCACGGGCCGGGCTACGCGCCCGCTCCCCCCCTCAAGACCTCTAGGGCAGGGCCAACCCTAGCCACCCAAACCAGAGAAGGGCACGGGCCGGGCTACGCGCCCGCTGCCCCCCTCAAGACCTCTGGGGCAGGGCAAACCCTAGCCACCCAAACCAGAGAAGGGCACGGACCGGACTACGCGCCCGCTCCCCCCCTCAACGCCTCTGGGGCAGGGCCAACCCTAGCCACCCAAACCAGAGAAGGGCACGGGCCGGGCTACGCGCCCGCTCCCCCCCTCAAGGCCTCTGGGGCAGGGCCAACCCTAGCCACCCAAACCAGAGAAGGGCACGGGCCGGGCTACGCGCCCGCTCCCCCCTCAAGACCTCTGGGGCAGGGCCAACCCTAGCCACCCAAACCAGAGAAGGGCACGGGCCGGGCTACGCGCCCGCTCCCCCCCCCTCAAGACCTCTGGGGCAGGGCCAACCCTAGCCACCCAAACCAGAGAAGGGCACGGGCCGGGCTACGCGCCTGCTCCCCCCCTCAAGACCTCTGGGGCAGGGCCAACCCTAGCCACCCAAACCAGAGAAGGGCACGGGCCGGGCTACGCGCCCGCTCCCCCCCCTCAAGACCTCTGGGGCAGGGCCAACCCTAGCCACCCAAACCAGAGAAGGGCACGGGCCGGGCTACGCGCCCGCTCCCCCCCTCAAGACCTCTGGGGCAGGGCCAACCCTAGCCACCCAAACCAGAGAAGGGCACGGGCCGGGCTACGCGCCCGCTCCCCCCCCCCCCCTCAAGACCTCTGGGGCAGGGCCAACCCTAGCCACCCAAACCAGAGAAGGGCACGGGCCGGGCTACGCGCCCGCTCCCCCCCTCAAGACCTCTGGGGCAGGGCCAACCCTAGCCACCCAAACCAGAGAAGGGCACGGGCCTGGCTACGCGCCCGCTCCCCCCCTCAAGACCTCTGGGGCAGGGCCAACCCTAGCCACCCAAACCAGAGAAGGGCACGGGCCGGGCTACGCGCCCGCTCCCCCCCTCAAGACCTCTGGGGCAGGGCCAACCCTAGCCACCCAAACCAGATAAGGGCACGGGCCTGGTTACGCGCCCTCCCCCCTCAAGACCTCTGGGGCAGGGCCAACCCTAGCCACCCAAACCAGAGAAGGGCACGGGCCGGGCTACACGCCCGCTCCCCCCCTCAAGACCTCTGGGGCAGGGCCAACCCTAGCCACCCAAACCAGAGAAGGGCACAGGCCGGGCTACGCGCCCGCTCCCCCCCCCCTCAAGACCTCTGGGGCAGGGCCAACCCTAGCCACCCAAACCAGAGAAGGGCACGGGCCGGGCTACGCGCCTGCTCCCCCCCCTCAAGACCTCTGGGGCAGGGCCAACCCTAGCCACCCAAACCAGAGAAGGGCACGGGCCGGGCTACGCGCCCGCTCCCCCCCTCAAGACCTCTTGGGCAGGGCCAACCCTAGCCACCCAAACCAGAGAAGGGCACGGGCCTGGCTACGCGCCCGCTCCTCCCCTCAAGACCTCTGGGGCAGGGCCAACCCTAGCCACCCAAACCAGAGAAGGGCACGGGCCGGGCTACGCGTCCGCTCCCCCCCTCAAGACCTCTGGGGCAGGGCCAACCCTAGCCACCCAAACCAGAGAAGGGCACGGGCCGGGCTACGCGCCCGCTCCCCCCCCTCAAGACCTCTGGGGCAGGGCCAACCCTAGCCACCCAAACCAGAGAAGGGCACGGGCCGGGCTACGCGCCCGCTCCCCCCCTCAAGACCTCTGGGGCAGGGCCAACCCTAGCCACCCAAACCAGAGAAGGGCACGGGCCGGGATACGCGCCCGCTCCCCCCCTCAAGACCTCTGGGGCAGGGCCAACCCTAGCCACCCAAACCAGAGAAGGGCACGGGCCGGGCTACGCGCCCGCTCCCCCCCCTCAAGTCCTCTGGGGCAGGGCCAACCCTAGCCACCCAAACCAGAGAAGGGCACGGGCCGGGCTACGCGCCCGCTCCCCCCTCAAGACCTCTGGGGCAGGGCCAACCCTAGCCACCCAAACCAGAGAAGGGCACGGGCCGGGCTACGCGCCCGCTCCCCCCCTCAAGACCTCTGGGGCAGGGCCAACCCTAGCCACCCAAACCAGAGAAGGGCACGGGCCGGGCTACGCGCCCGCTCCCCCCTCAAGACCTCTGGGGCAGGGCCAACCTTAGCCACCCAAACCAGAGAAGGGCACGGGCCGGGCTACGCGCCCGCTCCCCCCCTCAAGACCTCTGGGGCAGGGCCAACCCTAGCCACCCAAACCAGAGAAGCCAGGCTACGCGCCCGCTGCCCCCCTCAAGACCTCTGGGGCAGGGCCAACCCTAGCCACCCAAACCAGAGAAGGGCACGGGCCGGGCTACGCGCCCGCTCCCCCCCTCAAGACCTCTGGGGCAGGGCCAACCCTAGCCACCCAAACCAGAGAAGGGCACGGACCGGACTACGCGCCCGCTCCCCCCCTCAAGGCCTCTGGGGCAGGGCCAACCCTAGCCACCCAAACCAGAGAAGGGCACGGGCCGGGCTACGCGCCCGCTCCCCCCCTCAAGACCTCTGGGGCAGGGCCAACCCTAGCCCCCCAAACCAGAGAAGGGCACGGGCCGGGCTACGCGCCCGCTCCCCCCTCAAGACCTCTGGGGTAGGGCCAACCCTAGCCACCCAAACCAGAGAAGGGCACGGGCCGGGCTACGCGCCCGCTCCCCCCCCCCTCAAGACCTCTGGGGCAGGGCCAACCCTAGCCACCCAAACCAGAGAAGGGCACGGGCCGGGCTACGCGCCCGCTCCCCCCCTCAAGACCTCTGGGGCAGGGCCAACCCTAGCCACCCAAACCAGAGAAGGGCACGGGCCGGGCTACGCGCTCGCTCCCCCCCCCCCTCAAGACCTCTAGGGCAGTGCCAACCCTAGCCACCCAAACCAGAGAAGGGCACGGGCCGGGCTACGCGCCCGCTCCCCCCCTCAAGACCTCTGGGGCAGGGCCAACCCTAGCCACCCAAACCAGAGAAGGGCACGGGCCGGGCTACGCGCCCGCTCCCCCCCCTCAAGACCTCTGGGGCAGGGCCAACCCTAGCCACCCAAACCAGAGAAGGGCACGGGCCGGGCTACGCGCCCGCTCCCCCCCTCAAGACCTCTGGGGCAGGGCCAACCCTATCCACCCAAACCAGAGAAGGGCACGGGCCTGGCTACGCGCCCGCTCCCCCCCTCAAGAGCTCTGGGGCAGGGCCAACCCTAGCCACCCAAACCAGAGAAGGGCACGGGCCGGGCTACGCGCCCGCTCCCCCCCCTCAAGACCTCTCGGGCAGGGCCAACCCTAGCCACCCAAACCAGATAAGGGCACGGGCCTGGTTACGCGCCCTCCCCCCTCAAGACCTCTGGGGCAGGGCCAACCCTAGCCACCCAAACCAGAGAAGGGCACGGGCTGGGCTACACGCCCGCTCCCCCCCTCAAGACCTCTGGGGCAGGGCCAACCCTAGCCACCCAAACCAGAGAAGGGCACAGGCCGGGCTACGCGCCCGCTCCCCCCCTCAAGACCTCTGGGGTAGGGCCAACCCTAGCCACCCAAACCAGAGAAGGGCACGGGCCGGGCTACGCGCCTGCTTCCCCCCCTCAAGACCTCTGGGGCAGGGCCAACCCTAGCCACCCAAACCAGAGAAGGGCACGGGCCGGGCTACGCGCCCGCTCCCCCCTCAAGACCTCTGGGGCAGGGCCAACCCTAGCCACCCAAACCAGAGAAGGGCACGGGCCTGGCTACGCGCCCGCTCCCCCCCTCAAGACCTCTGGGGCAGGGCCAACCCTAGCCACCCAAACCAGAGAAGGGCACGGGCCGGGCTACGC